>JAOWBB010000009.1:326046-496687 GCA_028565995.1 Ricinus marginatus | reverse complement strand
TTCATAATTTATTTTAATTTTAAAAGCATCAATTATAAAATCTACAGAAAAGTTTAAAATTTTTTCAGTGGAAGCTTATATTTAATTTAGTCATAAAAATGAGCATATGAGGAATTTTCTGTAATAAATATAAGAATACCTTGTTTTATTCATTTTTCATAATTTTTTATAACTTTTGAGTCTGTAACTTTTGATATTAACTTACCTTGAATTAATTTAAATGAAATTTCATAATATTGAAAGAAAATTTTGTTTTTAACTGTTAATTGAACTTTGCATATAGTTATATATGCATTTTTCTTTTTTATACATATAATATATTTTAGAATTGTAATTTAAAGCTATTTGACTTTTTTTTCTTAATTTCAAATAATAATAAAATTAAGAGGAATTTAAAATTTTTTAAAATATTCTTACCACTTGTTTTCATTAGAAATGTATTTTTATGCAAACTTCAACATATTGCTTTTAAATTGTTATAATTTTTTTATTGAAATTTTATGAATGTGATAGTTTAAAAGAGATATTTTTTTGTAGCAAAAAAAATAAATTTTTTTAAATTTCGCACATGCTGTTGATTTAATGCATCAATAACCAGAAAAAGCAAACTTCAAGGAAGATCAAATGAAAAGTGAAAATTTGATTGACTTTAATTGATAAGCTTATATTCAGTGTGATTTCATCTTAAGTGGATACTGCTTTAATTGTATTGCGAATATATTAGAAGAGAACCGATGCTTCCTGAGTTCTGGAAAAGATTAAATATCTTTTTTTTGTTTTACAGTTTTTTATGAATTTATTCTAGATGAAGCAAAAAGAATTACTTCACAAGTGACGTAAGAAAATAACGATAGAGATGGCACCTGGTTTAAATGGACGCCAGACGGGAACTGTGCCAAAGAATAAAGCAAGAAATAGCGGTCCACAATCAAACAGAACCATTCGGGAAGCTCTCATGCAATCAGTAAGTGGAATAAATAATTTTTAAAATTTTCGCCAACTTCCTTTGCCCTCTTCGCAGTATTTTCGTATTTGTAGCTGAGATCTTTTCTCTTAATTCCTTTTACCACTATTTAACTCTTGATATTCCTCAAACATTATCCCATCCAAATTATTATTATGTCAAATGATCAATGATATTTTTGCTTTTAATTTTCCGCGATTATTTGATCATGTGCAATTTTTCTTTATGATTAAACTTTGAGAACTATCGGTTTATTTCGTCTCTAGACCGCTTGGTAATGTTCTTTGAAAAAGGACTTTGCTAAGTATTGTTAGGTTTATTATTATATGCTATTAATTTCATGTGTCGTTCTGAAAATATTGATCAATAAAATTTTGTGAAATAAATCTAAAATTGTATAAGTATTTTAACGCCTTAATTATTAATTTTATTTAATTTCAATATCAGGAATTCTGACTTTAGAAAGTTTTATTTTTTGTTTCAAATCACTTTCAGACTTCATTAGAATGGGAGCCAGTATTAGATCAAAATAGTCGTTCTAAATCGCAGCGTAAAATGAGTTCAACACACTCAGAAACGGAAGCAGATTCAATTAGATTCGATCTTGCTAGTTCATTACCTCCTTCAATGTCATCTCAAATGCGATTTGAAGACTGTGAAGCAGAGGTAATTGCTGTAATAACGAAGGCTAAAATTATAATATGTATTGCCCTATTGAATTTTCCTTAAAATATGATTGTAATAAAGAATCAAAGATAAAAAAAATTGGTTCCAACAAATGGCAGTATACCAAATTTGAACCTCTTTTGGAAGTTGAGTTGCTTAATTAGAGTAGACAGTTGCATAATTGAATTGTTTTTGTTGAATTAAATTATTTTGTTGAATGTTGAAATTAACTAATTTATTTTTCAGGGAAATCATCAAGATATTCACGGAGCGAGAATGCGCGTAAATGTACCGGACAAAAAGCAAGTTATTAATAAAATAACTCAAATTCAAGATTACATTCAGAGGACGGCGACATTAATGAATACTTTAAAAACTTCCGCTTGTGTAAGTTACATCTATTTTTCTCGATCGTATAAGTTAAAAAATGAGATGTATTCAAATCAAACTGGATTTTTAAGATTTCTATGCTTTACATTTTCGTGGTCGAATAGCGTCAAAAATATTTGTTGCATATACATTAATAATGAGAATTCTAAGAGATGATTTTATTAGCCAGAAAATATTAATCAATACGAGAAATTATCCGGGATAATGGATGGTTTGAAAGATTCCGAAGCAAAGCTAAATGAAATTTTGAACAATATCGATTCATCAGAGCCTAAAATTGGATCCTTAACGGAAGCAACTAACATGATTCAGGTTTGAAAATGTCGAAAAAATTGTGGTTCCGAATTCACTAAAAATGGGTTTAAAAATGTTTTACACTTGCATATGAATTTTTTGTAATAATAAAAAGATAAGACTTGTCTGAACTAAATAAAGATTCTTTATAGACATTTTTTTATAGCTTGAAAATTTATACTCGATTTAGTTCTCGCTTTTTTTATAGCAAATATCGCCTTCTTTAATTATTAACATAGTGTTATTAGATGTTGTTTTTTATAATTTTCCATATTTCTTTAACAATTGCCAAAACAAATAAAACTTTGCTTGTAATGCAGTTTGCTGTTAGGTTTCCTTTTTCTTGATTTAAATGATATTACATCTTATGTTAAGATATTTTAAAATTAAAAACTTAATTGTCGGAAATTTCATGAACTAATATTTAATTTTTTTATGAAATATGTCTATCCGCATGAATTAGCCTTTGTAATTCAGAGGTTTATTGCTTTTTACAAAATATAGTAAAAATTTTTAACAAAATTCAATAATTTATTTTCTGAACATCAACATTATTATTTTTTTGAGATTGTAAAAAAATTATTGTTGAACTTGTTACAACTATAAATGAAGTTATTACAACTAAGATAAAATTATAGAAAACATTTCCATATTATAGGGTGAAAATTTATAATTCTGTATTGGTATTTTAATAGATCATTTACAATTTTTGTGTAATTTTGTAAGTGCTCTTCCAGGGATCCAAAATTTTAAGTCCATCTGATATGAATGATGAAAATTCATTTTTATTGTTATTAATGCAAGTATTTTATTATTTATGTAATTTCATTGAATTAATCTTTGTGATTATTAAAAGTTAATTGATGGAAAATACTATAAAGAGAGATTTTGAAGTTAACAATATTTATCATATGACTGGAAACATTATTTTCTACGTTTTTTAAAATGTTAAATTTTAATAAGTAGTTTAAAAATTTAATTGTTAAAATTTTTTAAATTTTATTAAGGAATTTAAAAGACATTATCGTCATTTAATAATAAAATAACGGTGCAAGAGCTGCTAACCTATTTTAGAATCTTGATACTGCGTCTCAAATCCATCCGAAACCGTAATTTTTTATAATCATCCTGAATAAAAAAAAATCTGTAATCACCGTCGGGATTTGCATTGTTAAATTGACAAAAATTAATACTTTAAAAAATAGAAAACAAGCTTAGAAAAAAAATAGCTTTCGGTATATACATTATAAGTAAAATTATTTTCCGAATATCAACACTAAACATATTTCTAAAAAATAATTAAAATTTAAAAATTCTTTAGATTTCAACAGAAAGATGTATTGTTTGCTGATTTTATTAGGCAATGTTATTGGTCATTTTAACGTTTAAGTAAAGATCTTTATAACATTAATCAAGTTTTTGACCTATCTTATAAATTTTGGAGGTGGTTCAAGGATAATGTAATTTTAGTAATGTTTTTTTTGTAACATTTCTAATTTTGTAAAGAGAACTTAAAAAATTAATTCATTTTTAACAATTTTCTTATAAACTATTTCAATTCTATGTTAGACTAATTTTTTGTATAAAAATATAAGGAAGACTTAAAACATTAACCTATCTATTTTTTGATATTTTTTAAATCCTTATGTAATGAAAAACAGAAATTTCCAGATTCACAAGGTGTAAAGCGTATTGGGCAAAATCATATTAATTCAAAATATCTATTTTTTTTAGAGTGATAATAACATTAGCAATTCGGATCACAACGAAGAAGAGCTAGTTCGACGATCCGAAGAAAGTAAGAAAAAGTTAGAGTTACTGCAAAAAAGAAAACAGGTTGGTTACATAAAAAGAAACTGCACGAGTATAGAAAAGCTATAAATCATAAGATTTCTAATGAAAAATTTATTTCTCATGCAGGAATTGATTGAACTTCAAGAAAAGGCTAGAAAACAGCTTCAAGAAGCCCAAATGGAACAAAGTAGATTGGTAGCTCGAGCTAATACTTTAAACCAAGACATTAATTCCAATAAATGTTTAGATATTCAGCAGTTGGCTCAAAGACTGAAAAATGCTCAGCAGCTATATAAAACTAGTAACCAGGTTCGGAATTAAGAAGGAAATATGTAAATTGAAACTATAATTTTGATAAACAGGAAATTACTAATTATAAAAAATTTACTTTTGAATGTCAATAATAAAATTTTATAATTTAAATAAACACTTAAAAAAAATCCAATTCAGAAAATTCCAATTCTTTGTTGATTTATTTTCTAAATAAATGAAGAGAAATTAGTACAGGTCCATATGAACCATTTTGAATTGACTATTAAGAATTTCATGATAATTAAATAAAGACATGAATTTTGTTTCGCATAAATTTACAGATAAATGATAGTTTGGGAAATAATTCAGAATCAAATAGAGAGGAAGCAGAACATTTAGATGAAGATCAAATAGAAATATCTGATACCGAAACAGACTTTCAAACTGTAAACGATAAAGTAGCAGAACTAAACGCAATGAGGGTTAGTTTATGTTTATGAGTAAAAATCAGTAATAAAAATAAATTTATTTCCATCTAAATGAAAACTTTTCGGCTTCAAAAATGTGTTTTTCTTCTTTCAAAGGAATATTTGCTGAATTAAAATTTTTTTTCAGTCACAGTTGGCTCATATTCAAAAGATTATGGCAAATATTAGTTTAGATTCCAATACAAAGGAAGTCATTTCTGGTGTTGAAGTTATTGATGAAAAAAGAGATCAGACAGGACAACAGAAATTTGGAAAAAATGATGTACCAACTGATGAACATATCAGCAATGCTCTGTAAGAATCATGATGATTTACGCTTTCATAATTTTTAGTAAAATCTTAATCTTAAATTTATATTTGAAGGAAAGTAGAGCAAGCCAAGGTAAAATTAAATCAATTAACACAATTTCTGGAAATGGCTCAGTCAGCTCAGAATTCCAAAATTTTGCCATCGGATTATATTCAAGGGGCTTCCAATTTAAGTAACGAAGAAGGAAATTCTAGTAGGCGAACTCCAAGTCCAACTTATTCCGGAAAATCTCAGCAAAGACCATGGTAAATTCATAATTATTTCTTATAGTAAAAAAATATAAAATTTTATGAAACTCTTAAATTATGTTATTGTTTAAGTAAAAACATTTTTGTTTTTACTTAACTTTACATCAAGCCATGATGTTGTAATCAATGACATTCAAAAGTTAATTAAATTCAAATTCATAAATTTGAACAAGAAATTATTAAAAAAATTATATGCTTCATTTAGTAAAATAGTTTTCAATAATTGAGTTTAATAAAATTCTTGTATTGTGTTTTCGTAAAAAATATTCTTCAATTGTATCTAGTTCTTGTGATTTGACTTGATTTTTATAATTATCTGATGCTAATAATAAGATTTGTTTTTATTATAGTAGTTTTATACTGGTCTATTAAAATTTTTAATAATATGTAGTTTAAATTGGTTTCAGCGATGAAACATACGTAGAAACCATGCAGCTTATGACTAGAGAATTAGAAGAGAGAACTGCAGCAATGAAAGAAGAGCATGAAAAATTAATTGCAGCCAGACAAGAACTTAAATCCTTGGCCAGAAAAATTCCGCTTGTCAAAACAGAAAGAATAATTTTGTCACCAAATGATTCAGAAAGTGAAGCTCCATGCCTGACTAATATTCCTATGGACGGAAGGCAAGGATTAAATTTAACAACTAATCTAGTTTAACAAATTTTAATTTCAATTCATTAATTAAAATTTTTATTTGATAGTAGAATTTAATTTGATGAAAAGATAGTGTTAAGCTTTTATAAAATAAATTTTATATTGCAGAATACCACAATCAAAAACTAAACAGAGAGGAGTATGGAATGCTTTTCCACCAACTATTAATTTTGGATCCTCAGAAAAGAGTATGTATAGTAATAAATGGAAGGCTTAAGACCGTTCTGAAATATTTTAAAAATTTTTATTTTTGAATTACAAAGTCCCTTGTTATATCTCATATAACACTTATTAGTCAAATTGGACAAAAGGTTTTTCCTCTTATTCTTTAAAACTTATTTAGTTTTAGAATATTTTTAAAAATTATTTTATTTCAGAGTGTAAAAACGATGAAGTGTCGCGGATCTTGCACCAAAACTGTGGATTGACAAATAGTATACAAAAGGATCATTCAAGAAATAGTCCTTCTCCGACTGTCAGCTTTCAGGATAGCTTTTCAAATTCAGCACTAGTAATTAATTTTTCTTTCGTAAAATCTAAATTAATTATTTACCAAAATTAACATTAATCCAAATCAAAATATTTGTGTTTTATTAATGAATTTAAGCGATTCTTATAAATCATTAACAGTTGAATTAAATTATATATTACAGAAAATTATTGTCCATTTATGTTATTTAAATTTTTGTATGTTTCAAGATTTTGTGTTAGGGATTTCTTGTTCTAAATCATTTGATTTGCAACTTTTGAAATTAAGTACATACTTTAAAATAAATATTGATTTCTAAATTCATGTTTTTATTTATTTTTATAAGTTTTTAATATATATTAAAAATTATGCTTTTTTATTTTCAATAAACAGCAAGCTTCTAATTTTTACATTTCAATTAGGCACCAAACCCAGTCGAAAAATCGGATGATTTATGCGGAAGAATGATAAGTGAAGTACTTCAAAGAACAGTGAGACCGGAAGAAGTCACGATTGAGGAATTATATGCCCAGCATCAGATGTTAACAAGAACAGTTGCTCAGTGTTCTCAATTACTGTGGCTTCAACAAAAACAAATAATAGAATTGCGGAATACTTTGGTACGGAATATTTTTTAAACATTATTTTTTTCTAATTTTCTAATTCCGATGGATTTTTTACAAGTAATTTTTAAGAGAATTAAATTGGGATTATATACTTCAAGCTTTGTTCATTTTAAAGAATTCGTAAAATATAATATGGGATTAAGTTATTGAAAAAATACTTTTACTTTTATCACTTTGACCAGGAATATCATATTTATTACATATTTTATTGTAATAAATTCAAACAGATCAGCCTACAATTATTATTTTTACATAATCAAACTATATAACAGGACATTATATATTTTAGTCTGTAATGATACTTAACTTTTTATTATTTTCAGTTACTCCAACAATCAACAATGTGCCAAAGTATTTTACCTCAGTCAAATTTTGGCAATCAGTCTCAACGAAGTGTCCCTCAATCTCACCATTCATTTCAGTTAAACCCATTACCCAATATAACGTTTCCACCTTTAGTCCATCCACCGCAGATACCTATCCAACAACAGGAACAAAATTATTTGCCACCTAATCAGAGCATAAAACTTAATTCGAGCGCAATGCATAATGCTCAGACAACTCACGACTTTCCCGAACAATTTTTTCATCATGGAATTAATACAAACATGCCTTTTTCTATACATGACAGCCTTGATTTTCAGTTTCGATATGGCAATTATAATCGCCCCTATAGTCAACATATTAATTCTAATTTAAATGCAAATCAGAATTTAAATCAAAATATACCTTCTAGTCTAAATAATCGTATACCCTTAGGAGGAATGAATGGTTTAAATCCTGAAGATTCTGGAGCACTAAATAATCAGGTTCCACCAGGAAATCGTGCTAATAACTATTGGGACAATTTTAGAAGGTAGGATTTATTATATGAAAAAAATATTTTCCTTTACTTCATTTTATACCTTAAGGCTTTCAATATTGCTTTTAAACGTAGAATTAACAAGTCTACGTTATTATGTTTAGACTTCAAAATCTAAAGTTTATTCGCGTTAAAATTATAATATGGAATAATTAGTACTTTAATCTCAAAATTAATCACGTGCTGAAAAGAAATTTTAAATCATGAAGGGAAGAAAGCTTGTGCTTTTTGTTCCAACTGCTTTTATTTTCTGAAAGTAGATAAAAATTTAAAGTTCACGGAAGTATAATATTTTTATTAAGAGGGAAGTTTTATAAAATCTCTAATAATAAGAATCATTCTTGTTATCTTTTGTTTCTGTTGAAAAATTATGATCAAATGTATGATATACAAAGTCACTATTTACAAAATGCTCTGATGGCTAAATAGAATTACAGAAAATGTTTTTTTTAATATAATTTAATTTTTTCTTCTGATTTTATCACTCCTTCCCATTTATGTTTTTTTTAGACTTTTTAAAAACAACATCAGACTATATTTTAATTGTCTCTACTATAATTATTAATATTATATATTTACATATCTATTTCACATTCTGTTAGAAGTTTTCCTTTTGTTCCTTTTCCTCGTTCTTATCATGCATATATATTTTTCATCAGACTAAGAATTTTATGTAAAATGTTTATTCTTCCGATTATTTCTACTGGTAAGTTAATTATTAAGAGAAATTTTATTGTAGCTCATTTTTGATATGTCAAAAATATTTGAAAGTTTTTATTTTTAACGCTATAAACATTTGAATTTTTGCTTTGTTTAAGTTTTATTATCTTCACAAAATTTGATGCTTTCGTTGGCTTTATAATTATTGGTGTTATGATTGATTATTTTATAAATATGAAAGTATGATATTTGAGCTTGGATGCTACTCAGGAATTATTTTTTTGAGTTTGTCAAGCTTTTTAACAAACATTTTTCCTCCTTTCATTGACTATTATCCAAAATCAAAATCTGCTTTTGTTTCAGCTTGATTTACTAAGGAATTAATTTTAAAAATTGATAATGAAAGAAGTAGGTATTTTGAAAAAAATGAAGAAAAACGAAATTATTGAAGTGGAATTTTTGAATTTAATAATTAAAAAGCGTAAATCCGCAAGTTCGCTAAAAAAAAATGTATGCCCCACTTAAATTAGTTATTAGTTAATAATAAAAATTTAAAATATTTTGAATTTTTTATATTGTATATCGAATCATTTTTTTATATTGCAGTAATATCTTTTCTAATATTTGTTATTTTTTATTACTAAATTAATTTAAAAAAAATTTTTTTTTCCAGCTATTCTCGACAAAATTTACTCTCTCATTCAAAATCAAATGAGGATACAGATGCAAACAGAAGAGCATTCACATCAGTAAATCAAGAGAGGCCATTAAGGGAAACACCATCTGTTGTGAATCAAAATAATACACCATCAGGATCATCGAACGATTTAACTGTTTCCGCATCTAATCATGGAGGTTTTGATGGTTCGACACAGGATGAAAATCAGTTTATCTCATGTCACACCATATCCGGTTCCAGGCATGGTCAGAGTCAAATATCTAGAAGTCGATCTGCTGATCCTCAAAACCACAGGAATTCCGTAAAGAATGATTCCAGATATCAGGAGAATGATTCGAGAAACCTGAATCCGAAAAACGAGTCAGGTGCAGCGAATTCAAGAACACGAAATCCAGAGGTAGTTTGCGACAATATCAGAAACGTGAGAAATGATGTCAATCAAGCAAGAGGAAGTGTGGATAATGTGAATAGTAGCAGGAACTTTATTCATTTAGTCAGCGATTTGGATAATGAAGAGCGACGCCACGGTATTATAAAGAAAAAACCTGATAAAAGCAGGAGCAGAAATGAGGAGCGAGAAAATTTAAATAACAGAGCCAGCACTAATTAGTTAGTAGTATTTTGAAATTTCTGTAGATATATGATATATAAGAAAATATGACATAAGAAGTTTAATCTGATTTTATTATTAACGGAGAAAACCTTATATATTTAAAAACATCTTATGCTAGGTCTTTGGTCACTTTATTATATATTTTTTTAGATCATTTTATAATGTTTTACTAAATTGTAGCTAAAGTCGGAAATGAAGTATCATTGTAATTATTTGAAATTAATTTTTATATTTAATGATGATGTATTTTTTATTCTTTACTGTTCATAATGATGAATAGTCATTTATAGGGAAAAGAATCTGTTTATGGAAGTATCAACTATTGATATTAACACAAATTATAAAATTAGTTAAGATATTAATTCCCTCAATCACATGAGATTCTTTCAATTTCAGCGGGCTACCTGCAACAGTCAGAGATAATGTATATTCTGAAATGACAAACTTCATCCGAGCGAACGAAAATCGTCCAGATTTTCTAGTACAACTTTTCCGCGATCTTCAACTGGTTACAACTGATCCTTTACGTCAGAGGACATTGGAATCTATTCAACAGACCTTGAGCGCTAATAATCTCAGCGAAAGAAGCAATATAAATGGCCTGAATCTTAACATAATTGATAATCGGAATAATATTCGTGAGAGTCGATCGAATTTAAATCGAAATCAAACAGATGAACCAAATCGAAGAGATGATTTAGCGTGTCATATTCGAGAAAATCAGAATACTATTAGACAGAATATAGGAAGCATAACGGCTCCTATTAATGCAGGGAACAATCTGGAGAATCCCAATATTTCCAATATCAGGAATTTAGGAAGCACAAGGAACAACCTGGAGAGCGAAGGTTTAAGAGATTTACGAACCTATTATGAAGCGAATCTTTGCAATTTTGGTCACAATTCCGCGTTGGAAAATCCAAATTTGAGCAATATTCGCGAAAACCTCACGAGAAGGGGAACAACTGCAAGTGAATTCGAGAATGCAAATCCAAAGAATTTATACTTAAGTATGTACGATAATGCGGGACGTCGAAATCAAGATTGCGGTTCCGATTTTACGTCTGGTTTTCAAAATATTTGCAGCAGCGATTTTCAGTGTGAAAGCGATTTCTCACCGAATACTTTTCAAGGTAGTCATAATTATTCTAGAACTCTTCTTTTATATTTATTAATTTAACATAATCACTCGTATCTTATTAGTCAGTGGAAGGCATCTGGTTTAAACAAAGTCATAAAGGTGTTTTTAGTTTTTCACGAAAAATTGAACTGAAAAATATTAATTTAATATAAAAATCATTGTTTCAAATTGGTTAATATCATAAAAAATATAACGCTTGAGCTTTTGATCCTGATTTAATGATTTTGAATCCATGAAATCATATGAAAAGAACTTGACAGGGAAGATCATAAGATAAATTAGTGTTTAGTAATAAAATTTTATACATTTATTAATATTATTACATAATATTCATTCTTGGTAGTAAATACCATTATTACTTTAATTAGTCGAAGATGTTAAAAAAAAATTCGTGAGAACATAAAATAGCTGATGTGAGATTTTTGTTGATTCATATATTTAATATGAAGTTTCTCAATTAGCATATATAGCTGAGAGAATAAGTACCTGTGTGGATTTTCTTAATTTGCTACCAAGGGAAAAAATTATTTCAAAAGTTTATAATATATAGATTTATATCCATATATAATATATTTACAATATATCAATAGATATAAATAATAATAGTAATAATAATATTTTATAAATATTCCAATAATGCTATTGTAAAAAAGAATTATTAAATTTCGAGGAAAGAAAAATATTGTTTAGAATTTTGTTATTATAATTAACTTCATAAAGTGGTAATAGATTGAAATTATATTAGAAATGCGATGCAGTTAAAATAAATTAAAACATTCATATTTTAGGAATGACAGAAGGTGAAGCAGAAGTGGCAGGAGCAACTGCATTAATGCCATCGGAATGTCCAAGGAATAGACTTGATAACGGATCTTGTCTGGCTCTTCCACCTAATAGACTCGGCAGAGGACCATGTTTAATTTCACCAAACAGACTGGAGAATGGATCCTGCATCCCTCCACCCAACAGTCTTGGAAGAGGAACTTGTTCGTCTCCGCCCAATTCTCTGCGGGACGAAGGGTGTTCGCCGATTGATCCAATCGATAATGTTTTATATGATTGTGGAGAGCTTGAGCAGCTGGACAACCAAGATCTCGCCGAAGCCGACCAGTCTCGAAATGAGGAAACTCTAGGATTAGAATCGTATAATGATTTTGGGCAGTTTCATGTAACCGAAAATTGCGAGAATTCTTCAAACGTAGAGGCCGTGCCTTCGACGGAAACTGAAGAAGGAATCATCGCAATTGCATCGGAAGAATGCATGAGGGAAGTAGAATGTAATTCAAGAGGGGCCAGGGAAGCGGAATCCGAAGTGAGTTTCCAATGGTCTACATCGGAGCCGGAAGGAAACTGCGTTGAAAATTCAGAAAATCACTTTGGTGAATCGGAGGATTTTTAAGAATGTTCATAACGTTTGGATCTGCGGAATATGCCTAGTATTTCAGGGTTAATGGGCACTGTCGAGCAACCTTTACTTGTTAATATTTCAATGAATTTGGATGTTAGTCAATTAAAATCGTTAATACACAATCGTGAACATTGATGTCACTGGCGAAGTAACAGTCGGTTTTTTTCTTATGAATTTCAATTTTATGAATTTAATTGATAAATCTACGAATTGAGAATTAATCTATATTTCATTTCAGTGCGTAGAAGTAGAAAACATCAAGAACTTGAAACTACTGAAATATGCTAATATATCATTAATTACTCTAAAATGCTAATATGTTCCTTATTTATGTTCTCTTACGTGATCTTGCTTTTATCTGAGTCTTAATATATGCACTTGAATATTGTTATCTCTACAAAACTTCGGGGTAAACATAATTTTAAAAGAAATATTGAGAAGAAATAATTAATTCAGAATTTTTTTAAAGAAACGTAAAAAATCTCAAGCCTGATTGGTTTATGTATTAGTGATTGATTGACCTTTATATTATTTTTATGTCACGTTACATTAATACATACATATTAATTTTAACCCATTTCAAATTTCATTTTCGCATCACATGAGAAGTTTGCTCTGCCGCTAAAATGTAAGCAAAAACTTTTTCTCTTCAAAATATATATAAATATCCTTGCAGCTGAAAGAGTTTTGAAATTTATTTGTAATTAATTGTAACCAAACAAATATCCTTGCAACATGGTTATTTAGAAGAAAATTAAATACCTCAATTTTTTGATCTTTTCGAGATAATGAATTGAAAATAAGTTTTTGGCGTTATTTTGTTGTAAACCATTTCGTGGAAAATGTTAAGTTTCAAATAATTTCCGAAATGACGGGCAACATCCAATGTGTGAGTTCTAAATTTGTTATTCGAAGTAGAAAATATAATTTTACCTTATGGCAGTAGTTGTACATGTTTTTTTTACCTCCGTAATATGCATATGCAAAAATATTTTCCAAATTTCAAACAAGATCAGATTTTCAATTGCCAAAAATCAAGTCGTGAGAATAAGGATAATTTTTTGGCTTTTATTGTACTATTAAGAACATGCTTCGATTCGATTACGTATGAAAACGAATTTCACATAAATTCAAATTCGTTCCAATCGTATAAGCGAGAAAAATGTGGAAAATTCATTTTCTTCGTCGTTGAAATTATTATAACAAGAAGGCGCGGATGCAACTTTTTTTTTTCCTGTCGAAGGATTTTCAATCATCTCAATCTGGCGACAATCTTTATTTGCACCCTAAATCGAATTGCACTCCGTGTCATTTGAAATAAAAGTATTTCGAAGGGAACGTTAAGAGGAGGGAAATTTAAATTTACGAAATTTAACACATTTGCTTTTGCTCTTTTTTTAATCAAATTCGTACATAAATATCAATAGAGATCTTAAAAAATATGAATCAATAATTTGTTTATAAACTATTTAATAAATATTAATGTATTAATGATAAATTTATACTTAACTTATAAAATAAATTTATATACCTTCATTTAATAAATTTGTATTTTACACTATGCTTCATGGATAATTACACTGGATCTCGACGCACTGCAATTAGGATTCTTCACTTCAAATTGACGTTTCGATCTGCCACTGGCGGATTCATTTCTTTGTATAGTTATTGTCAGAAGTTTCCATCTGTTCAAAATTTCTTCGCTCTCTCAATATCTTTTTTTAAGAAATAGTTTTACGTTTTTCGCCGATTGCGTTCACTATAGAATGTAAAAAATTGCTGAACCATTCACTTTATCTTGAGGAATGAATGCATTAAAGTAAACTGCTAATTTAATTTTAAATGTGTTTTAGTTAAAAATTAAATTTCTAAATACGTTTGGTGCATGCTTTATGAATTGCAATGTAAAACTTTTTTGTTATTTTAAAGATGATTTTAACTCTTAGGGTTCTGTAAAATATTTGTATTTGTTAAAAAAAGGAAGAATGTTTTCGGCATGTGCGTCGAAAATCAAATTTAAATCAACAATCAAATTGAAATTTGAAATTTATGAGAAAAAAGGGCATAATTCGAAGACGATGCGTTCGTAATTGTCTTCCTCATATTTTAATTGTACATTTTATTTTAAACGGATATTTTTAGGTACATTTAATTTTTAAATTAAATTTTTCATTTTGACAAATATTTCTTAAAAAATAAAATATTTATTCGATTTTACGTTGTTTCTTTTGTTGCATAGATTTGGCGTCGATATACAGGTATAAATCATTTCATGTTTTATTAAATATTTCATTTATAATTTAATTTTATTCCTTATGCAAAAAAATTTTTTGTATTGGCTTAAGGTAATATATTGTAGTCTATATCCTTGCTGTATAAATTGTTTCTTTTTATATAAAATGAGAATAACATGTGGGTCCAGTAGGCACCAGTTAATTTCCATATATCATATACCTTCTCATGTTTCTTCAAAAAATATTATTCTATAAACTAAATCTAGAAGCAAATATTAGTCATTTAAGCATTAATTTTTGTTTTGAAATATTCTTTATAAACATGAATGTCACAGATTCTTCATGAAGATAATTTTTATGTTTTGAAAAGACCAAAGTTATTAAATTGAATTTTCACACTGAACTCCTTTTTGATAACAATTTCATAGACTGATTTTCCTTTTCTTTTTTTGTTTTTTGTTCTGATGCAAATTAATGCAATGAAAACTATTGTCAATTATATTACAAGAACTGCAATTTCTTTTTTCTGTTCTTAAATTTTAGGTAAAAACACAAAAGTATAAAATAAATATTGTGATCTGTACACATAACAATTGCTATCTTTTGAGATTAAATCCTTTTGTACCATCAGGTCCTCTAGGATGTCGAACAATATTGACTACATCACAGGGCCTAAGAAGCATTACACTGGCAGAATTTAAATTCATTTTGTTAATCCTGAAATGCAAAAGTAAATCACAAAAACACTTTCTAAATAATTTTAATTGAACATTAAACTCTACATTGAAATTTCTAATTAAAACATAAAAAGATCAAGAGTTATTAAATGTTTAAATAATTTTAAATATCTTCACCATTTTATACAGTACAATGCTGAGAATACTAAATTGTTGGGACATTTACATATCTTATACTTAAAATTTAAAAAGCATATACCTTTCATCCAATTCATCTTCTGGACTCTTTGCCTCTCCTAATATTCGTAATCTAGCTTCTGCATAATCTAGCTGCCTTTGCTGCAATGTTCTGACAGGTTGCCTGTTGCTTTTTAAATCTCCATTTACAACCCCTAAAATGTCATTATTTGCATAATCATCTTTATTTTCTCTATTTGGTCTTTTTAAAATTTTTACTGAAGGCTCAGGTGTAGTATATTGTGTGCGAATACTATCCTCTCCTTGTATAAGTAATGGTCCATTAGATGCTTTCAAACTTGTACCTCCTTTCCTTGGAAAAGTCTTGTCAAGGATCTAAAGATAATTTTAAGTATTAATAAAATTTATATATCAAATCATAAACTGTTCAATTTTATATATTTTTCATTTTCAATGATTCAATAATTTTAAAATTTATACATATTTTATACTTTTGATTGTTACCCAGTAATTACATTAAATATTTATCAACATAAATTTATTTGGTTTTGATAAATGATTTTGATTTTCTCTAATATAGAAAATTTTGAGCAGTATAACCACAGAAACACTAGACTTCAACATCTGGATAAATGATTTAAATTTTTTCAGAATTTCCAACAATTATTTCATAGTGTAATTTAGTATCACAAATAGAATTTAAAACAGATGAAATAACTTGATATCAATTGAGATCTCAAAATATGTTTTACATAATATTTCAATTTATTTTAAAATATCGAATTGATATTTTAAAAAAATTTTTGAATCTGAAGCGAATTTTTAATTCCATTTATTAAAAAACTGTGAAGGTTTTGAAATATAATTAACAAGTAGAAAAATTAATAACTTATTATGAAAAAGAAATATGTATAAATGAAAATTTAGATAATATGAATTGATTATATGCCAACCTCAGAATTATCTATTTCCTCCCAACTATCGACTACATCACACTTTTCTTGTGTTGCGGCCATTTTTAAAAAATTCAGAAGCACATTACCCGTATCATTAGAAGGCAAATCCGGTGCCACGACAAAATTGGATAAATCGTGGATTGGAATAATACAATTTTTACCTCTTTTTCTTACTTTAAGTTCTTGAAATTTCACTTTCAAATTATCATAACAAAAAATTTCACATAAATTCACCATTAATGGATCATCTAGACATTTAGTTGTAAAAATTTTTGCAATAACTGAATATTCACATCGAGAATATAATTTGAATATTTGCTTTCAATATCTTGATTGGCTTTGAAATTATCCAACTTGAAAAAAAAGAAATTGATAAGGTTGGATGAAAAAAATTGACGAAGCAGAAACGAACATTCCTTTCAAAAATAAAATTGTATTCAGTACAAGCTGAGTTATGAAAAAATAACAGATATATTTTTTTTATCATGTTGGATAAAATTTAATATATTTTGCAGCTCATTTCTAAAGATTTCAAATTTTTTCGATCGATTTTGAAGTGGACAATGACAAAGCTATCGCTAAAACCGCAATTGGCAAATCTAAAAAATCTTGAAGCAGATGTTGGGTTCCAGAGAAACTTAGCATTATATAGGATTAACATCAACGGAAAAAATGGGGTTAATGATTTTTAAATTTCATATCAAAAATATTCTTTTTTAAATTTAAATCGTGCAATTAGAGAAAAATGTACATCGTACGTTAGGAATGGTGTGAAATATTTAGATATGAGATTTCTACAATCTTAACTTCCTTTTCGAATTCCATTCATGAAACGAAGGATAAAGTTTTAATTTGTAAAGATTGTAAATGATTGGAAAATAAAAATTCATGTGATAGCAAAATATACTGACATGAATGTATTATGGCACATAAAGATTATAATTTAGCCAGGTCTATGCGAAAGCTAAACATTAATTTAGACGTACATGAACCACATACCTGCATTTTCCTCACAACTTCAAGATAGTTTTATTACATAATTCCTTTCTTTTCAAGCGCATTTATTTTTTTACCCCATATGCGATAAACGTACAACTACTTTAAAGTAATATTATCAAAGATTTTTTAAAATGATAATGGTTTTAGTATTAAATTTACAATTCATACTCGTTTTATTGTTATAAACTAGAATACGTAATGAAAATAATTAATAATTGAAAAAGTCAAGAAATAAAATTTGAATAATAAATATTACTTCAAAATTCTGAAGAAGCTATTATTTATTTTATTAGGTCGATATTTTTCTCACATAATTTCAACAATGGATTTTTTTTATCTCATGATTTTTATTTTTAAGGTAATATGAAATAAAAACCAGTTCTGGCTCGAAACCAAATTCCTAAAAACTAGATTTTGTTTTTCAATTATGTTAATGTTTGACATTCACTTTGTTGTCTTCAGAAACGTTCAACGAGTCATCAATTGAAATATGTCTTCGGATAGGGATAGAGCCATATTAAATTCTATCTTGAATCCTTTTCTTCCTTTGGGAAGCGATTTTGGGATAGAAGATGAGACTTCATTGAAAGACGGTAAGAAACATCTTGCTGTTAGTCAAGCTTTGCAAGTATTTTTTTTCGTCCGTACTATCATTCAGTTTTTAAATTCGTGCGCTTTCTCTTTTTTCTAGATGTACAACTTACGAAAATAGTACTTGAAGCGAAAAAAATTGAACGAAAAGCAATTTTGCTGGCGGAAAATGGAAGAATTCAGGAAGCTATAAGAAATTTTACAGAAGCAATTTCAATTGCTCCTCATTTACCTTCTTTATTCAATAATAGAGGTCAAGCCTATAGACTTGCTGGTGATCCGGATCGTAAGTTATCTTTTTATACAGGATAAAAATTTATTTAATAAAAGCCTGAATTCTTATACAAATCTAAGTTTAAAAGTTTTAAAAAAATTGCATCTGATCAGTGAAACGGATGGGCTTTTCAAATTTGTTCTAATGAAAAACAACGAATATAAGAATCGATTAAGATTGCTATATAATTTGAAATTTACTTTACAGGAGCCTTGTTGGACTTAAATCAGGCTATATTACTTAGTAAAGGTCAAGGAAAATCAGGTTGTCAAGCATTTTGTCAGAGAGGCTTGATTTATCGCAAAAAGGGTGAAGATGAGAAAGCTGTGGAGGATTTCAAAAAGGCTGCCGCACTGGGTAGCAATTTCGCAAAAATGGTTTTAGTTCAAATGAACCCATATGCGGCATTGTGCAATCAAATGTTGTCCCAAGTATTTGAAAAACTGAAAAATGTATCATAAAAATAATTTTTTTATATGTTAATGAACATGTTGCAGATAAGGAATTTTGAACATTTTCATACTATAAGCAATTTTTATTGGTTTTAATTTTAAGGATTTATAAATTTACGAATGATTTTTGTTTCTTTTTTTTTCTTTACATTAAAATTTAATTTCAATTTTTAAAGAAAACGGGAGAATTACGTTGAATTGATATTCTATATAATTTAAAAAGTTAAGCATGTCGAATGTGATGAAGAATATACTGAAAAGTTAAAAAATATAGTTGAAAAATATTTTTTTTCTTTAAATACAAAAAGTAATTAGCCTTATATTAATTCAGACAAAATACATTAATCGCAAGCTATCGATGAAATTTTGCAGAAAATTTTTAATTGTTATTTCTTGAAATAAAAAATAAAGAATAAAAAAATCACTTTTATTAACTGAAAAACAACGCACAACTTTCGTGTAACTCGTGTAAATTCTTACATAGATTTTCGAGTCTTCTTCGGAGGATTTATTTTTCACAATTTCGCTGACTTAATAAGAAAAGGATTGTTCTTGGGTTCACTAACATATTAGGATGAGAACATCATGAGATTATCAGTTCTGCCTGGCCAGACATTCACATAAACATTTCTTCTATTTTTAGTTTAATATTTGTGTTTATCCAAAAAAAATCTTTAGAAATGCTTTCTAGACGAAACTGCATGACACAATTTCGATATGTAGTGCGTTATTTTTTTAAAAAATGAAACTCAACTATATACTCATATGTGGAGAACTTATTATGCCTTAAAAGCAACCTGGAGCTCATATTGATTAGATAAGTGAAATTTTCCTGATGTAAGATTTATTCTCTTAACAATAAATCAGATTAAATAGGGAAATGCAGATAGTAAGCAATATAATACCATTATTAAAATTTCGACCAATGACGACAACGATTTTGATAAAGGTGAAGGAGATGGTGATGATGATGATGATGATAATAATGATGACGACGTTGACGGATGGTTGTGATGATAATGACGACGACGATGACAATAATAGGCAATATATTTAAATTAATTTCTTTCTTTTTAATAAACTCTGACTAATCTTGAAGTAATCGAGGTTATTAAAAATTGGAATGAAAATTACAATTACCGCACAATAATGAAAAAATAACTTTGCCCATTTCCATATAAATAATTTTAGCGAATATTTCGTCATTTCTTCTACCATTTACTATTACGGATTAAAGATATAAATTGATAATAATCAATAAAATTCATATCTAGCGTTTTTTCTTGCAAGAAATTTTTTACAAATAAATTAATTAACACTAAATAGACAATAAGTTTTGCATTACATTTACTAAAATTTCATATTTTTAACGTAAATTTCGTTTAAGAACAATAAAATTACTGTTAATTTTTGAAATATTGAGATACATGTTCTGAAGACGATTTCTTAATACTTATTGGGGAATTGATGCTATTCCTACAAAAAAAATATTTTATTATATTTAAAATTAATCGATATCACACATCAACAAAATTGAATTTCTGTTATAGCCAAGCTAAATTTCCCAGTTGTGATCCTTATTTTTCACAAAAAATTCTCCTATAATATAAAAAAGTTTTGTTTAAATAATAAATTTTCAGGAAAGTGAGTGTTTAAATAATAATTACGCTTCAATTTTTTTCGTTTTACCCTGAAAAAAAATAAATAGACAATTGCTAACTCGGCTGAAAAATGAAAAAGTGAAAAATAAAATTTTTGCAAAAAAAAAAACTAAAATAAGAGACAGCAGATATTTTAATTTTTTAAGAAAAAGGTTAAGAACTATTTTCCACCTCTTCTTTTTCCACTATTTCAAAATCTCTTCCAGTCTGAGATTTCTGACTCGAATTTTCTGATTCACTTTCTGATGGGCTGTTTCTTTCTCCTTCAGATGTTTTCGGGTCAGTATCATCATTATCCAAATCTTTCTTATCATCTGCAATTTGTGTCCTGAAATAGTAAGAAATAAAATGAGCAAAAAATTGCTAGAAAAACATTGTTAATATTTGAAATATTTTTTCCCACAATAAATAAAAAGTACTATTCGCATTAATAAAAAAATCTCGGATTTAGTATGAAAACATTAAACAATCGGAGGAATTTTAAATTTTAAGTAATGAATTTATAAAAAAAAAGTATTTATTTTTTACCCTATGTGCCTGCTACTTGAATCACTACGACCTTCATCTTGCCTATCATCATCCTCCTGTTCATTATCAGAATCTTTTTCCTTTTTCTTCTTTTTCTTTTTCCCGCTTTTTTCACTTTCATTTCCCTTATATTCATACTGAAAATATTTTAATTGCGTAAAAATCAAATATAACAATTAAACACAGTATAAAAATGAATGTTTTAAAAAAGAATATTTAAATATTAAAAATGAGAATTAAGAAAATTATTACCTGATATAATGGCCAGAAAGACGCGAAAAACCCAACATCTTCTGTTAAATTCGGCAAAAGCCATAAATGATGCTTGCCCAAGGTCAAGCTCCATAAAATGCAAAATACAGTTAATCGGAAAAAAGTTAGAGCTACTATGAAACAGAGAAATCCCGCTGCCGCTATGCTCATGTAATAAACACCTTTCCTAAAATAATTTTAAACTGTTTAAAGAAAACCTTCTCAAAGTGTGAATACCTGAAAATTTTCCATCAATTCTGGAAAGATATAAAAATTGAAAAAATACAAACCTAACTTCTGGTGGCCACAATGGAAACAGACAAATACCAATTGCTCCCAAAACCATGAGAGCACCAAATAGCCAATAATGAACTGGAATTGGATCATATATCCAAACATAAGCATCCAAACAATCAGCAAAAATTTGTTGAAAATGCATTTCCAGACGAATTTTTCGTTTTTTCTTTTCTTTTGTCACCTATAATAATTTTGTAAGCATTTTAATAATTTGGAATAGTAAATTACTGTACAACAGAATAAAAGAAAGCCTTGAATAAAACAAAAGATAGAAACAAAAGACAGCTTAACTATGTACTTTATATGTAATCAAGATACTAAGCTATAAGTTTATATTTTACATATTTACAAGTTTATATTTTTAGCTATAAGTTTATATTTTAAATTAGGCTTTAAACTAATTTAATAACATTTTCTAATCTATATAATTTAATTACCTTATTTTCTGATTTATCATCAGGTTTTCCTTCTGCATGACTGCTTTCAGCATCATCTAATTCCTTTTTTTCATCTTTTTTATCAGATTCTTTATCCTTTTTCTTTTTTTTTCTTGCTAATAATTCTTCTTCAGAGACAGGAACCTTCTTGGCTCTGTGAAAAAATTTATGCCTCAACATTCTGAAAAAAAAGGAGAAATCTTTTTTTATAAAATTGTAAAACAATTTTTCATCTTTGTTTTAAATTTTATAAATGTATACTCTACAAAGTTTTATTCATTTTAAATTCTAAAAAAAGTTTCTGTAAATAAATGTAAAAATATTATTTTCTTATTAAAACTTATTATTCTAAAAAACTCCAAATTTGAATCTACAAACTAAAAATAACTAAAATTATTAAAAACAATTCCTGCATTCAATAATTTGAGATGAAGTCATTTATTAACTAATTTAATTTAATAATGTTCAGTAAATAAATGTGAATAAGAGATAATTTTCTAAAATAATAGTAGCTAATTTTGATCTTATGAATTTCAATAAAATAATTTTAAGAAATGATTAAAAATTATTTTAATTATATTGGTAATAATCAGACTTACACATCAAGGAATTTGATGATGTCCGCCCTTGTTTTAAATAGTGTTTCATCTCCTTCCTTTTTTGGAATAGTAAAATGAGATTCCAGTAAAGCATCCACTGCTTTGGTTCCAGTGAAATATTCAACATTGTGATATAAAAACTTCGTCTTTTTATGGGGTATGTTCTTCTTTAACCATTTGGCAACTGTATATTCATCCTTGGCAGGTTTTTCTAGTTGTTCCTCATTATTCGGAAAATCCTAAATTAAAGAAATTTAAAACGAGAATGTTTTGGTTCATTCAAGCCACGATTTTTTATAATCTGCGTTTTCATAAACCAATTTTTGTCTCAGAAACTAAAAACTTAATAAAAATTCTAAAAATAACATATGTTGATAATTAAAAAATTCGATTCTATCACTTTTAAAAGAAGTCACTGCAACTGAAAACACAATAAGATAAAAATACACGTTTACATCGATTTCGTGGCAAATTAGTAGCTATTTAGGGTTAATCATAAAAATTTATCAATTAATTAAATCGAGGCCTGTTTATTGGTATAACATTAGACGATTAAATCCAGATAATTCAACATTATCGAAATATTTTGGATCATGTTAAAGGCGATCATTATAATTTAAAGTTTGCATTTAACGAGTATTTATCATGGGATGAGGATTCGAAAACTTCTTACCGCAATATTTTAATTACGAAAATTTAAAACGTCACTAAAAGTCAATTTAAGTTGTTATAAATTTCTACTTCATAAAATATTTGACTCTCAGCTGTCAAATTTTATAACTATCTAAAATATCAGATTTACAGATGTATTTTTTCTTCTTGAAAGACTTGCAAAGATCATAATAATAATAATATATTTACCTCTTTACGTTTCTTCCCTTTCCGTTTTTCAGCCATTTTGAAAAATATTGACAAAAAGCTTCACAGCCTTCTGGATTCTATGTATTGACCTTCAACTTCAGTTGATACAGTAATTATTAAAATGGTCTGGTAACCTAGTTTGGTTAAGCTAGGTTTAAAATTATTTAGAAACCTAAATTAAGCTTTTTTTTGCACATAAATAAGTAGCATAACTTTCAATATCAATATTTCGGCTAGTAATTTGGATAATAAAATCTCCATTATTTAAAATGATTGATCTGCAACAGTCTTAAAAAAAAATTTATTTATTTAACTGGAAAACACTGATGTCGTTATTATCATCACTTTTTTGCTTAATGAAACTAAGCATAAAATCTTAGTCGCATTATTCTTTTTCAATGTCGCATTATTTTTTATATTTCGCTTTTGGATCTGCAGAACATTGTTTAAAACCTGAGAATCTATAATTTTCTGTTCGCATGTCAAAGCATCAAGATAAATAGCATAGAACAAAAATTCAATTCATCAATTTTGCTTCAGTGCGTCTGATATAAATAAAATGCTGAGGTACTTTTTAGGCAATGGTTCAAAGTTAAAAAATACATACAGTCTAAGGCATTATGTTCATCTAGGAATCTTAAAAAGAAGTGAACATAGTGAAAATTCAAATGATTATTTAAGATGCTATAAAATACTAGATTTGCAACCTGATGCAGATCAGGAATCTGTAAGAAGAGCATTCATTAACCTTTGTAAAAAATACCATCCAGACAGTAATTATCCAGCAGCTAATTCTGAAAAATTCCAAGAGGTACTGTTTGTAATATAAAAATATTCAGCTGACCTAATTATTTACTTTCTATGGACTGCATTTGCTAGTAAATCACTGTATTTCAGATTGAAAATGCTTATAGATTATTACAGAATAAATTTGCTAATGAAAGATGGAATGTTGATGAAGAAGCTGGTCAATATGGTCTTTATTACAAAGAAAAATCTACTGAAGAAGTAAAAATATTTGACATAAAGGTTGTTATTTTGTGATAAGGTAATCAATTTAATTGATTCCTGATTCTTCCCAAATTCAAGTTTTATGTTTATGACAGCATAAAGCACCACAGCATAGGCAGTATCTTTCTTTTGAAGGGATTGGGTCAGGTGCACCTTCACATCGTGAAAAACAGTATGCTATTTACCGGACCTTAAATGCTTCTGAAAATATACATAATCATTGTATCAAAAAAATTTCAGAAAAATCACTTGATGGAAAGGAAATTTTACCTGTCAAGGATAAAAAAAAAGCTAAGAATATCAAAACAAGGTCTGTAAGATTTATGTTAAAATAAAAAAGTAACATCTTATGATATATAAATTATTTTGAAATCATATTTTTGAAAATATTTATTACTTTTGATATTTGATATTTTTTAAAATTAAGATTTCAGGAAAATTATCATTTCTCAAAATTATATTTCCTTCTTGTTTTTTCTTAGCTTCAATAGTTATGATATACATGACAACATTTAATTGATTATTCTACAGCATAAATTACTTTGCTATATCTCATATACTTCAGTGTATTTTTAGGTATGGAATTGATGGATTGGTGGAAGATTTAATTCAGGAATCAATTGCAAAGGGAGAATTGAATAATTTGAAGGGAGCAGGCAAACCACTTGCTGAATCAAATTACAATCCTTATGTAGATCTTGTGACTCATAAAATTAATCAGATAATGATAGAAAATGGGTTCATGCCAGAATGGATTAATTTACAAAGGGAAATATCTGAAGATATAAACCATATAAGAAAAATTCTCTCAGAAGAGAGAAAAAGTTTTGGGGATTTTCCTATTAATGAAATAGAAAAGGAAATTTGGAATGATTTTTTGGAAAAAATTACTGAGAAAATAAAGGCTGTAAATCATAAGATAGACAAATATAATCTTGTAGTTCCCATAATAGATAAACAAATGCTTCGATTTAACTTAGATAAGGAAAGTGAAAAGATTCTGAAGACTGGAGAATGTTCAAAAATTCATATGCTTAAAAGAAAACGTGTGATCGAAGAATCCAGCAAAAGCGACGGTAAAAGTTCAGGATTTTTTATGTTGTTTTTTAAATATTAAAAGGAATATTATCATTAAACTCATATTGCTGTGAATTAAAACTCCTCTTCATAGTCTATAATCAGTCATTGACTCTTAGTGAAAATAAATTTCTTAAAAAACTGAGGAATCTGATTGATCAAATATTATGACAAAAAAAATTAACCAGTAAATTCATTTAAAAAATTGTTTTATTCGTTTTAATTTTTTGCAATTGTTCACTTTGTTATATATATGTTATTGTTGAATGAGAAATAAAAAAAATATTCACTCTTACCATGTTTTATAGATTTCTTCTTACATAATTTTTGTGTTTTAATTAAATAATGATCAAATTGAAATCTAAGAATCTTTTGTTAATTTTTTGTAAAAATGATTAGTAATTGCGTTTTACATTTAAATAATAAATAAATTAAACATGTCATGACTCAGAAAGTTATCACCGGTTTTCATTCTTCATTTTTTTTAAATACTTAATATATTTTTTATCATAAATGCAACCTTTGATTGTACTAATTTCATCTCTTTACATACAGGGCTTTTATATTTTTCTGTTAAGCATAAAAATTATTTATGATATATAATAAAATGAGGAAAATAAAACTGGACTATTGGTGAAAAACATCTCATCCAAAGTTTTCAAAATGATGAATGAAATAAGGCAATTTTCTGCCTTTGTTAACTTCTTCACATGCTGACATTACGCTCTTTGTAAGTGGTCTCGGACCGCAAGAAAACACTCCTATTTTGCTCACCTAAAAAGACAATTGCTATGTCATTTCTTTTGAACAACCGCTTTACTTTCTTCGTTATGAAATTATTATTGTAGATATTAAGAAATATTATAATTGTATTTTAATATATTAATAGTGAATTGAAACACTCAAATTTTTAAAAATATCATATTCTTAAAATATAAATTGTATAACAAAAGTCAGAAAAAAACTTACATAACTATGCTTTTTTTGCACAAATTTCAAAAATGATGACATATCTGGTCTTCCAAAGTGATTAATTGCTTTCAAACCAGTGAACATGGACATTTTGGATAGTCTTTGAAAGTGGTTTTCGCAAATGTACTAAAATAAAAATTTTTTTCTCTAAATGGATACGTGAATTTCCAATTTTTTTGAATCATTGTAAATTTTGTTTTTTAAAAAAAAGCTTTAAATAAAAATAAAAAATTTTTTAAATAAAATTAAATTTCATATTTTAGGATGAAGTGAACTTACCAACATTGTTGTTCTTAAATCAAACTTATGAAAGAACTGAGTAATAAAAATATGAATTTCTAATACATTGGTAACATCCTTTTTTTCTACATCCCTTAGTACATCTATAAACCATTCGAAATGCTTATGTGATGGACAGATCCATAAAAAGTAGACCTTTTTGCAAGCGACTCCTAAAAATTTTACAACAAACATGAAATATATCCAATACATACAAAACAATTGAAGTCACAAACAAAAGAATAAATAATGAATAGTCATGAAAATAAATTAATTCCTTTATTAAAAAGGAGGAGGGGTTTAGTAAATTAAATAAATTTACAATCAATGACTATAAAAATTGTCTTTAATTAAGTATGATATATCGGATGAAGAAATAATTTACCTGAGTATCTGTTCGTTGAGGTACCGAACACTAAGTCATTGAGTATTGATGCATAGGGTGTGACACCAATTCCACCTCCTACCATAACGGCAACTTCAAATTTATACCAGTCTTGATTGCCACCACCGAAAGGACCTTCTAGCCTGATCTATATAAATATCGTAAAGTTAATTTCAAAATTTGATTCGATCACAGATTAGAAACGTCAAAATTATAAACATTTTTAGTACTTTCGGATGATCCTCCTCCGGATTATAGTTGGCTGGATCGAAATAATTCCGTAGTTTCCACGTCCATGGACCCTGGGCTTTGATATGGCATGACAGCGAGTTTTCATGAGGAGCACTCGTCAGCGTGAACGAATGATACTCCTCACTATAAAATACAATATGTCTAAACTTATATTTTGAATATAAGGAAAAAGTGAACTATTCATTGACACTTTTCTCACCTAAAGGCCGTACATGCCAATCTGACCCACTGGCCCGAGAGATATTTGAAATTTGGCGGGCGATAAAACTTTATTTTTATGACATCCGATGGCAATAATTCGGTTTCCAGAATGTCCAGTGTCATGTATTTCGTACGGAAGCTCACAACCTGCGAAAATATATGAATTTCAAAAACTAACCTAAACTGATGTAAGTAATTATGAAAAGAAGATCGACTCTACCTTGTCTAGCATGTATATAATTCCCGGACCAATGAAAAATAGCCAAAATCTTGGAGCACCCGTTAGTCGGGCCAGTCCATGGATTAAACACAACACATACAGTACAATATATAAACTGTGAGTGGACCAGAAGAACTTGTAAGCTCTCTTTCTGATTAGCGGGTGGGCGAAGACGAAAATTATAATCATAACGACGAACAACAAAACACCAGTTAATCCTGAAAACAAAAATTATTTGTAACAGTGGTTGAAAAACTGGCATAAGAATTTTATTATTCAAAACTTAAAAGAGTTGTTATAAATATTTATAACAATTTATAAATATATTTTTTTTATTTTTTATCTTCTAGTTTAAAAAATTGTATTATTGACTTGATCACCTGTTATAGTCTGAAACAACCAGAAACTTATTCCAGGTTTAAAATCCGACGGAAAAAGAAGTTCACTGGTGAGACATTTTAAATTTTCTAATGGCTGTGTGGAAACATGATAAAAGTTAACTATATGACCAACAGAATGGAGCAGAGAGAAAAATGCCGCCGTACAAGCTACTATTTTATGAAACTGTATATGACTGTCTGAAATTTCGTAAAAAAAAGTTCATTGAACAATGGCGAATTTGTCAAAAATTTAAACTGGCGTTACACTTTACAATTGGCATAATTTTCAACAATTACCAAGTGGAATATATTGCTGTATGCTGAATTCTTTCAGTTTCGTGAGAAGGTTTCTCGACATAGTTAATAATAATAAGCTGTAGCAAAATGACAGAGATGCTGCAGAGCCCCTGGTTATGGCTATGCCTACGCCCATAATATGTCTTAAATCAGTGTGTTCTGCCATGAACGAATAATCTGTAAATAATCAAAATGAAGAATTCACAAAATAATTTTAAAGCCGTAATGAAAATGGAGACATCATTACTAGTATAACCGAAATTTTAACATTCCCACATGCTTTTTTTAAACAGATCGCTATAAGCGAAATTTGTTCTTCAACACTGAATCTAATTTTTCTAGCTAAAATCTGCTTCATCAAAAAGTTAATCTTACGATTATGATCTAATTCATTTACTATCCTTAGAGCTATGTTTGTGCATCAAATCTATTAAATTATTATTCATGTTTCTCGTCTGTCGGAACAATATTAAAATCCTTTGCCTGAAAATCTTTAATGTCAAACTAATTTTGCTTTTGAACCATTTATCTCGTAGTCATCTCTCGTTATCATATGGTTCTCCACGTATAAATGGAATAAAGGTGAACTCACGTATGAATCTTTCCACAAATAGGACAATGGTGATCACATAAAATAGAAATAAATAAAATATGTTTTGACGGTTCTCCTCCAGGAAAGTCATTACGCAGTCAACTTTCCTCTGTAACCAGTTCCTGTGTTTGTCCTGGTTCGGGAGCACGGCGAAGCTGGTCATCCTGAAGGATAAAAAGATGTCATTTAAAAACTCATCGGATTATCGAGATTTACGTGTTCGAGATTTGCGGAAAACAGTCCAACCTAGCGACATTTGTAGATGTATCCAAAAAATTCTGCTTTGCTCCTTTGCAATCGAGTCCGATTGCCACGAAGTCTCCTTTGTACTCTTTCATCATTAGCTTAAAATCGTTGTAGGTCAAATAGTCTTTGTCTTCTAAACCTGCATCCTGTGTGAAATTCTTAACGTTACAACTTGTTTTACGTAAAACAATATGCGGAATGCATGAAACTTACATGGAACATGCCATCAATTAATTCGGTGACGTGTTCATCTGAAAGACTCGTGGTTCTGGCTATTTCGACCAAGGATCGAAGCATTTCCGAAAATTCTTCTTTGTCTATGACGCCGTTTCTGTCGTTGTCACACATGTCAAATATTATTCTAAGTTTGTCTTCGGTTTTCCCGCGGGAAAATAGCACGACTGTATCTAGAAATTCCTGAAAACGTCATCGCATTCAAGAGAGCGGTTACTAACATTAAAGAGTGAAACGATCATATTTTATCGTGCTCATCATTCGGGTACCTGAAAAGAAATCCTTCCATCGCCGTCTTTGTCAACAATATTGAACATTTTTTTAACAAATATAGCGTCAGGTTTCATTCCTAAGGCACTGGCGAATTCACTTTTTGACAGTGAAGTCTTCATCACGGTGACTATCTGAAATGTGAATTAGTCAGATCTTAAAACTCCGAAAATGTTTCCAATTGTGTGAAGTGGATCTTACGTACCTGACCGCCTTCTCCTTCATCTTCATAATGAGAAGGCCTCCTTTTCTCTCCTGGTCTCAGTCCAAACGTAAGCGCATAAGCCTCGCGAAAGAAATGTTCCAATCGCTTTTGTCGCCTTTCCCTAGTTTCGGCATTAGCCAGCATGACTTCCCGTAAGCCCTGACGGGAAAGAATAAATCATCAAAAATTTATTTATTTTTGGTAAAGTAAATGAAAATTATTTATTATGGAAAATGATTTTCATAGTACCTGAGTCGTTATTAATCTCTTTTTATGAGAGGCAAGGAACATTTCTAATTTAGATAAAAATTTTCTTCTGGAAGACAACGAGTCGAACTCTAATACCAAATCGTGGTCCCTTGGAACTCGAATCAGTACCAGAGGCAGTCTTTTTTTGCCGTAAGAATCGGTACACTAAAGTAGAAAAAATTATAAAAGAAAATAGAAATATTTGAAATTAATTTGCTCTTACATAGTTTATTTTGCTTTTCGTACCTGAGATTCTTCAACTGTTAGATTTTCCATGCTTGAAAAATTTACACTTCTTAGTTTCTCACCCTTACGATCGACTGTGTGAAGGGCTTCCTCGGGACCAAACCTAACTTTTACAAGTCTCAAATGATTAGCATGTAACCATTCGCGAACTGTCATTTTGTCGACGCTAACCTTGTGATTGCCAGTCTTCCTCAAATCCTCTTGTCTGAAATGAACTGAGCAGTAACTGATATATTCAAATATATATAAATCTTTTTCGTGATCGTTACAGAAAGTGTAAAAATGTTTAACCTGATTTTCAACTGTCTCCTCCTTTTATTTTGCAGTTTCACAACGCCATATCCCGCTGCAGCACATATCAGTGGCACAAAACCCAGAAATATGCAGGCATATATATAGGTTATTTCGCTTCCCTCAAAATAGTCGTAACCCTGAAGGTAAATGCAGGGCTCTAACAGAGTTGAATTTAGTTGATAGGGCTGAGGACACGGATCACCTTTCGTCCAGAAAAACACTTTTTTCTGAATCTCATTCGGTTGAATGTCTGTTGCATTGACTATGATATCCCATAAGGTTACCTTCCTCAGATCTTCGATTTCTTCTTCCGTGAATATCCTGAAATAACAGTTGCTTTTTTTACGACATTACATTGTTTTGAAAATCACTCATTTAATTTGAACACAAGAACAAATTGAAGCGAAGCATCGAGGTGTATGAATTTGACATTCATTTTAGAATATTTTTTCACAATGTTGATTCAGTAACCGCTTTTAATTCAAGGCTTACCCATTCTCAAAATTTTCAAACCAAAATCTATCGGAATCTCTGATTCGAATAAATTGCTCTTTAATGATGGCCGTAAATAATTCTCCTGGTCCATTTTTTGATTCCAGCATTCCACCGATGTACAAATCAATGTTATTCAATTTATTACTGTACGCGGCTGATATCTGACCCAAAAGTTCTGGTTTCTGATTGAAAAGTTCAGGATTTATTTCGAACCATTCGTTAACCTGTTTTAGTTGAAAATATTTCCGTACTGTATTGTAGTCCGGTAAGCCGTTGTCTCTTCCTCTCATGATGTTCAAAGCTCCTGTAATGACGAAGAAATTTAAATTTAATTGTACAAAAATAATAATTTAATTTAATTTTATTAAGTCTTAAATTTTTAAAAAGAAAATATTAATATCTTTGAAATTTTCACGGGAATTCTAGTTTTACTTAAATTAAAATGTATATAATAAATTAAGGTAGAGAATGTTTTTTTACCCAAGTCTCTTCTTGAAAATTCCATTGGACCGAATAATTTATTTCTTACATCCGAACATAGTACGGTATCTTCCCTTTCTGCTATTTGAGATGCCATTCCCATAAGAAGTTCCTCGAGAGGGCTTTCAATGAGGTATCCCTGCAATAAAATTGCTAATATTATTTCTGAAAATATTTACCCAAAGCAACGAAAATGCATGAGTAAACATCCTACCGTGGAATCCCACCAGGTAGAGCAAAGGCGAATACCCTTGAAACCCATTCGGGTATCCTTAAATCTACACTGGCCATCCCGACGATATATTCCTGGTGGAATCATGGTGTGTCCGAATCTGAATGCTGCTGCTTGAAAAACATGGGTTATTCCTGGATGAACATCGGGCTGATATCCTGAGTAAGATGGCAGTTCTTCTCCCAAAAGTGCTGGGAGGTATTCGTAATATATTATGTTCTGAAATTAATTAATATGAATAAATTTATTAAAAATAATTATTCAGGTTTTAAAAATTACTACTACTTAGCTAAAGAATAAAATTAAAATATTTTGCATTTACTTGCAAGGTTGCAATGACTATTCTTCTGGCACTGTGGAAAACTTCTTCATCGGACCAATCAGGATGCTCCCCTTGAATTCTGCCAGCAACAACGTTGTGCCATCTTAGGAACAGCACACCGAAAGACAGAAGAGCAGGATTTTGATTTGTTCTTGGGTCTCCCAGCACTGACCAGTAATAAATACATTTATGGGTAATTTTTTAAATCAAAGAAAAGTAAACTTCGTGGCTGGGAAATAATAAAAATTAAGTTTCATTTAATTTTAGCCTTTAGACCTACCTTAGAAAGATAGGCTATATAAAGCTTACGAGTTCAAACCTCGTCGAAAGAAAAATCTTCTTTCTAGAATATAAATTCAACAATTTATTTTTATTTTTTATTTATTTCTTTTTATTTCTCTCAGATCTTTAAAGTTATTTTTATTTCTTATTAACTTATATCAAATTCTTCGGAATCTTCTATGTAATACATTTATAGTCAATAAATAAAGTCAATTAAAATTACTAACAAAATAGTCGTTCTGGATTCATCATCCTTAAAATATGCGGCGCTGGACTATTGAATAAGGGCACTCTTTTGGTATTCAGCACCGGAAGCTTTTTGCTAGAGTCTGTCAGTAGGGTGCCATTCTTGAATGACCTCAGGGAATTAGCCCAAGCTTCTGATGTTGAATAAATGAAACTTCCGTCAATCCATGATGTTATTCTGTTCAGCTGAAATTCAGAGATATAAGAAAAATTTCTCGTTATAAATTCCATATCAAACAATGACCTAACTTGCGTATGAAAACGGTGGACGACTAAGACTTGAATGTAAAAGAAATATGCAATGTATATATATCCATTATTGGTGCAGAAAACAAGAATTAAATCATTTTGCAATGCAATGTTTCTAATGTTACAACTCCGATATTCCAAATAATATTAAACTTTTAGAATACCTGTTGTCTTGGATTGTTGGGACTTTGTCCGGTTTCAGAATCGTAAGCTGCCCTGTGGAACGGTATGTATTTATTGCCTTGGCATTGAGGATCATACATTTCATCGCATTTTTCGATTTCAATCTTATGTACCTCAATGGGGCAACCGCTTTCAGATGCCATCAAAACTTCGGAGCTGACGACTTGTCCTTAAATCAAAATTTCTTTATTATTTTTTTAAAAATAAATCATATATACTTAGAAATAATTTACTTTAGTAAATGATTTACTATTCCCATCATTTACGTTATTTTTTAACAAATAACATATATGGGATTACCAAAAAATGCAAATAAAGCAGTTCGATTGTTTGCAGAGCCTAAACCATCTTCTCCTTTCATGAATATCTGACTAAGTTTTCTGGGACTAGGTCTGTCTCTTCCAGCTAACATGTAGACTCCATCGGAATAAGCTGGTGGCGTTTTTCTTGTAAGGTGAGAATCTACAATCAGAGGATAAATAATAAAAGATAAATTTTTTTAGAGTTTCCAGAGAGACATTAAAAATTCAAGCTTTTTTATTTCCTTCAAAAATATTTGAAGATGTTGATTCACATATTTTTAATGAATATGACAATTAGGCGTAAATGCTTAGTGGGCGGATTTCACATTTACCGACAGTTATCTTCTCGAAGAATTTTAAACTGTAAAAAAATTTGAGCCCATCTCAATCAAGTTTTAAGCATGAGCGTAAAAAATTTTCTAATTTCTTTAAAACAAATAATTCTTGAGATTTTATTAACACAATAATACTTAAAAGTTGTAACTCTAACAATAGTAGCAATAATTTTATTTTGTCACGGTTCCAAACTTTTCTCTCAAAAAACTGTAAATAATCATTACATGCAGAAACACCTATCTAAATGCCCAAATTTTATTTAAAATAGGATTGTATTAGGTACTATATAATTTATAAGATATGATTCTCAAATTTTAATACAGGAATTATAATAATTTATAAGGAAATCCACATTTTTGACTTTTTTTAAATAATTATAATTTTAAGAAAAAAACCTATACTTTATACTGTTTTCACTATATGATTATATATTACTATATGCTTTTTACTTTATTCAGTTTTAATTCATCATTTATTTTTTTTTAATGTTAACTATCTGTCTTGAAATATGTTTATTGTAAAGAAAGGCTATCATAATTTGATAATTTTTTATATCGATATAATATTTTGAAAATTTGAACTTATTGCTCCGTGTTTTGAACGGGCTATGAACATGAAGAAAAAATATTTAGTTTCAGTAATTCCATGTTTATATTTTTATCTGAAATCTTTTAAATCGAAAAATGAATTCTCTATAAGTGGAATTTTTATATGTTATAAATTACAATCTAAAAATTTATACCGTGTAGAAAAATAAAGTAACTTTTCACTCATGTGACAAAGCTGGTGAAAATTTTACATTTGACAGAATATTAACGATTTTTGGTCAACATTTTCTTTTCGGTATCAAACAAAATGGATGTAATTATATTGAGTTTGTTGTAATGTAGAAAGCAAAATAATTGATATAAAATATGGGATATTTTGTTCTGTTTTGCAATCTGTAAAAAAAAAAATGCATTCTGCTTGAAGAATATTAATATGTATACTAATATAATATAAAAAACTTAATTTAAAATAAATTTATAAATAAAAAAATATAAATTGTAATTAGTATTACAATTTATGAAAGGGAAATAATGAAATTAAATGTAGTAAATTTAAATATGAGTTTATCTACAATGAAACCTTAAAATATACATTTAATTTAATGTATAACTATATTGTTCTTGAATATTAAGATGTTTACAACAAAAATTTTAAGGTTTTAGGTTTTTGCTTTTTTGTATTCTTTCATAAACAACTTTATCACATTGCGCATAATTTTTAACTAATTTTTTATATGTCCATATAAAATTTTTTCAAGATAATTTCAACATTTTTACCAGTTCCACTTTCAGATGATCGAAAGATATTTCATATTTTGAAGTGTTTTATTTACGTATAAGTTTAATATATATTTTTTAATTGTATTTTCTATTATTTATTATTGTTATATACATAATAATATTTTTCATATTAAAATAATTTTTGACTGAAAAGTCTTATTTTAAATAATTCTGAATATTCTATGTGGCATATATTTTGATTTTATGAATAACCAAAATTTTATTTATGTTTTATTAATAAAAGCTATTAACCTTAATATAAAATTATTATCATCAAAGGTGTACGAAACTAGTTTCATTCACAACTTATATATATTAGTCTTAGACTTTCTCGTCTTGCAGTATTTGAAATTTGTTATGATGCAATGAAACGTTTCTTATAAGAAAGTAATTTTGAAATAAATTTGTTTTCATTTAATTTGTGGAAAATGAATTATATATATATATGAATCAAAGAAAATGAGAAACGCATAAAAAGTAAAAGTTAAACCTTGTATTTTTATAATAAAGTTCAGCATAAAAAAAATCTCAATCATTTCATACATATATTAATTCTAGTTATATGATGGGGTCTTATCATTTTGCTGTATTTTTTGCAAATTATTATTTCCGGATTTTCATATTGGGATAAATTACGTAAAAAGAGGACAAAGTAAATTAAATAAGCAGAAAAATGCGAAATAGATTTTATAATGTAAATGAAAAGTTTTCTTATGCACACTTACAGCTGAGTTTACATCATGCACAACTGGTCTTTGTTCATCCGGCCGGCCCTGTTTACTATTTACATGAGGTGCAATTGAAAACTATTTAAAACAATCTTAATCTGAAAGACAATCTCAGATTCATTAATAGAAAATTGATGAATAAAAAAATAAATAATATTAATGATTGACTAATAATAGAAAAACCAGTTCCTTTAACTCAGTACATTGACTTTGTAGCCTTCGTATTTTATTTTTACATTGCAAAATATGTAAAAATGTTTAAATTCAATTTTAAATTATTTTGCTTGATTTTATAAATATCAGTTTAACTTATTTTTCATCATTCTTGTATTATTCTATTTCATTTATTTCATTGTGTAGCTTATAAAAATTTTTTCCTAGTGACAAGAATAGAAGAAAAATTGTTGCCAATTTGACGAATTTTCAAAATACTTTAATCACTCGTAAAAGTCACATTTTTTTGCGGCACATTTTGGATAAATCATCATGTTTAATATCTGGGTACAATCGTATCTATCTGCTATCAAACTATTGCAAATATCATGAAAATTTTTTAAAATGGCTATGGAAGACGGAAAAGCATTCTATCGGGTTATTTCGTGTCCATTGATTAAAATACATAAATATTTCGTTCACAGTTCTTATTCATTATGCGGACATTTAATTGACACTATTTCATAGTTCACGATATTTTTCCGATTGCTTAATATAAAAAGAAAAAAAATGGATAAGGAAAGTGTCGCTGAAACTTATGGCATGACTTAAATGTTGAAACTAAAAAATTCAAATTGAGAATTGTATTTTATAATTGTGCAAGGTTTGTCTTTATCGTTTACGGAGTGTCTCGGTCTTTTGCAAGAGTTTGACATCATTTTTCAGACGTCAACACCGATTATAATTTACTTTCTAAACATCAAAACCTATCATGCCATTATTTCGATCAACGATAGGTTTCGAAGGAATTTACTTCACTTGCAACAAACAGAAAAAAAGAGTTAATTCACATACGAACTTTGCAACTTAAAGCTTTTGATAATGCAGAAAAGTTCAAGGGGATTTAGTGCTTTCTCGAACAAAGGCGAGGCAAATAATTGCATCAGAAGAACATATTATAATTACATGGAAGATACCTTCATTAAACGACGAATCTGAAGTTACGATCTAATGTTTGAAATCTCATGCAAAGAATCACCATGGATTAGTAAATATTTCCACCGACGCAGCTGCATTAAAGTTATGTTAAGGATACTATAAAATAGACAAAGAGAAAAAAAAGGAATGTTACGAATCTGGTATTGGGCAATAGCTCAATCAATCTTAACCATAACCTTACATTACATTTGGCTTGGACTTTTCAAGTTGTGCTCCGAATATTAGAAGTGGAACGCTAATGGGTACATTACACCACAAATTAACGAATTATTTATAATTTATTCATTAATTATAAGGAAACTGTTACTTATCGTAAAATATTATTAATCTGAGAGAGTAGCGGCAGAGGAATCAATTTTCACTGTGACGATACCTCCTTTATTTATATCGTCGACTTAAGGCAATTTATTAATCATAAAAAAAACCATATGAAGGCAACCAGGACACATCTCAAATTACAATTATTCATGTGGCAAAATATGTCAGTTTCGAAAAATCCCTACACTTTCGGCATCGGCAAGCATCAAATTGATATTACCCTCACGAAATTGCCTAGAGGCTACGATTCAAGGGAATTCTACTTTTCCGAAAAAAAATCATTCTATCAAATCATAAACATTTAATGATTATTTATCTATAATTTATGCGAAATTAAGTCATTTATATAGAAAGAAGTTGATTGACCTTTTCTCTGGTTGTAAGGAGCCGTTTTTCGCTTTTCATTTTTTTTGTTGCATGGTGTCAAACTTAGTATTCGCGGGTTTTTCCCCCAAGCGCACTTTGGAGTACTCACTGAAGAGACACCGAGAGGGAACAAGGAGGAAAAAAGTGCACGGAGTACAGGACTGAATGCGAATAATGCGCACCGGGAGGAATAAATTGGGCGTGGACAGTCGAGATCAGTCGCTTGTTCGAATATACGAAAATCGCAGCAACTGTGAGTAACAAGGTTTGTTCCGACCAATAAAAGTAATTTTGATTAATATGCATGGCCATGCTGGAACGGCGTTTTTCATTAGGTGCCTGACGAAGTCGAGCAGCACAGGGCGTGGTTTATGACCCTTGAAAATGCATGCACAAGTCCGCAAGCCGTACCTTTGGGGCATCGGACGTTTGAGTTTTACGCCCGGCGAATGGAGGGGAAGTTGAAATTGAAAATTGGAAATTGAACTTGTGTAACGAGTACCGGTATTTATCTTTGTCCAAGTAAATCCGCAGAGAACGAACAAAGTTACATTAAAGGGTGTTATCAAAAAATAAGTGTGGAGAGCTGCTGAAAAAAATATGAAAGTTGCACTTACTGGAAATCTCAAACATATTTTCACAGTTGCATAATCGGCCATGTGCTCGCTCGTAAAAATAAAAATTAATTTGGCATTACGTTTATCAACGTATTGCATTTAATATAGGTCAGCAAAACGTAAATTGAACTAAAAAAAAATTAATGGAAAAATCTTAATACTTCGTACATTAAATTTTCATGTTAAACAGAACGTGCGATAAAAATCTTAATAAATTAAAAAAAAGGCATACTTTTACAATTTCAAGTTCGAATTAATTCTGAATGTTAAAAAAAAAAAAAATATCTCGGTTGCTACACATTACAATTTTTATTTTTTAGTTTTTAACTTATGTAATGCCGATAAATTAATATTTATCTAAATATTTTCTAAATTTTTAACGAACACGAATATAAATCGTTTTATTATAATTTGATTGCTATAAATTTTTATAACTAGATTAATGTGCTAGTTTGATTAGGAAAGGATATAAGTTAAAAGCGGTCGTTTCGTACTACCAGAAAAAAAAATTTACATCAGATTTTGGCTTTGGAAATCGTATGATTCAATTTAAAATTGTAATTTGCTCGGCTGAAAAAACATAGAACGACATTGAATATGAGCTTTATATATATCCGCACCAGTTATTTACATTATTTCTACCCGGATGGCACGATTTTTTATCAGTATAAATTGTATGACAAACGGCGGAACTTGTTCTTTGAATTATTCAAAACTTCCATCTAAATATTTACCTGTTGACAGAAATAATTAATGAATTGCATTTTTTACGCGGAACCTAATTCCGAAAAATTATTTCTCACATCGCCTTACGATGAGATCCTTTGATTTTTTTGGGTAAGTTCGAAACGCGTTTTAATCGCTCGCAACATGGCGTCAAATTTTATATTTAAAAAATTGCAATTTCGGTCACAGGTTCCTCCCTGCCCCCCCCCCCCCATTCCCCATTCAATCATGGCTCTCTCTCTTTCAGGTACTTTTTTTCCGTCCTTCGAAGGATTCGGTCAATGGCGGTCGGAAAATCGAAAGTTGAATCGAACGCCGATTCAGTGCCTCGAAAATAGATTGACTGCAATTCGAAACAAGACAACCTTTATACATCATTAATTAGCGAATATCGTTTGACTTGATCGATTAATCGATGTGATTAGCAGTCTTTGCCGAATTAACGCACGCGCACGAAACAATGCATGAGATTTGGGTAGGAGCGGCAGGCAACCTTTCGTCAACCTTCCTAGTTTTTTCTTTCCGTACCTGATTTTCCCGTGTTTTAAATTCTCTTTGTAGTACGGACTGGCAGGGGACGGGAGGGAAAGGGGGAAATTGACCAGGTTGTTTCGTGACATCGACCAAACGTAGATAAAAAAGTAAATAAACTACATTTGGGCATCGCGGGAAGCATTTTAGATCTCCGTGCTACGCTGGAATGCATGTCAGTCGCCAGACATCGAGTTGGTTCTTGTGCTGATGCGAGAGAGAAAGATGATATTACACTCGGTAAAAGTGTAACCTAGCGACTAATTTATTTATTTTTTTAATATTATTTTAATGAAAGTTAAAGTGGAAGATTGGTCCATGGTTTCCTCCTTAAAAACTTTCTTAAGAATCAGGAACCTTTAAGTTTTTTGTCCATTTCCAGTTGAGTCATACGCTTTTGAAGCAGATTAAGTGAGATATTATGACTTTGGTTACCGTGTTAATTCTTAAATTGACTCTGAACCGCAACAGTCATCAAACGCGGACCAAGATGTTAATTATAGCAATTAGCGAAAGTTCACAGAACATCACAGAATCGGACCTCCGAATAGTGCTCAGAGATTAAGTGGGAGGAAAAGGGTCAATAAGAAGTTAACGGGCTTTAAAGGGCACTCTCCATTGTAATACGCTTCATGTTATAAAACGCATGCACAATATTCTCATTTCATAAAGCAATCGCACGGAAACTCTGGCTTTTAATGATCTAATGGGCTTACTTTGAAAGATTTTTATTATTTCCACTTGCTACTGTTCAGATTCAAAGGAGTACATTAATAAGTTGAGCCGAGAACTTTTAAAATGCAATTGGACATGGAACTTTTTCTTATTGCATTTAGAATATTCAGCTGATGGAAAGAGGCCATTCAAATGCACAATAATTCGTTTCCGCTAAGGAAATCGAAGATTGGTCTTCGCCTGATTTCGTTCCTGCTCCATAATTCTAGTCTTTCCATTCGAAATAATTCTGAAATTTTTTATGGTTATTTTAGGTCAATTTGCTTTTATTTATAAATTCTGAGAAATATTTTTATGAATTTATTATATGCCTCTACATATTTGTTTATCAAGAACTGTTCACATACATAAAAATATAAACACACACACACTTATATATATCATACGTTTGCTAGGACTTGATGAATTGGTATCCATCCAATTCACCGGATTCAAAAATGATCTTTCTATTTAATATTTAATTTATTACTTAATTATTAATAAATTACTTATTTTTTAAGTACTTAGTTACTTAAATACTTACTTAATTATTAATAACTAGACTTCGTTATCAAAAATAGCTTCAATAATGTCATGTCTCAAATAATAAATTAATTTATAAAAAGTACCAGCCTCATAATTTTTCTTTTCAATTACCAATTTTATATTTAATACATTAACATATGTTCTAACGGCGTCAACTTTGTCATTTGGCAAAAAACCCCCCTTAACCATTTGAATCCACTCACTAAGTGCTAGAAGTGAATAATAATTATTTATTAATAGATATTTACGTATAGCATTTAAATATTTAACTTAAAACTTTTCAAAAACAACTTGTAAATATATTTCAAGTCATACTTTCCCGACAAAAGATAATTTCGGCATCGCGGGTGTAAGCGACTCATTTTACCCTGTAAAAGACCAAGGTAAAAATTTTGAAACTTCATTTAATTATAACGAAAAAATTTTATTAGTCACCTTAAACTTCCACCACCAATTCTGCACAAAATACCTCAAAAATTGACTTCTTGCTTTTAGTCTGCAAATTTTATCACCCGTAATTATAGACTACTTCACACTTTATACATTTAGTTATAAAGCCATGGGAGAAAAAAAAATATTCTCGGGGCCGACAAACTGGAAATTTAGCTTTTTGTACGTCTTAAATTGACGGTTATCTTTAATAATCGTGAAGCTGAATCGTGAAAACTCTCGTGTAATTTGATACGACTTATATAAAATAGCTTCCACGTTCGTAATCTATTTACTTGGTCCAAAGAATCTCAGTTACTGTTCTTGACTGCTTCTTTTGGAAAGTATATTCCTTTTTATAGTGGGCTTTGATATTCATATGAAATTAATTTTTTAATTTAAAATTAGAACGTATTTTTTCATAAAATATCTTTAAATTCGGTGTTTTAATTATATTATAAAACCTATATCTATGTCTGCACATATACTTAAGTGATCTCTTAATGGACTTTACGTTTTATTTCGTAATATTTGCCTTCAACTAACATTTTATAATACTGAAGTAGAAATTATAATTGGGCAATGTACGACATATATATATATAAAACATTTTTTTTGATAATATAGCTTCGTTATTTTTTAAGAATCAACAATTAAAATTTTTACATATCTTTAATAGTTATTATCAAATTTATTACGTGTAATATTAATATAAATTTAAAAAATTCCATTTTAATTGCTGTGAAAATATTTTAGGATCGATTATATGAATTTATTAAAAGAAAAATAGGTCAAATAATATTAATATATAGCTGGGCAATTATGCATAGAAAATATGCAAAATTTTTTAAAGAGACATGTGACTTAAAAATAAAATTTCAAGACAAATTTTACTTTTCAATTTTCTGGATTTAATTATATTTGTCGGGGCAATATGTACAAATCTTCATTATATCGGGCACATTTCGACAGAACAGAATAAGAGATGGGAACATCTGGAAAATTGTGAGAAAGGAAGAGCATTTATGGCATCGGACCCCAAAAACAACTCAACTGAATTGTTACTATTAATAAGAAATTTTTTGAATATATTCAAATCTACAAAAACTAATATAAAATTAAAAGTGTGAATATTTGTAATAATTACTGTTACTAATATAAAAGAGGTTAAAATTCAATAGTTTTTGAAAATATATAAACTTTGTTTTTGTTATTGATTTTATAAAATTCGGTTCTTTTTTTTATTAACATCAAGTCAATAAAAATCAAAAATTATTGAATTTTATATTAAAATATAATATATTTTAATAAACCAACGTGAATAGTTACAGAATATTCTGTCTGATAATATGTGCTGGCAATTACCACATGTTCTAAAAAATCGTATCAGATGCCTATATTATGAATTCATAACAATTGCATTAAGTAGTAACTAATACAATGAATGAAAAAATTTTTAAAACTTTATGCAAATTTCATACTCAAAAAGCATAAACGGCAAATATGAAAAGATATACAACTTTATTTATATTATTATCATTTTTTATTTGTTTCACATACATTTTACATTTAATTTATTAAAAGAATTTATGTACAAAATATTAATTTTATGGTGACTAAAATTAAAGTACACAACTAATGGATGACTAATTAAGTTTTACTGCTTTATATTTATTTAATAGTAGAGGCACAGGCGTTGGTGAACGACAATATTAATCACATTTTAATCTATCCCTAAAGGGCGTAATATTTTTATGAAAAATAATTAATTAACATTATAAAATTATGGAATTGAAAATTAATATTCATTATTAAAAATAAAAATAATAAAAGGTTCGTAATTGATATATTTTCTTTACGTGTCGGCAAAAATTTTATTTTTAAAAATTGCAGGTGGTTTAATTTTGTCAGCTAAAATCAACTATTCTTCACGACAAAAGCTGAGTGGGTATGAACCAAAGAAATATAAGAATACAATTGAATAGAGGCATTTAAAATAAAATTATTTCTTCTGATTAATTTAAAGAGTAAAAAATTACTTCCTTAGGCGAACCGGGCAACGAGCGATGCACTCAATAATAATCTCTTGTTACAAGGCAACGGAAGTTAAATTCAAACACAGTTTGGGAGACACAATCGCTTACATCGGCGGCATTTTCGCCGGCGCTTGAAGAACCGGATAGCTGGAAACATAGAAATTATCGCTCAAATCTAATTGTGTGACCACTGGGTCGAAACAGCCGAGTGGGCATTGCCGAAGATGAAAAGCAGAATGAACAGAGGCGTGTCCCGAATGAAATTGTCGGTCCGCATCATTTATCACGAAACTCAACTTCCGAGATTCATCGTGACACTGAATGGTAAGTGGTAAGTGGTAATTAATCGACCAAAAAAGGAAGAAATAATTCGAGAACATTTGACTTTGTTACAAAATTCTGAATTGCATTCCGCGCCCCAGCTGCGATCTGCTCGGGAATATTAAGTTGCCTTTGAGTTTTCGCGAATGACGTTTCGGTCGCCCGACAAGTTCTGAAACGAATATTCGCTGTGCAAATAAAACACCAGAATCTTCCGATTAGTTATTTATGTGGAATTATTCATATCTTTTTCCCCATTCTCCGATTTCACCATCAATGATATCGATAATAATAATTGTTACTGCTCTCCATTTAACTGATTCAAATGGTGCATTCTTCCAAACTATTTTATTCAATAAAAGAAGATATATTTTCAATATATTCAATTTTAAAATTTTTTCCAATGATATATTTATATCAATATCACCGTGTGAAAGAATAAAAGTTATAATTAAACAAATACATACATTTTTTACATAAAGTCCATCTTGCAGACATTATATTTACTCCCTATATAAATTTAAAACTGCAGCAATTTATGAATTTTTATATTGAGTTATTAATTAATTATAGATCGTGGTACTTAATATTTTGTTGAATAATATGAAGTATGAGCATTCTTGATAATAAATCGATTGTATTTATATCTATTTACTATTTACTAAGTTTCATTTTAATTTTTGAATTTTTTTCGTTTGTTTTCGGGTTTTTCATTATGTCAGAACAACGTTTGCTAAAATCTGTTTTATTAAATTGTTTCAGCTGATTTTTACAGTCCGCTTGTAGCGATATATTTCCTGTAACAAAATGATTTGACGCCCCTTTTTAAATTTAGCTATCCCATTTTTTGAGGGATGATGAGTGAATTGATTTTTATTGTAGAAATATCAATATTAAATCTTGAAAATCGAATTTCCCGTTCTTTATAGAAGTTATGGCTTTCTGTCGCTGTATAATAACAGATTTCTGGTGATTTCGTTTCAGGGAAGCTATTACTTTTGATGTAATCGGAGATTCTTGTAGTATTAAGAACGAGAACACCATCCGGATCACGGAGAAAAATTATATTTAAGCTGCAGGAACTGTTGTATAAAATTATCACATTTTGAGTTTTTTATGCGGAATTATCAATGGGCAGTCGCTCTAGATATATAACATTCAATGACCCGTCCTTGGAATAAGGTTGATCGTGTATATGAGCCAAAGGATTTCATTACATACAAATGAAATAATGGTCATAAGCGAGTCGGGTCTGAGGGCAAGGCAAACGAGCCCTTTGAGGACAATACATTAAAAATCTTTTGCCTTTGACAACTGTCTTCAAGTTATCAAAGTGGAGATCAAGCAAGAAATATGCGCAACTGTTTTAGAAAGCCTGCGATCCCAGATGTCAACTAAGTGTACACCCAAAGAGGTTTTATGGATGAAACAGCTAATCCTCAGTGAGACAAAATTTAAATATTAAATTGAAAAATATTTTCCATTTTAACAATTTATTTTAGTAAAAAAAATGATAGGAATACTAATAATATATATATGTATATGCACGATAACATTTTCAAAAGACCTTTTTATACAGAAAATACGATTGATGAATCAGGTTCTTACAATATTAAAAATTAATAACTAATACAATAAAGAAATTGAATTCCGCAATTGTGAGACCATTATAAATATTTTGGCTTTATTTTTCATCTTCATCCTAATGACTGAAATTATAATACGTGCATATATATAAATATCTTTAGGCCTAGTCTTTAAACTCCCACGATATTCAAATTAATCCGGAATTCCTTTGAATGTGCTTTTTCATAAAAACCAAAAATACTCACCGATGCTTCCCCAATCTGGATGCGCCAAATTATTGAACCAACCATCATATCTTTGTCTCTCTAAGTGACTATTATCTAGAAAAAAATAGGAATGATATGTTAAAATTATTTTATATATATATATATATATTATATAATGGAATGCAAATATAATTTGGTTCTAGTATTACTAAAATCATAATTACAAATATTTTTGAAATCTTCGTTTTGCTTCTATTTGAAAACTAAGAATGAACTGTAATCTCTATAATCGCATATATGTTTTATAAATCTTTTCTAGAAGACAGTACAGCCTAAGCTAAAACATGATTCGTAATAAGTGCCAATGATTCCTGGTTAATAATTTGAAGTATTGAAAAAATATATACTCAATTTAAAATACAATTGCAAATTGTGATGATATGAAATTTTCTGATTCTATATAAATAATCTATTTGGCGTTTTAAATGATTATTACGCTATACTGCAAAGCTGATATAAACACTAATTGAATTAAAAATTTTTATTAAATAACTATTTTTTAATAAATAATGCACGATAATATAAATTGAAATACATGACTATGAAGTCTCGTATATTTGATAGGAAAATTTAAATTTAATTAGATGAATGTTCTTTAAGTTTGATTAAAGGTTATGCATTAGAATAATATAATTGTTACGGTTAAGAAAAGATTTATAATTTAAAATAAAAAGTTTCGAATTAATATTTTTTTAATTTAAAAGATTTTTCTTAAAATTTATTATTGAACTTTACAATTGATACTTACTTAATTGATATTTATATATGTATATACATATAAATAAAGTAATAACATTTCAATATATTAGGAATTAATTTTTATTCTAAAAACAACCAAGAACATGAAAAAAATTTTAAAATTTTAGATTACCAGAGTATTTTTACTGAAGAATTCGATATATATATAATAGAATTGATCACTATCAAGAAAATTTTAGGAAACATTCGATATTAGATGGGCAATGCACGGAGAAGAATAGTCAAAATACTGAAGGAGGCCAAGGTTTTGAAAGGCTTTAAGACGGGGAAGAGGACTGGATTACCTGCATGGACTTTCTCTTTGATCTAACTTTATTTTGCTTTTTTTTTTTTCCTCCTTTGAAATTCGACTCCAAGGGAAACAGTTTATACTGTTACATGTATTAAAATTTATTTCGTGACCAGTATAATCGACATTTAAGGTTGACATGAGTACGAATCTTATTGGGTCAACTACCTCATTTAAAACGCATTCGTTTTAATAAATTGTTAAACTTACAAGTGTTAAGTAAATTAAGGTTAAGTGCTGCACATACAATATACCAATTTTAATAGTTCAAGAACATTACAGATATTTAAAAAAATAATATTTTTTTTCTTTTTAATAATAACATTTTTTTACAATTTAATTTCCTAATAAACATTTAATTAAAATTTTCAACCGATGTTAAGAGAAGCTTTTCTCATCATAAGTATTTTTAATTCATCGTTATGATAGATGTCTTCATTTGAAATTGCCGCATAAAAAATTTTTGTATAATTCATAGCTCGTTTTCAGTATTTTGGGAAATTTATACAGTCGTTAAGAAAATAGAAATCTTTTTTTAAATAAATTTCATACATTCCGAGACATTTATTCAGTGTGTCATTCTTTTGGTAGATAAACCTCAATGAGAATAAAAAATTTTATGGGTATTAATAAGAAAGTAAATGGTACAAGAAAGGAAATCAATGTAATTTAAGTGTTTATTCACCTGTTTTTTCTTATTTATTAGATTAAATACAATTAATTTAGTAAAAGGAGAATGATATATGTACTTGATAGAGGGAGATAATCCTTCTCTGTTAATCAAAATATAAATTCGTAATGGAAAGGCTATTGGAAACACAAAAATTTTTTTTATTTTTTTCTATGAGATAAATTTTAAAAAATATTCACATATTTACGTATTTATCTTTTTTTAATATTTATCTACAATGAGGATTTTTCAAAATATCGAGTCAAATTCACGAATATCCGAGTTTTAGTTTACATATATATAAGTCATGTTTAGTTTGTGACGATAACCTATCATAAGTTATCGGCATAATATTTTAGTTTTAGAACAACACCGAATGACATGAAGTTTATTAACACAGATTATTTGATTAAAAAATATTTTATAATAATCTAATACAGATTATTAATGTAGATGTTCTGAGATCAAAAATATTTTCAATACGATATGAGTGATTTTGTCTCACATATGCTTATGTTTGCGGAGTATAAAAGTTCAATTTAAATAAATTACAAAAGATATTTTTCAAAGTACATTTTACATCGTATATTTCAAAAAGAAATTTGCTTTGCTAGTTTTACTTGTCGAACATACTGTATAATCATTTGATAATAAAGATTCCATCTTCATAACCCTTAAGGGACATCTTTCCCGTTGATTAAATTATATCGAGACAATCTGATCATTATCTCATTTGGTAATCAAACAGTTAGAAATGTAACTTATAACTTCTAAAATAAATTATATTGCGTTTTAAAATTACAATCTTGACGATCATAATGGTGATGACATTAATTAATGTTCAAAAATTTATAATTGTACCGGATAAAACTTCAATATAGAGTAATCATTTGATTAAGTAATTTTATCCAAAAATAACCCAGTGAGAGTTGTAATGACTTTAAATCCATGATCTCATTACTAGTGCTAACATCAGAGTAAGTTTAACATGAGGCTTGTCAGTTTTGACGATTCAGATATATGTAGTAAGATTAAATTAACATTGCATATTTAAAATCGGTTCAAATTAAAGTTCAAAGATTCAAGTTTTATATTCACACCAATTGCCTACGTTCATATATCGAAATGGATAAGTTATTAAAATGAAGTTTCAGGTGCACTATAACTGTGCGACAGGGATGAGGCAGCGAAAAGCACTTTTTTCCCCTTTTCTTTTTCAGGTATTTTCGTTCTTTTATGTCTGGAGTCATATGAATGGAAGTATTTTACTCAGTACAGTCGCCCGGTGCAGCCAGCATTCAAGCCTTTCAAACAATCTGATCGAATCTCGGTTGGAAGCAAAAATGGGAAAAAAAGAACTATACGCGAAACAAATGTGTCGGTTATGACAAGTCATTCGCATTATGTAACTTATACGATTATTACTCTTTTAAATAAATAAATGAAAAAAGAAAAAGGATCTGCTTCATCCGACGAAATCTCATTCATATTAATGTAATTAGAAAGTGCTGCAACTGAATTATCGCACAAAAAAAGACAAAATTGCACGCTAATTGCGATAGATACAGGAATTATAACAATATAAAAAGGTCGAGTTGTGCAACTATAACAAGATAGTTTTTTCTTTTTTTTCAGTTTCTAGTCAGCGCTTATTACTCCGTCTGCAAAAGCAAAATAAGAAAAACATTTCGCAACGTTCCTAGGGACCAAAGGGCCAAGAGCTAATGATGAAACAACTTTTTCTTGTATCTCGGAATATTACGTGTAGGTAACCCAGAGATTTTCACGCGGGGATAATTTTAAAATGAACTTTTAAAGTTTTCTTTAGGGAATGACTTATTTTGTAATTTGCAATCGTTAGAAAATTTTTATCGCATGCAGAAAAATCTTATTCGAGCACATTAAAATGCTAACATTTTAAATGGGATCTATAAACATAATCTGGGATCGCCAAGATAATTCGAATAACATTCTATGTGCTTCTTTTAGCAATAATTCTTTTGAACTGTACTTTTAAATATATAATATTTATCACCATTACAAATTATACTATACGTACAACTCCTGCCTCCTATATGCTATATATAGGAGTATAACGTACAACTACTGCCTCTGCTTAAATTTAATCCTTAATGGATTCCTTCAGGGTTTATTTTGAAAGCTACCATTTCTAATAATGGTTTGCACACCATAATAATACAATGGCAGACTCTTATGTATATTTTTGCAAATAATTCAACATAGAATTCTCATTTCAAACATTAATGACTCTCCCACAATAGCTTTTACGAATTGGGCCGACACTCCCTTTCTTATTCTCAGATATCCGTATGTTAAAATAAAACGAACTTATGTTTCATAGGAAATTACATATCATTCTTAAATTAATAAACGAAATTATCTTCTCTAAAAAAGTTCTTTCATAATTGTGATATAATTAATTTTTTATTTTTCAGGAAAAAATTTGAATAAAATTGCTAATGCAGCTATTTCATTGAAATGCAGAGAAACTTGCTAAAGCGATGGAAATTAGAAAGCTTAATAATGAAAAATGCTTTTCTATGCTTGAATTTCAATAAACATGTATTAAAAAACAGGAATGATGCTATGTGATTAATCAGCTTTTATTTTTATGAAGGGAATTTTTTGAGAATGTGAAGAATCAAAAACCAAGCGGTTTTTAGCTATGGACAGAATTAATTGCAATTTTTATAGTTGTGTAGAAAATGTTACACAAGATACTTTCTAACTGACAAAACCGGGCCGCAATTCAAACCTATTTTTTTCTTTTATTTTTTAATTTTCAGCCACAGTTTTTCTTCCCAATACTTTTTGCTAGTACATTTGACCGACCCATTTATTCTATGAGCGTGATTTTTTTAAGAGCAATGTCAATATTTGCTTTGAGTATTTTTATTCATGTTCATGTTACATGACCTTTCCTTTTTTTACAAGGGAAAAATGCAAGTCATTATAGAAATATCCAAGAGCGCGAATGTGAGACATCATTGACACATCATATATCTCTTTTGGATTTTATTATAAAAGCGAAAAAAACTAATAACATTTAAATAATAGATTAGATTATCATATTGATAATTAATTTAGATAAATGACAAACTATCTAAAATCTTAATTCAGTAACTAAAATTTTTCATTTATATACACAAAATATTTTAAGTTTTTTTCTATTTTAAACTCAAGTCATTCACTTCGAATAAATTCCGTGTTCAGAGTTTATATTCAACGAGTTAGAAACTAAAAATTCTGTATTTTATAAATTTTAATTATGTTTATAAAAAAATTATTGTAATTTATGATGTGAGGAAAAAGGGTTCAAGAAACGTTAAAAATTATCATTCATTTTTACAGGTTTAAGTGAAAAGTAAAGCAATTAAAATCTTTAAATTAGAAAATTAACCCAATGATTTAATGATAAAGGATTCTTTTAGATAATCAATATAGATTAATTTTATCGTTTAGCTTTTTCTGTAACAATAAATAAGATAATAACAAAGAAAGGATGGTACCTGTTCAGAAAATTGTATACTTCTTGAACTGCATAAAAAAAAAATTTTTTTTTAAGTCAAAATCTTGTTTCCTGTTAAAATCTCCTTTCTAAATAAGCATTTGAGGAATTCTCAATCACAAATATATATATATGTACAATATAATGCTTAAGAATTCTTCCTCATGCATTTAAATTTATAATTCGTTTTAACTGATTCTTACATGAATACTTCCCTCTGATTATCCTTACATTAATTTGCGAAAATTGCGGGAAAACTGTCTAAGGGATATCCTCCGTAAAAAAGTATATTCTCAAGACTAAAAATCCATTATTTAAATGCTCAATTTAAAAAATGGATAAATGTAAAAACCAAAAATACTTCTTTTTTGGAGGATACTTCGAATTTTATTCATGGACAAGAAAAGCGAAAATTTGGAGATTTTCTTTTTTCCAGAATTTAAAGAAGAGAAAACCAGAAAACTGTAAAATTTAATGGAGTGTTGTATTTCTAAATGGCGATTGTTATTTTGAACAAGATCGATGTTGGGTATTGGCACTGAGATTTTTCACAAAATCTATTTGCGTACTCTTTGAACTAAATAATTATGCATCGCCTTGTGATCGATATATTCATAAGGAAGGAAAAAAATGATGTTCTCAGCAGAAAGCTGGTTTTTTTTAACCATAAGTTGCAAAACTAAAACCTAAAAAAAAAGTTCAAAGATCACAGTTAAATAACTCATTCCGCATGTAAACCTGAAACTTTGGTATTTTGGAAACAAAGAATTCGCGCATCCATCTGGGAAAATTCTTATTTTTCAATCAAGTTTTACTTGTTTTTTGTATGCCTGATGTCGTCACGTGCGTTTTATGTATGGAGGATAATATTTACATTTGGTGATTGAAGGATCATATTTTGTAGCTTACAGCTTTTAATAATCTTAATAAATGTATACATATTCACCTTCATATGTAAAAGACTACTAATTTATATTTGTATATTTTATTTACACTGAAACCCATTACATTCTATAGCATCAGAAAATATTTTCTTGACGGATTTTCTCATCATTACTTACATATTGCGAAGGAAGTACTTAGAAAGCGACAATACTTTGTGTTTATAGATTGTTTATAGCGTCAATGTATAATGCTGAAGAACCTGACAACAGTGGTAGTTGTCACCTTCACTGCAACAAATACTGTTTCGTGAAAAAGAAACCTGTTAGGCGACATTGTGAGAAACTATAAATTTATAGTACTCAAGGACATTAGAAAAATTATAAATCTTTATTTAAAAAAATTAAAATTTAACATTATTATTTATTTTTTAACTAGATATATATTAGGATGTTTTTTTACGTAAAAATTAGGTAAACATTGACAATAAAACCGTATTTCCGTCGGCTGCCGTGAATCAAATATCTCGTGAGTAACGAATATGAGTTGATTGTAAATAATAAGCTCAGAATCACCTTTTAAGCAACATAAAATACTGGAAATTTTCCTTTTACAGAAACATCTCATAAATTAATATTAAAGTTAGAAAAATTCAAAGAAAGTTTCTACGAAAAATTGCTGCTTAACGTATCCAAAATTTAAGCACTAAATATTAAACATCAGTATTATTTATTCACAAACAAATAGGCGAAGCTAAATAAAAATTTTAAATCACAACATTTGCAAACAAGATGACATAAATTATTCAGTTTCAATGGTCTGGAGAAAATAATATTGACAATAACTTTCTTAACATAGAAATTTTAAGAAAAAGATAAATATTTGAAGAATTTGTCTATGAAAAAGGTAAAATTGCTAAAAGTGTGCTTACTTTATGTAGCTTATCTCATAGGTTATATTCGAAATAAAGTATTTTTCACAAAGCAATTAAACATAAATAAATTGACTTTTTTTATATTTTTCGAGATAGTGACAACTATATAAAAAATAAAAATCATATAAAATTATTCACTTTAACGAATGTCTTATACATTTTGAAATGCACAGCATTTTGCAGGAAAATATCATTATGGAAGAAATAATTTATGCTGACTTTTACACGCATATAATTCGATGTATTTTAATGCGTATCCACCAAAGAAAGATAATGAAGATATTAGAAAAAAATGCTTAAATTATTCATGTTAAAACGAGAATTATTGGTATTCTATAAAAGTCCTTCAGTGGCTCATGGGTGGTATAGCTCGCCTTTTTTTGCAAGGTTATGAAAATATTCATTTCAGATGAGCCCCGAGGCGAACCATTACATTCATTTTACAGAAAATGATATTTGAATATGAAATAAATTTCAAAACATGTACAACATTCAATTTTTTTTTAAATTAATATAATAATATTAGATTGAAATTCAGAAATCTTATTAACCTGACACAGATTCACAACTGATCAAGTGTTAAATCTGAGATTAAGAGGCTTGAAATTAAAAACGGAATTTAACTCTCTGTATTTTAAAAATATGTATCATATTTATATTAACATAAGGTTGAGAAATAATCAGGTGACTGAGATAAAATTAATATTTATGTTGATATTTATATGGAAATAACAAAAGCAATCATCAAAAATTTTTTAAAAATTAAAAATCACGATCGACAAAGAAAGTTTATTAATGCACAAATTATTATCATTTAACTGCAAATATCAAACACTAGATTCATGAAGGCCTGAAAAAATGTATTAACCTACAATTTGCATTAGAGTAAGACATAAATAAAATATCGTTGAGTTTGGAATACAGTTTTAATCTATAATGCTGCTAAATGATATCTATCAGCTAATATCAATGGCCGTATATAAATTTCAGTAGAAATTCGCAAATTCAAAATTCATATGATTTCAAAAGAAATTTAACCTCTTGCATATTTTATTTTTATTTTTCAAATTATATTTTCTTTTAAACAGCCTAATCTATTGACACAAATTTCCTAATCGTATAATCTATTCCATGTAAAAATCATTAAAATCTCGTTTTCTAATCGTGAAAATCTACTATTGCAAATGGCCGAATGAAACTTTTATTAAGAGTTTTAAATTCATGTCTCATTCCAATTATTATCGGGCAAAAAGTTTTCAGAACATTACACATAAGTAATGCATTAGTAAGTTACATAACTCAAGATCAACGCCATAAACTGTTGAACATTTAACAAGCGCTCGAAGGTAAGAAATCCATATCTGTCAGTTGCGATGATGGGAAGATGTGGCAGATTGCGAATAGGATAAAGAGAGTGTTTCACTTATAAAATTATGTGGTTCTGCACAATGTTTTCAGAGAGAGCCCACCTTTATTACTTGTGCATCCCCAAATAGAACATCTACATTGCAGAATATAAAAATTTGTAAATGTTCATTTTATAGGGAGTTTAAGAATTGTGAATTTAAAATTTAACCATTAGGTTAAACACATATCAATGATGTATTATAACGAAATACTTAACAATACTTTCTGTTTGCTGTCTATGTGGGTTTGACAGTTTAATTTTAAATTTTCTAGCAATATTTTATGCCAAAATATGAGTATAAAAATTTCTGTTTTCAAACTACTGGAGGCTGTTAAGTGTATAAATTGTACATTTATTAATAAACATGCCAGTTTAACAAGTTATTTCCTAAATGAACAGATTACTAACATAAGTAATAGTCTATTTAAAAGAATTGAGAAATATAAAACCGAATTTTATTTTGCGCCTACTAAATCACAAGTTGCACCAGTTTGTTTGGTACCTAAGGTAGAGAACGTACATTGTGAAGGTCGATCAAATCATTCATTCTGCATTAGGTTAAAAATCTTCGGTGATTCATCAAAATATCTTCTTCTGCGATGAATAATTTTTTGCGAAATCGCCGATTGTGTAAAAAATTGAATTGAATTGAGCCTCTTTTAACTTAAACATATCGTACTGAAGTAATTTTAAAAAGACTCAAATCAGAAACAAAATAAAAGCAAAAGCAATTACTGAATAAATACAGCCAAATGCGCAATAGCGATAAGCTAAGAATTAAATTCTTTTCTTTGGACAAAGCTGTATATATAAAATAGCGGTGCAAGATAAAAAAAATCATAGCTTACATGAAGAAACATTAAACAACGTCATTAAGTTAAAGAAAATAATCAATGAATGAATATATGAAATACTGGTATAACTGATTTATGAAGTTACATCCACGGATCTAAGAAATCTTTGTTGACGGGATGAAGGTTTATTTGATGTGCTGCAAGATGTATTTATTATTACTTTCGGAAGAATAGACGTTTCACTGATATAAAATTTGACGTTGGAATGATCTTGTTACGAGGAAGCATTTATGCGTATATTATTTTAAAGGCGTTGCGTCGTGTTCTTGACTGAGCAGCAGGGAACTTTTAATTTATTATTCTTAATATCATATGGCCGTAAGTGAGACATACTGGTCGCCATCTAATTCCTTCTCTCACTATTCATCCCATATTAAATCGAGACACATGATTCCCAAAACACGCCTTTTCAATCATAATTACCATTGCTGTTATAAATGGTGTTGTACAATTGTGGACACAGCAGAAGTTTAAAACCTGCTTCCGTCTACCTTTAATCGTGGCACGATTTTCGCCAAATCATTAAAACTTGCAACTTTTCCGATTCAGTGACACGTGCTTTTAAGCAAGAGATCGCTTAAGAATGAATTTTTACCTTTTCACGTGAGGTAATGACATGACCTGCATTTGATTTTTGAAGATTAAAAATTATATTTCTTCAAAAATTTAAAAGTTAAATGAATTTTTTTTAGTGTGATTTTCGGGCTTCTGATTTTTGGAAAGGTTAAATAAATTAAATTATGAGGGAATATAAAAAAGCTGTTATAAAGTTTTGCTTTTAAATGCATGAATGCAATAATTGTGTATATGGATAATTGTGGTATTCGATTGCAGGCAACCGGCTCGGGAATAATCCATCCCTCATCAGAGTCACATTAACGTAACTCGTAATGTTTAATGGACTTCAAGGTCTCAACCGTGATCATCCACCTATCATTATGTTACTTATATTGTACTATGTTATTAACTAAGATCCTGTTTATTATATCTTTGATTGTCACTGAATGATTATTTATGTCAGATTCTAATGGATGAAGGTTCATTATGGGATCAAATCGAGCCAAAATTTAAGACATTCATTTGTTATCCAACTAATTAATAATACAAATATATCAAATAGCGATGTAAATTAATTTTATACAAAATAGTAAAGTGCTTATTTTTAACAAGATATTATTATATAAAAATATGTCAATCGTAATTTTTAAAATGATGGAAATAACGCTAATAAAATTATTCTCCAACCACAAAAATCGCTTGTTGCATTAAAATAATTGTAAAATTAATTATAATTTACATAAGGATATGCATCGCCAATGATCTTCATCTTCTCTATTGGGTATTCGATATCAGTCATATGTTTTAATTTATAATATAGGTGTAGAGCAAAATGACCATAAAGGTAATCTCGTATCGAAAAAAATATAAATTTAAACGACTACACTAATAAAAATAATACCGGATGTGCTATAAATAACGATTAGTGTAAAATATATAAGATTTTACTTCAAGACTTTTACCAATTTCGACAAAATCTTACATGAAACTTATATCATTAGACCAATAGCATTCATTGCTATTAAATTTTATTTAACATAGCACAGTAACATATATATATCTATATACAGACAGATAATTTTTATGATGCCGAAAATCCGATAATTTCCTTAAAAACTTATGCAACAGTTTTCAGTTTCTTTTAAATGTTAGATACGTAATTAAAATATTAAGACTCACAAGAATATATATTTGTGAGTTTAAATATAATTATTATCAGAATACCTTTTAAAAATTATTAGTGAGAAAATAAAGACCGAAAAGTAATATGACTATGTATCATTGTACGTGTCAGTTATAAAAGTTTATGCGAAACAGTAGCATTCTGACACAAATATTCTAACATGAATATCAAGATGTGCAATGCAAAATGTGCGGTTATCTATCCACACTATTTTCATGATATCTTTACTATGAAGCTTTGTAGTTCCAATAATTATATTTATAGTGTCAGTTATCAATTACGATTATTATTTCATTTAGATCTCAAGTAATGAAGGATTAGAAAATCCATCAAATAAGGGAAAATAAATACTTTGCGTTAATTGTGAAATTTAATATATATAAATATATATAAATATATACATATATATAATATTATAAAAAATGTATGTCTATTTTTATGTACATAAATATTTTCTTTAAAAAGGAAGAAAATGCAGAAAGATACACCTTTTTGTATTAATAAATTTACTTAAGTGAATGTAATAAAAAAATATAAGTGACAGTATAGATATATAAATTAGTATATAAATATATAAATTAATTAAAGTAATAGTATAAATAAAAAAATAAGTAAAATATAAAGTAATAGTAACATTTATTTAAATTTTTCACAAAAATTGTTAATTTTAAAGATGAATTCAGAATCTTAAAAAAATTTATTTTCAAATTATCATCAATAATTCTGTCTATTATTACATAGATATATACGTACCATATTTTAGATTACATTTAAAATTTATACTCTAAAATAAGAATAATAAACAAAAACTTTTCAAACGATCTCCACTTTATGAACTTGCTAAAAATGTTATATCAAATATTCCTCATATTAAACTTTTGAGTTAACCTTATTAAATTTTCTTAGTCATTTTAACGATTACCTAATAACAATTATTATTATATAATTATTGAGATGATTCCAAATATTTGTGCCAGATGATTCAGTTTCTGAAGGCTTCGGCCTTCGCTAACAATTCTGATTTATTGCTGATGAAAATTATAAATATAATGTTTTTTATATCAATCACGGCAAATGTGAAAAAGTATGAAAAGAAACACTCTTGACGAAGTCTAACTGTAAAATAAATGAATGGAGGTCAATGTTAACAATTATGTAAATCTTTGCTTTTACGTAATCTGAAGCTCTCAGTTTCTTATTTAATACTTGTAAATTGAGAGTGAAATTTTTTATATGGGATTATTTCAATGTATACATTCCCAAAAAAAAAATTAAATAATTAAAATTTTAAAGCAGGAGCTAGAACATGGCTCGAATTTGCTGGCTGTTGAATTTTACTAATATTACTTTTCGAAAACCGAATTTAAATATCAAACGAATTATTGAGTCGCAAAACCGTATTAATCTAAAATATCATATATGCTTGTGATATAGCAAACTCATTCGCACATAATCAAACTGAAATGAACAAGCCGAATTAATTGTTGAGTCAAAAGGACATATGTATAATTTCTTAATTTGATACAAATCAAATTCAGTTTTCTGATATTAGATTCATTTTATGCATAAGCTATCAAATCCAGAAAACTGTATATTGCGAGAAAATGCGACAAATTAGAAAATGAAACGCCAGATTGAGATCACGTTTTCAATGGTTGGAAACGAATGTTGAGATTGCCGAGAGTTATTTATATGATCACGGTCCATGAACCTCAACGTTTTCCGATTGCGAGACTCCGAAAATAACGAAAGAATACCGACGAAGATTATTATTATCATCATCATCATCATGACATATTCATATTAAACTAGGAATGAAACAGGAATTGATTGAATTGGACCAGAACTGGTTTTCAAGGCACGACTCAACAAAATGACCTTAGCTATTGGCCATTGTTTTCATTTTGGACTTACCAGAAGTGACAAATATTGCAAATGTCGTTTCCAGTAGAAAAATAAGAACGGTGTGAAAATTCATTTTTGCAGTAATACTCCTGTATTGATTAATTTCACGGATTTTATGTTAATGCTGCCATAACGATACTTAATTTATGCATTTTTTTTAAATGGTATTATTACAGCCTCATAATCCTGGAAAAAAAGAAAAAGCTCTTTTAGAATTAAATATGCCAAAAGCCTGCCAACTATTTATTCATGATGTCATAAAAATTCTGAAAATCTAAAAAAAATGTAAAAAAACTTTTTAAGTGGGATTTTATGGATTATACGCTTGAAATAAATAAAATCCATGGCGTTGGGATATAAATGACTCTGCTCAAAATTCAAAAAAGTTAGCTTCGGTTTACATAACTAATTACTTGAAAAATCATTTAATATATATAATATGAATTACAAGAATTTGGATTTTAATAAAAAATTACATATATCAAGCTTTTTTTCATTTATTAGTAATAATTTTTGTTAAAAGGATAAAAATTACAATTAAATAAAAATCTTTTACAAAGAAGACATCTTGCCAAAAATCTAAGAAATTGACTTCGTTTATAATTAAGAATGAAGTGCATACTATGAAAGGAATAGACATTTCAAATATCAGATTAATTTCAAATCCTCAGCAAAACCTTGCTTATTCGACCACTACGGGCCTCTATATATATATATATAATCGTTTCGTTTTGGGATAAATCCAGTGTATAAATAAAATATGTCTACAAAAAAGCGATGTTTTCCATACAGCCCGTATGGGTTGCAAATTGAAAATATTATATTTCCACATAAGAGCAGTAATTACAGCATCTCAAGTGTTATGGAATTATAACCACTTTTGGTGAAAATAATTTTTATCAATAGATTTTCTAAAAACGTCCAAAGATACGCATGCACGGATATTGCTGAATTGTTTTTTGATGAAAGCCAAAAAAAATATTTTTTTTTCAATAGTGCTGATCTAATCTACCACCAGTTTTTGCTGTATTGAAAGGATTTTATGCGAAGAATATTCCTCAAAAACTATTCGTTAACCAATTATGTAAACTATCACTTAAATGAAAGAAAATTAATTAAATACATGACCTTTAAGGTAATGGGAAAATCTATGAAGGTACATCATGATTAAATCACTTCATCTATTATACTATTCATATAAAAAAATTTATTATCTATTTACAAATCTTGGGGCCTAAAAAATCGGCCTTTCAGATAACCTAATTCTTAATGCAGACCTAGATTCCATTTCGATCTCGGTTTGAAATCTTACGAGAAATAATTTAGACTGGATCGACGGTGTAATGGAAATCTAAAAATGCTCAAGCTGGAATTAATATGGGAGTGAATGAATGTGAAGACGTTTAGACATCAGATTTAAATAAGTTGACAAACGCAGCATACTTTAATCGCCATAATAACATAAGGAACTCTTTTAACATACCTTATAACGCTACCCTTGAGCATTATGAACATCTAAGGATTTGTTTTCTTGAAAGAAATACAAAGATACAAAATTTATACTATTAAATTTCATATGAATAAATATCTGACATAAAAGTAACTTTTCGCACTGCAGTTAGCACTGCACCTAATTTCCCTTCGAACCTTGATACCGTACTTTTAAAATTCATATTCTTGGAAACTGTGATGAAGGTTTTTGGCTATCAACTACACCTAACGAAGGACAAGAACATTTGAGTGGCTTTCCCATTTACCCGGAGCAATTACATTTTACTTTTCAGCTTATAACTAATCTGTCAAAAAAATAAGTGCGAGACATTATGTATTTGTTCTTTAACATTTTATGAAATCATAAAAAATCTTTATAAATCTGGTCTAAAAATATATTTAGAAAAGAAATTCGAAGCAGAAACAATTTAACGTTTTGCATGAAATCATTTTTTTGTAGTTACAAAAAATTTTACGAACCATGTAAAAAGGTAAAAGACCCTAAGGCACGTAAATACGTAGTACAAAATTCTACGATTCCGTGTTAGCGTATATTTTTGAGACAGAACGTGCAAAAATATTTTCGCAGTTCATTATAATTTAAAAAAATAAAAGCTACGTATACTGGATTTAACTTCACCATTTGAATGACATTCCTGCAGCACTGTCATTACAATTTCCATATTCCTTGTTCCAACGCCAAATGATAAAGGAGAATTTTCTTTCACTTAATTGCAAATGAAAAGAATATTTGCTAAGATTCATCATCGCAAATATTCGAATATAATCGACAGCTTGTATTTCATATAAAATATGTGCTCAAATATTTTCCCTGTTACATTAAAGGTTTACATAATTTAACAGATTCTTTTTGCTTTTCAGGCAGATAAACAAACGTTTCGAGCAGGATATTCAATTCTTGACGACAACTAATACTGAACTAATTACTCAGGTTCAATTTGGCGATTGAACGATTTGAAACCAAATTCCAAAATGGGGCCAACTACCATAAACTTGAATTCGCTCCGAAAAAATCTGAAGTAAATGGTAATACAGAAAACTACCGACATGCAAATAACATGAATGGACAATGTTTGAATATGTTAAAGAATCTAAAAGTAAATTTAATCATAACGGTATATATTCCAAGTTATGTAACAGCATTTAAACCGCGATGTATTACCTAATTGTAGACTACGACGATTTTTCTCTTCTCGTTAGGAATCAAAAAACGTGACACAGATTTTTATATCCAGAATAGTCAGCATTGCCATTTTATTCGTTATTATTTGGAATATCGCTGGGATTAAATTTTGGGTGATTTCATGTTGAAGAAAAGAAATTTCACCATTCAAAAAAAATTCGAATTTCTTTTATTTGTGATATCTCAGCAACAGAGAAGACATTGTGATCGTAAAATAAGAAATCCAAGTCATTGGCCATGAGTTGGGTCAGAGGTATCTTCGTTTTCCAATAGATATCTGGCACTGAAATTTAAAGTTCCTTGATGGGAGTGAATAAAATAATATGCCAAAGCTATTAAATTTTGCACCATCTGCGTACAACTTAAAGGAACTAAAATTATTAGGTATGACATCATAGTATATTGAAGATTTTGATTACTTTTAATATAAGTATTTCCCGTGCTATGGAATATATATTTAGTTTTAGCTGTTATTTGATGTTATAAAGAACGTTCAAAAAATATTATTATATATATTTAATAATTTTATATGAAGAAATAATACCTCTTTTCTAATGTAGTATTTTTTTTATATATTTATGTTATTTAAACATGAAAGTACAAAAGTTACAATTTTGAATACTATATCCGGTTCAACAATTCTAAGGTATTGTGATTCTGTCTAGTCACCCATATTATTATTATTTAGTATTTTTTTTATTAATATTTAATTATTTATATTTAAATTATCACTTAGCATTTTATTATTAATATTTAATTATTAACACTGAAAAAATATGTGATAAGTGTAATTTGTAAATAAATTTTTATTGAACATTATCAAAGATATTCGTAATATTATTCGGAATACTGAAAAGTACGTTTTTTAAAGTTAATAAAAATCTTTAGAATCTGATTTATGCATTTCGGAAAATAGATTTCTATTACGAAAATAAATCCCTGAATTATGAATTTTCTTCCATGAAAGTTATAATATAAAAACAATATAAAGCATTGTCGAGACAGTAAAACAATAGTTATTGAAATCGCATAATTTAAAAAATTGGTGTAAAAAAATGAATGAGAATCGGTCAGGGTTTCGTATCGTATTATACTAAATATAAATATATATTTAACATAGAAAAATAGATATCTTAGAGTCGGAGTGTTAAACGTGAAAGATATAAAAACCTCGAAGAAATGAGAGCGCAAGCTGAATGCCAATTTAACGTTATAAAAAAAATATGAATATATACTTATTTTTTAACCCGTATGATATTGCAAAATATTTTGGAAATCGCATTTTGTTAAAGCTAATATTTCCACCAGTTAAAAATTACATAGAAAATTGCTAAATTTTAAACATATATTCGAGACTTTAAGTGGATTTCTAATATGCCAAATTGTATGTTTCTATAGATACCTATTATCATAAAGCTATTATGCTAAGCATATTGCAGAAACGTAATCTGAATCTCAGATATTGATTTCAAATGAAAGACTATATAAGTAATCGTTATGAATCTTTAATTTTTAAGTTTATAAATAGAGGAGGATTATAGAAAGGTGAATCAAAAAATGGATATAGAAATCAATAGAATATCTCTTAGGGAATTCACACACTGATCATTTTAGAAAAATCATATAGGAGGCGGGTCTTCTTACTTAAAATGAAGGGCAATATATCTGAAATCACAGATATTTTATAAGAATGCATTAATATACGTTGACGAGCTTATTACTAATCACAGACTTAAATATATTTATATATGTTAAAATTTTTAAATGAATGGAGTGCTTTATCTTAGAATCACGAAAAATATTTTTAACCTTTTGCACTAGTCATTGTAATATTCGCCAAAAGAAAACTTATTCCACGGCCAATTTCACAAACCATCAGAAATTTTTTTCACCAATTAGGTCAACTTTGTACAAATAAAATCCTTCATTTCTTCCATTAACCATGATTTTGATCACGAACCAAGTATCAGTTTTCCCGGGGCTGAATTGTAATATTGTGACACAAGGACTTCAGGACCTTTCAAATATATACATATATTATATATATACACTATAAATAACTTTATAGAAATCCCTGTGATTGTATAAAAAAAGACTTTTTTTTAAATATCAAATTAAAATACATATAAAAACTTCTTAAAATACACTTAAAAGGACATGCTATCAAGGAAAAAACAACTATTTCTTCATTAAAATATATAAATATAAATAAATATTTTTTTTGCTAATTGCCAATAATTTCTTGTCCGTGGCTTTTCATGAAACTGTCGCATCTGGATTTGTGAAAAACTTTTTTTTAGGATCAAATTCAATTAAAAACTGAATAAGGATGTAGTATTGTTAATCACACAATGAAGAAATTAAGAATTAATGAACATGACAGAGCGTGAAAAAAATTATTTGTCAAGAGGAAGAAAGCAATTGGATGACCTAAAAAGAAAAGAAAAAAGACTGGTCAGCCATCTTCTAAAACTAAAGAAAAATGATGAGACTGACTTTAAAACCTATAATGAAAATTCGAGATTTAATGGCATGAGTCACAAGAGTAAAAGGTGCTGGATTGAAATTTGGAATTTTCTTGATTACTATTAATTTGGAGGTATCCACAAATGCTCGACCTTTAAGTGGTGGGTATCAAATAACAAACAATGTCGGCGAAATTCACAGTGTTGATATTATGATAACTTTATGAATTTTGATCTTATTTATACAATCCGCAAAATTTGTAAATATATTTATATGATATCGGAAGTGCTTCAAAACTGATGCTTTTTTTTACAGAAAAATTTCAGAGCTTTTTAACGAGCTTCTAACTGCACTTCAAAATTCACACTTTTAATTTTAATATGAATAACAACAAATTGTGGTTCAAATAATATCAATAATCAACAAATTAGGTTATCCGACAATCAAAACTCTTGCGAATATCATATAAAATCATTTCATGGTGTCCAATGAGTGTGCACAATTATTTTAAGAAGAGCATGCTGTCTGTTTTTTGTTTGTGTTTTGGGTGTGGTGAATGGCAAAATTCTACAAGTTCTAAACTTTTTTTTTGTTATCATAAATCACAAGGGAGAAATTCAAAGTAAGGAAAGCAGTAGGCCTTCATTTTATCATTCGGGAGTTTATAAACTAAGTATTTATCTTTAGAAAAAAAACCATATACGAAGATGTATAGATTAACGGAATCTGATTTTTTAATGAAATAAAAATTCAATTGCGCCCAATATCCAATAGTTTTGGCGCTATTAAAACTTTTTTATCCATTTTTTTTATAACAGGGACAAAATGAGGAAATTTAATTTAACATTTCAAGTCTTTGTTTAACAAAGATACTTGTAATTTTTTAAAATATGGGGAGGGAATATTCTTTTTATAAAAAAAATGCAATGAATTTTACACTTTGAATGGGGATAGAGTAAATTAAATGAAAGCATCGTGGGAAGAGTTCCATTGAAGAAATTATGGCCTGACGTTATCACTGTATCATTTACATTAAAAAAGCCTAATTTATTTTAAAAACTTTGGGTTCATTCATTTTCAATTTAATAAAAAAAAATAAAATATTTAAATGGTTAACTTTAAACTTGCCTCCTAATAAAAAAACTAATTATCAATTTTAATAATTTAGCTTTACATAAATTTAATAATTTAATCTGCAAAATATTGTTCCTCTATGTTGCAAAGTAAAATTTTAAAATGTCTAATTATTGTAGTTATCAATATTGTTTCAGAGTCAATATACGACATTCCTTTAAGAAATTTCTGTTAAAAAAATTATCATTTTCTTAATGCATATTCACCTGAAAATCACATTTCATCATGCATAATGTTTGGATATTGATACAAAGTTACGAATTTCAGTGAATTTCAAATATTTTCATTATTTTAAAATTATTTTTTATTCATCTGCTTATCAGCTGCATTCAATAGTAAGAACCTACATTCAAAATAAAATTTTTTAATTCTTATAAAATGATTTTGTAAGAAAAATTATTTTATCTTAACGAGTTGAAATGTGTAACAAAAATTATAAATAAAAGAAAGTGGAAAAAATTTTTAAGGAAAAAATTAAATTGTTTACATAAAATGATTGATATACACATTGAGATAATCTAGAAGGAGTAAAAAATTATTTTTTCTATCAATCATTTATTCTGAACGAAATGTACATGCACTATTTTTTTCTTAAAAATAAAATAAATAATGCAATTATATATTCGAATTTTCAGAAATATTCATAAAATGTTAAATCACCTTTCAATCATAATTTGTAGATTTTAGTATAACTTCTCACTATACTGAGAGATATATATTACAAAGATCCTGTTTCAGATTTCTATTAAAAAGAAAATCTGAAGCACAATTTCATTTAAAGTAGCAACACTATTTGCCATTTCACTTTGTATACGTAATTATACAAACAATCGGTACACCAAAAGTGAGAACGAGTAACCGCATCGAGTCGCGAAGTACCACTGAATCATCAGTACAGCTGATTCCAGTCAGGTATACTTGCAAGTTTCTAACTAGATAGGTTGCCCGCCGTATGTTTCATTTTTGCGGATATAAAACGTATACATTTAGTATCTGTATGAAACAAAACATTTTACAGTTATTTTATTAAATATAATATTTTAAATATTCATATTAATGAAAAGTAGTAATACATTAATCATGAACAATTAATAATGTAATAAATCTTATTTAAATGTTTTTGAAATTGACCACGTGACGCAAAGCCATATTTCTTTTCAGAAGGGATAAAGTTTGATAAATATATTGTTTCTCACATTGGTGCCCAAAATGAAACCGTTGAAGGAAGAGAAAATGTGGCTTTCCAAAAAATAAATGTGAACATTTCGAATTATTTATGAAGTACAAAAAAAAAAAAATTTCTACGAGTCTTCTAGCGCTTGATATGGTACGTCATTGCGCCATAAAGAGAAAGTCGTCGGAGTACTCGATGCAAGTTACCGAATAAATAACTCTTCATGCTTAGCTTATGAGTTCAATTGAGACCTTGCAGTACCGCCGTTCCCCATGACGTCACATCACCTGGAATTCCGTGTTATGTTGTTCTGCAGTAATCATATTTCTTTTTCAGGGCCTGATGATTTATCCCACGGAGATCATTTCGTTGACCTTGGTCACACGCGGGAAGCAAGAACTTTTCTCGCGTCGAAAGTTTCAGAAAGAAAATGGTATTTTTAACCGCTAACGAAAAATATAATGTGATAATATTCTGCTTTCTCTTTTGTCACTCGGTCAAGATTAGAAAACGGTGCTTTAAAAGTAGCATTTAAAGATAAATTATATTCCAAGTAAAAATTCTATTGTTAATTTAAACATTGGTGTAACTATATGTCTTACCATTATTGCTTTTTTGAGTGAACAGTTTACTGCAAATAAATTTATATTTTTTAGGCAGTAGTTTATAATGAAAAAAAATTCAGGGCTTGAAACACATATCTTATTTAGGGAAGTGATTGTATGATTGGTGTAAAATTGGAGTATTGGAGTATCCCTTACATTTTTCACATTTAATATCAGCTAATAAAATTTATTTTTAGTTGCCAGCCACTAGTGAAGTACACAAATACTTGACTTTTAATATAAAACTTCGTACTTGAATTTTAATATAAAAATTCAGATTTAGTGCCTATAACTAATGTGTTTGAAAAGTATAGACTACCTAATAATACCTATAAATACTAAACTTTTGTTTCAATTTATCATAAATAGTCAGTAATAATGTTCAAGTAACAGAAAGTATGAGCTCTAACATTCAGCGAATCAATTAATAATAAAATTCATTATTTACCGATTTTCAATTAAATATAATTAAGTTTTTGTCATTTTAATTAATTTTTTTTTTCGATTTTTTTTCCGATGAAAAATTATTAAGTAATTGAGATATGAATGAAAGTTATCATCTTTTATAGTTCAATATTCTTTTTTACATGAATGGTACTATTCTTTTTCATAATCTTCCATGCTGATATGAACCTTGTTCATTGTTTCATTTACATCTTTTTCTTTCTCAGATCAGCTAATAAATTACGTGGAGCAGCGTGAACGTCAACATTTTTCATATTTGTTTCTCTTCCATTGAACAATCCAGTTTTACCAGATTACATGAATCAGTAACATTCGTAAAAGTGTCTTTTTTCGTTTAATAATTTTTCATATGCTCTTATATTACAATAGAAATATAAATTAAATTCATATATGTGTATATATATGTATATGTAAATATATATATAATCTAGTTCTAGGTTTATATATAGCATCTTCCGATGTTTAGAATCTTCAAGTTTTCTTACCATTCGTAATATGATACATATACAAAACTTGCATATAAAAAGAAACAAGGTACAATAATAGATTAGATCTTGGATACTGGTAATGGCCAATCAAAATTTTTAACATACTTTTCTCAGAGTATCAAGGCAATCTTTAAAACATATGAAGTGAAATATTCAAGTACACAAGAATTCTCATTACTCAACACCGAAAATATTACATATGTATGTGGATATTTTTTATACGTAATTATAAGCTTTTCTTTCATAACAGCAGAGAATTTGTCAATTTAATATAATACGTTTTTTATAAATGTTTGATCTCAAAGGCACAAAGCGTTTGTTTGTCAGAGGCAAAAATTGTTTTGATAAAATAAAACATAATTTGAAAATTCACTATATCGTTCATTAAGATAAATACTAATTCGTATTCTTCTAGAGATTATTTTTTCGAATATCAACAATATTCAAAGAAAAATATAGACCTTTTCCGATAATAATTAGGGCTGCGCTAATTCGAGACTTGATGCCCAGGACTACTAAGGCCACTTCCCCGTAAATCTCGTGAATAATAGCATTGTTATGAGAGGAGACAGTTAATATTTTATATATAATATGTCCCTTGACCAAAACTCTGTATTTTGACCACGTAATAATCTGGTATGATGCAAGATGTACGAAGGTCATTTCCATGAATATATCCCCGACTGATTATATAGTATATGATGTGTCCGAAACCAGTATAATGTCTCTCGTCGAACAGGAATTATAAGACTATCAAAACAAAATGTTGACATATAATTGATCCCTCAAGCAGGGATACGAACCCGGATTCTGCTATATAATAACAAGATGACAAAAGATTTTTTTTCTAAAGACTACGTCAAATCGAAGTAATATTTATAATTCCATTAAGTGTAGATTCAAATTACCACTAAAAAAATTTTTCAAGAAAAATTTGCAAATATAAGTTACTGGAATTTTTAATCCATTCTTTTTTTCGTGGTCATCGATTCGTTAGCATTCAGGAAACAATAAAATTTACATTGAATGACAATGCTCTTGATGATATTTAAATTCTTGCTCAGGCATACTTCAAGTTATGTATTTTAACAGTTATCAAAACAGAAAGTGTGTAATACTGATCATTGATGAAGCGAAACCTAAGCCTAAATTATCCTTAATTGGAATTTGCATAATGATGAAATCTTATTATAATTTGAATTGCAATTAAGCATTTTGCCTAACGGGAATTCCAAAGACCTGTAACTGTCAAGACACAAGTGGAACAAGAATGGCATGAAGACCTAACCTTAATCTAAGGGAAAGAAAATTCGTCTACAATAATTATAAATTTTTTTTAAGTATAAAAAGACACCATAATTATCTATAATTAATATTCAAACATATGAATATTAATCTTTGACATACGCCCAATACTTTTATAAATTGACTTGATTAAATCCCCATTGAGGGTTTGAATTAATAGAAATGTTTAACTCCAACACGGTTTCAAAGTACAATAGTTACAAGTTTTTTACGACATCATATACAATAAAATAATTTCTCATTATTTTTATAACATATAAAAGAAATAATTCTCAAATATCTATCAAGTATGTTTAGATTTAAAGGTTATTTTTATACATAGTAAAGTCTGATTTAGCAATGCGTTATTATTTAATAAATATATTGGTGAATATGAATACATAGCATTGGTATATGTACCAAATTTGCATTACTAGTTTCTAATCATAGATAGACTGTGAAAGTTAGTGATATTAATTTAATCCTAATGGCCCTTATTTAAAGTATAAAAATGTAGATTTATCAAAACTAAAAAAAGATATTTTATTAAAATTATAACATATTATGGAGATCAATCAGCTCCTATGCCCTTCATAATCTATGTAAAATCCTTTTTTAGTTAATATAAATTCTAGTTAATATAAATAAGAATAATATTACGTTTCAGCTTATGTTCCGGAGTTTCCTTGTAAATATTTCGATAAATTTCATGGCGAAAAGCGAGACTACTTGCTGATGTTTAAATCAATTTTCAAATAGATTTCTCGTATTAAAAGTACATGAAGGTGTGTCAGACTTTTTTATAAATGTAATGATCCATGACTTTGTCTGCTTGAACATTTCAGGGTTCAGCCTTGATAATCTTAACATGTCCAGCACGTAACACTTCCTTTGAACATCTGAATTTTGAAGTCTGTCCAACCTTGATGCGAAAGGAAAATGCATAGATTGTGGTCCTTAACTTTGATGATAAGTATCGAAATTCCAATTTTCAACTTGATTCTTGATTAAGTAACAAATACACATTGGTTTGAAATAAAAAAAATTTTTATTTAAAATTATTTATTGTAGCTGTTTTTACATATCTATTGTCATTTCAATCTCGATCACTTCTTTTTATGATAAAACATTTACAATCTGCATCTTAATATAGCTAATAATTAAAATCTTAAATTACTATTTTTAGTTATTTATAACCAAGATTATGCTAATGGAGAGAATAGAAAACTGTCTTCACATTCAGGAACATCGTTCTATGAAAATATCGAAAATGACTTCAGAAAATTCTAAAGCTGCAGAAGAAATATGGAATTACCTGGGTTAACGGGAGATCTATCTTAGGCAGATTTCTGGTAGCGCGATATATAGAAATTTCTTAACATTAGAGATCTATCTCTTTATCTTTTATAAATCACAAAAAATCAAATTAACAATCCAAGTTTAAAAAAAATCAGTTATTATTATCCCAATTTTCATTCGGTTTCGCATGAATTTTATATATTCATCAAAACATGTTTCCATAAGATTCTACGTTCGCTTTGGCAGTATTCTTTGGAGGCCATTTAATTGACCACGCTCATCTTTGTATAAAATATTCAACAGAAACGAAATCACCAGATAATCGTTTTACTAGCTATAAAATCTAATACCTTGAAAATAGTAACATTATTTTGAATATCATATATTAATTTAACCATCCACATAGTACTTTCTAAGTTTATAAAATTCAATAATGAAAGCAGCAGATAAGTATTTTTCGATTTAAATTTTTCTCGTAACATTTTACGTAAGCTGAAATAATCATATTTTGAATAATAAATTATGCATTAAATCTAAGAACTTAACTGAAAATTCGCAAGGTTTAATTTAAAGAGGGCAAACAATTTTGCTCGATGCAATGACATAAAATATGAAATCAAAAACAAGTATGGACGTTAAGTCATGTCATAAAACTTTATTCTAGTCGCTGGTTCGTCTCTTTATTCGTTTAAGAATTTGTTTTTAATAAAAGAGTCATTAGTTTTGCTGCATAATTTATGCTTCATTTTCCTGAATTTCTGATCTTTATTGCCATTTTTCTTCACTTATGGGAAAACCATAAAAGTACAGGAAAGTCATGATCATTCTTATGAGAAAAGTGATTTCGTCGTATGAGATATCAGTGTAGAGCATTATAGAAATGGTAATAATGGGAGGTACATTTCTAAATATTTTGGATATTACTCTTTTTTATAGATGTTTCTGACAAATTCTTTGATTTTTGCACAAATTTTAAAAATATTTAGCCCTTAAACTTAACAAACAAATCATATGATTATATTTTATTCACTAGTAGGATACTACTTAACACTACCAAAATCTTAATGATAGTTTAATAATTAAATTGTCAATAAAATTTATGTAATCAGTGAAAAGTCTAGATTATCTATCATTAGATTTATCTTGATCATTGTAAGCAAATCCTGTTAATCTTGCTTCGTTTGCATTCTGAACTAAAATATTTTGTAAGACATTTCCTTAAATTATAAACACACAAATAACAAATATTAATTGTACTTTTTTTCTAAAAATTTCATATAATTTAATCAGTTTTAAAATTTTCGTATCTGCCGCGTATGGTTTAGAGTTTGAATGATGTTGTGTTTTGGCGAAAATATTGAAATAAGAATTAAATATTTTTTTCAGATATATATGGATTGTTTCTGCAAATTTTTTTCTTTAAACTGCCTTGGAATAGATTATAGATTGCTGATTTCTCTCTAAAAAGGATGGATCAAGTCAGTTGCTGTTAATTTAAAACGTGAGTGTTTTGTTAGCAATAATCATCTATGGGTGAACTTAGATAGCAGGAATTATAAAGCATCCAGGATAAAAAAACTATTATGTTATAATAATCAAACAAAATAAAAAACGCCTTTAATTTTATAATTAGATTAATTTTGTAATATGAAGGTTTGACGAAGTATTATCAACTGCAAGGCGCATTCAGCAGCTCTGCCAATTTTGTAATTATTGAAAAAAGACAGAATTCAATAATTTGCTATTATTTCATTGAATGTCCTTGTTTGATTGAAGAATAAATATTTGCCAAAAACAGTTTAAGATGTCAAATTGAGTTTCCGAAAATTCTGACGTAGATTTTCATAAATGCAACTAAGTTTGGCTCCTTTTGTATAGCCTTCAGAAAAGTTAATTATTAATTATGTGTTGTTCAACTTCCAGATTTTCGAATGCCCCAGTTTTTTTATGTTCAAGAAAAGCTATGACTAATGAATAAAATGATTGTTACCAAATAAGGGTCAATCAACGATTCATTAAATGGCTGATATTGTGTAACAGAATAATACTTTGATTAACCATAGAGGTAAAAATATTGCATAAAAAAATTCTTTACAATTTTCATGTATTCTACAGGCGAGTTCAGCTAGATAGAAGAAAAGATTAACGACAGAAAAATGAACAATTTTTTTTTAAATTTTGTAATTTTGTAACCCAGACTCTAATGGTCGTTACATGCAGATAAAAGTCTGACAGACATAATTTTTTATTTTTACCGGTCATATAGGAAAAGATCAAGACCTTAGGATGTCCGAATTCAAAAGTTTCGCCAAATTTCCCGCTACTCGTATTGTCAGTGGATGGTTCAAGTGGAAATCCGAGAGATTGTAGGACATCAGGTACGGATAGAAAGTCGCGTTACAGGTACTAAAGAATGGGAAGCACAGACGAATGAAAAGAAAGAATATTTGATATATTTAAGAGCTAATCTTCATATTTGTAATCAAATGAAACAGACAGTATTCTTTCTCTTTTCACACATTTTTGCTTTCCACGTTGAGCTTAATTACACCTACTCTTTATTTGTCATCATTACCGTGATATGCTTGCAGTATTTCAGACTAAAAATCTTAACTATTTAAGTATGTTGAGACTTTCATTCCTTATTATTAATGCATGTTTTATAATTTATCAACTTTTGAATATTTCTGCATTTGTCATGTGCATTAATATAAGAGTAAGAACGTATATCAAAACTTTAATTGTTCTTTTCAAAATAATAATTAGATTTGAAGACATTTTCTACATGACCGCACACATTTTAGAAATTAATTTGACTTATTACCATCAATTAAGGATAAATTTTATCATTTTGTTATGTAAACCCTAAAAAAGGTTTAAAGTGTCTGGCCTTCATTTGGAGATAAATAAAATGACTATAGTTAATTTGAGATATTTGAATATTTTTTTTCGATTAGATAAATATTTCATATTCCATGTCAACCGTGCAATTGTGGGTCACTGAATTTTTTTTAAAAAAGCGCAGATTTAGATCAAGTTGAATTAGTAATCGAATCGTAATAATATATAGAAATGTGATGGGAAACTTTATAAATCTCTCTAAAAATCTAAACTCTTCAATTATTTTATCGAAAAGATATATTATTTGATATCATTACAAAATTCCGGTTTTACCAAGATTAAAAGAGCAGCGTACTTAGGTTAAAATAGCGCATATCTTGGTATTTAAAGTTGGAAGGCAGGAGAAAGAAGATAACGTAACAGTCTTCCACAACATCACGTTCATACATAGTATAAAAAAAGAAAATCGTCGCTTGAATGCATTTAACCTTCTTTAATAAAATCGATCTTGGGACGACGAAATCTGCTGACCATTAATCTAGTTCGTGATCACTTTGCAAGCTTCAATTGAAACTACGTCAAAACGAGAGAAAAAAAACAAAAATAAATGATCTTCGTTCAAGTTTTATTGCACTTTAACTGGATCATAATAATGGAGTGGAATCATTGCTTGTAAGGACACAACTATCATTTAACTTTAAACCAAAGTCTTAAATATCTAAACCTTGTTCACACTAAACTTCTCCACCTTGGGTAAAGTATTTTGCGCAGATATTTTTAGCAGCTCTTAACTATATTATTCTTCATTTGTAAAATTTAGAATATTAGGATCCTAGACGTAATGAATGAGCCTTATAAATAGTTCCAAAAATGTACAATTAATTAGAAGTAAATCAGATAAACTTTTCCGCTATCTTTCCCACGGTAGTTTCAAGGGATTTATTAATAATGCCTAAAAGAAATTTTAATTCTGTTATTATTTAATGAGAAAATATTCATAAAGTGAAAGAAAAGAAATTAAATTGCTTTAAAAAATAGAATAAAATGAAAACTGCATTGCGCTGATTTTCCAGTAAAATTTTCAGTTTCCGCGAATATCTTATTGATGTATTAAATTCTTTATTCTAGGTTAATTTGGCATTATTACATTTTAAGAAAACCGATAAAGGAAAGATAATCAAGCAGAAGTTGTGAAAATGAAGCAAATGAACCTTTTTCTGCAACGCAGCAAGATTAGAAAAACTTACATTTATTAAATAGGTAAATAATTTTCCAGTATGGCAACAGTACCGAACCATCATCAGTCTGGCGTAAAACCCATGTAGATTTTTAAATATCAAACCTGCCGTAACAAAATTAAGCCTTACTTTTCGACACGATCGTCATCCGATTTTACTCGAAAAAGAGCAACCAAATTTCAACCTGAGACTTGAGATTCATAAAGTGGAGAAAAAAGTTGCCTTACAAATTAAACGAAAAAGGTCTTTCTCAAGTTTTGTAAATCTGCAGATCAGCGTTCAAATGAAACAGAGGATTCTATTATTCTTGCTCTTTTCCATATTTTTCTGCTCTGAAGTGCACGGCCAGAATCATGCATGCTTTTCCATGCATCTGGGAAATCCGGCGAAACATTTGGACACGGGCTCCTGGCGTCTCGGTCTCCGTTCACGAGACCGTTAAAACCAAAAATTATGTTGAACACAGCTTTTAATGTATTTTCCTTTTTTATACCCACCTGTTGGCCTTTCATAAATGGGTTTCCAGGGACACGGAATCTATTTATCATATTAAAAAGTCTAAAAATTTGCTTTTAGTTCTCTAAATTTCCCTTTAATAAGAGCCCATAAAATTCTCTCCTTAAGAAGAGATGTACGATACAATAAGAGCTCATTTTTGTCAACTTTGATGACGTCATCGTTTATTCCGCAAATAATTTTTTAAGCTTATGAATTTAGATAAACGGAAAAAAAGCAAGAAAAATTGGAATAAAGCTGAATTTTCAATGTCCGTGGAATTGAACTATTTCTTTTCTCCGCTCTAGCGTAATAAAATACAGAGATTCTTTTAAAATATGTAAATTCTCTCACTTTCATAAGATGGCCTAATTTTTATATTTTTTATTTTTTGCAATTATATATTTTTTCGTATGGCATTGTATTGTATTTGTCTATTAATCGAAAGCCAGCTTCAGATTTATATCCATTAAAAATGGCAGCAAATTTCACTTTTGACATGCACAACAACGTGTAATTGCAATGAATCATAAAATGTTATATAGTGTGAGAATGATGGTATTGAGGCTTAATAACTTTTGCATATAATAAACAATGAAAATTTTTTGTGAAAGAGATTTAGTAAGTTTATATAACACCAATGAATTGTGAAAAATATATTCTAAAGAAATATATATCTTTTATTGTTTCAATTTGCATAACATTTTTCTAAATAAGTAATTCGAAATGCATATGCTTTAATCTGTGTCGCTTCGCTGAAATTCAGATCCTGCTGATGATGTAAAAGAGACGGGAATATCCGCTTAATATTCGATATTCTACATAATGGGAATCTCATGTCATCAATCAATTAAGTTATGATGCGAATATTTTTGAATTCGATGGATATTATTATGTAGACATTATGTATTTTTTAGAATATTCGATATTCGAATCGAATATTCGACATTATGTAGAATATTCGATATTCTACATAATGGGAATCTCATGTCATCAATCAATTAAGTTATGATGCGAATATTTTCGAATTGTGCATTCTATAGCGATAGCTGTACATTTTTTGAATGTTAAGACATCGGGCGTCTTGTGATATATCTGTAATGAAAAGCGTAATTTCTTTTTTTAATTCATTTGTAAACGTCACTATAAAGAATGGTAAAATAATGTAAATATAGTTATTAGGCATCAACATTTGCTACCGACACCATTTACCTAGAATGTACAATAAAGAGTTGAACACATTGATGCTAGAATTTTACATTACATGTAAATACATTGATATTGCCTTTAAAAGAAAGTGAACATCTTATAATTGTATATAACTAAAAAATATTCCTTCGCAGCTACAACTGAAAAAAATAAGACAAATATCACAAAAAACCTTAGTCCTTGACTTTTAAATTTTTTTTCCAAAAATTTGCTATAAATGTGATTTTGCGAATTTACGCAGGGATACATATACTTCAAATTTGTTATGAACAAATTTAGATTGCCGAGCAGATAAAAATAATTTGCTGCGCAATCCGAAAAATGCAAAAAATAAAATTATGAAAAGTTATTTCGCAAAGACATCAATATGTGACATAGACATATGTATAATGTATATACATTAATTGTTAGATATTTATGAATTGTCCGCAGTTTTTGAAAATGTATTTTCCAGATCAGGACCGGATCAATTCCAAAAGAGTAACATGCTTCGCGTGCCAACTTAATGGAAGATATTCGTAAAGTTTATAATTTTAAAACACTGACCTTTCATACAATATGGAAGGGAAAGATTGGATATAAAAAAATCAAGATGATTTGTTATTTCTGCTGTGGCCGCAATCTGCGCAGCCGGAATATATATATTTTCTCTTAAGATTGACCACGAAAGAAATCCTTAAAAATGAGGTTATCTAGTTTTTGGACTGTAAATCTAAGAAGAAAAAACATTAATTTGAAAATCTATTTAGGCGGAAAACGGGGTCAAATTTGAGATTTATATTTTTATTAATATTATTTGGTACACAACCAAACTTATTTATCAGATTTATTTGGCAACTCAGAGCACACAATGGACACACTACACATTTAAAATATAATTGGGACAAATTAAAAAGAATATGGTTTGACTATAATATTAAAAAACCTATATGTCAATATACACTACAAATAACGCCTTAAAAACTATATAACATTTTCGACACTGAGAATTTCTCCTAAAATGATGAAAATTAGGAATGCTTTTGCCCGGCATAAAATTTTGATGCTTAAGTAAAAATATGAAATTTCATTATAATTTTTCAGCCTGAAATTATGAATTTATTCTATTTGTAAAACAGTAAAATTTCAAGTTATTGTATCATAGATATCGTTTGCATTAAATGTCAAACATTTTGAAGTTTGTGCCAAATTGCATCATCTTTTAATGGTTATTCAATGATAATTTTAATTCATTATATAAATATAAACATATGATATCAGTTGTAAACATGATTTTTGAGCCGGAAATTATAATTTCTCTTGTGCCAAACATACAAAGTTTAAGTCATTAACACGCAATAAGCGGTAGATCTTTTTGTTTTGTTATTTTTGTTTGTTCATAATATGTATATATGCACGAAACAGAATATGCATGCACATATATATAATATGCATGCACAACTGAAGAACGTTGCCAAAATTCTTACCGTTAAAAATATAGTTAAAAATTAGTAATGCATATATTTTAAAATTAAGAAATTTAGCTTAGATTGCTGAAGGGTTAGGGTGCTCTATATTAAAAAACCCTACAAACTAATCAACTGTTCCTGTTTTATATTACAGATTAATCTTTCTCTGAGCAAATGCACAGGCTTCATATCGAAAAGTGCATTGGGGTCGAACACTGTCCGAAATATGTGCGGCAGGATTGTCGGAATTTCAGCCGTAAACTTCAAATTTAGTGTAAACAGAGCGCAACAGAGAAAAGTGAATAAACTTTCTGCAGTTGGAATTAGTTTTACTTTTGCGCAGTAGGTTTTTATTTCCATTTTCGGTTATCTAAAGGAATTTTTCAGATGAAGCTAAATTTCACTTCGGAGTAATTCTTTTTAATTTGCTTACCTAAAATGATTCAAAATTAGTCGCAATAGGTTAAATAACAGACAACGATGTCTTTTTTTTATTAGATAGAAAAGACCTAATGAAATAAAGAGTTAAAGAGAGGCATAATTTGAAAGAAAGGAGAAATGAAATTCAAAGGAGCTTTGAAAATTGTCGGAGACGGTAAAATATAAAAAAAAAGATGGATGATTTTTTGAATGTGATAGTCCGGAGCACCGCGGTCTCCAGATGCAAAATATTTACTTTTTCAAGTAGAAATTTTATTAATAAAAAATAATCATTTGACTTAATCAATGTTTTTATCGAGTGCTTATTCAGTAGAACTGAAATTACGATTGGGACATAAGAAAAATTGTAATAGAAACAATAATTCACTAATTTTGATATTAACTTAGATTCTGCTACAATTCAGTGGCCTTTGGCGAGGGTTTTATTATAATAATGGATAAAAATCATATTTTCGAATTTGTTCGAATGATGAACCAAGATTGTTTAATTTTTATTTCAAATAGATCTGATTGTCCAAAATTTTTCAAGTTCCCGTCAAACTGGCAGGAAATGAATGAATGATTAATAGACTGCACTGAATTGTGACTTATCATTATTTAAAGTCAACAGATTTACATTTTTCTGTCACTGTATAATTATGTATTATTTGAAATCCAGTATATTCAAAGTTGTTTATTGTTTTTCAGAAGATCTTTGTTGAAAAATGTTTACTAAAAAACCGATCAATTTTCGAATTATTAGATTTTCTGCTCCATGAACGAATGGAATATTACCCTGCTAACAATAAATTATTACATTCTGCAAATATTAATAAATCCTCTTCATTTTATTATTACTTTTACCACATATAAATATTTCGCGATTTTCTGGTTTGAAATTTTACTTTAATATAATAATTTAAAATCATCGGGTTGTTCTTTTTGTAGGATATCGAACAGGGTCCAAAGTGGCATTCAGGAACACTCTTTTCCACTGGACACCCTCATCCACATTATCCTGCCTACATCTCGGCTTGTCGCAGAAACGAAAAGAATCACCGATCACTGCAAAAGTTCTCCCAGTACAAATTAAATTTGAGCCCTATGATCAGATGTAGTGCGATAAATTTCGGAAATAACCTGCACCGCAGTTAGAGATTTCCGACAGTGAGCCTGTAACCCTGCTGTTATGGTCTCTGTTAAAATGCCGAATGCTTCTTTCTGTATTGTCTCGAGATATTTGACTGTGAGCTAAATGTTTCCAATCGCGGGGCCGACCGAGCCGTGCCTAACCGCATTCCGTGTCGCAGTTTTGCAACTCTTAAATCGCAAAATTAAAATTTTTCCATATCGAAATGTTTACTTAGAAAATGCGGCGATTTTTTTTCCTGTGCAAAACTGTCGAATTGTCCGTTTTTAAGTGTCGACGGCAGTGGCGGGCGTTGATGTCGACTTCCCCTACTCCCCACTCCTAGATCATGGTCGGCAGAATAAGTTCGAAAACTTTTCGGATTCCCGTTCAGTATGCATTTGGATCACTCTGAGATTGCAGAGTTCTGTGGTTAAATTTTTTTTATTTTCGTTTACTTTTTATTCCTTAAATTATTTACAAACTAATAATTAAAAATTATGGAAACCGTACGCGGTAGCGATTTTTTGATCATTTCGGATGAGGCAACTCCGCCAGGCTTGCAGCGGTTGTGGTCGAGAAGGCTAACTTCATCTCAGCTAATTGAAGATGACATGTTCGACGAACTATTCCAAAAGGCTCAGGTAGTTTTGAAATTTCTATCGCTTTACGGGGTCGATCACAATTTTATCATATCTTAACAGGCTTGGTCCGAAAATATCGGTCAGAATATGATGCATTTTATGGGCAATAAATTGCAATACGTTAAATCAAAATACAATTTGACTAAAACCAAATCAAATGGTTCCGATTTATAACGGAATTCAATATTCCATACATAGTTTCATAAGTAGCTCACAGAGCTTTACATAAAACAGCAATAAAGTAAATCTCTATAACCAAATACAATTGCAAAAAATAGATTAGATGCGTTTTCTTCTATAAATCAGAGTTTATATATCAAATTACTTTTTTATGATGACGCCTAGTTTATGTAGCAAATGAATTGTGGCTAATGTACACAACTTTTTTCTAGAATAGAATAGATTTGCATACAAAAACTATCTTATAATTAGAGTTTATTTAGAAAAATTGAATATTTTAGTACAATTATTTTATCTAAGATATGGATTCCATTTTGTGTAACTGAATATCAATTTGTGAAACTGGAATCGAAAACAGAATCTTTTATAAATATAAAAGTAAGGCATCAAAAAGTTCATTCATGGCCAAGCAATGTCTTTCAGGTAAACTGAAATAAAAAAGCAGATTTTTATCATAAAATTTACGGCAAAAGAAAACAGAGATGAAATAGTTAACCGAAGCTTGTAAAAGAAATATATACATCAATTTAATATTTTCAGTTAATTATGTAGCATGAACGTAGCTGCAGAAATACAGAGAAGGACATGATAAAACTGTTTGAAAATAGAAGCAGATTTTCATATTTTAGTTGTATTTTTAAATTAAAACTTTCATATTAACTCAATAATTATTCCAGCATTCCCTCAATTATATTTATCGTAATGCCAAACATGCTGATATAAATCAAAAAACAGGCCTTTATGCGAAACAGATGCCTGACGAGTACATGCAGTTGTAAACATTTACGATTTTTACAACTGCTTTATTATCCATATATGATCATGTTGAAATTTTATGGTTTAAATATAGATTGTTTGCAGTAATTCCGCCAGCAATCATGCGTACATGACCGTATCAGTTTATCGCAATTAAGTTAAAATTTTCTATGAAGTGTCACTCGATATATCATTATAAGCCATAATCTAAAAATTATTTTTATTTAAATACATATTTTATTCATTTAAAAACAAATTTTTGATTAAAAATTGAAGCAACAATCGAATCGAATATAGTAAAAATTTTTAATTTGGCTAAAAAAAAACGTAATTTTTCATGGACTTAATACTTTAATGTAAAATCAAAATCTGTAGGACACAAAGATATAAAATAGCACATTTTTCAGTTAAATCATATATAAATAATGGATAACTGACAAAACAAATTACAAACATCGGTAAAAATTAGACTTAACATTTTATATTTATGGAAACAAATAGCAATTCAAATAACAAAACACGATACTTCATGTGACCTATGTATACATTAATAATCTACAGAGCACTCGATGATTATAAAATAATGTCAAACAGCTAATTTTTCACCAAGCAAATTGTTATAACAAACACGTTTATACAATTTTAATCATTGCCGGGAATTAATATGACACGTGAAGAAACTTTCTTTATTTTTATGTATGAAAATTACGGATTTTAAATAAGATGCAAATGGCAGCAAGATAATACTATATAATAAAAGAAATAAAGTTATCACTGAGGAAAAATGTCGAAAATTGGTTTTTTAACTAAAGTATGGACCAGTATTGAATAAATTCGATGCATTCGTCATTTAAATGTCATTAAATAAATAACCCATTTAATATTAAATCGAAGTCTAATTGCGCACGTACTTAATTTAGATAAGAGAATGTGTATCTGACATTAGAGACCTCAAAAATGACGCTCAAAGAGTTAGGCCCGAGACCTTTATGACCCAAAAGGCAAAATTTCAGTGTAAACAATTACCCAACAGGCAAAATATGAACGATTAAGCAGTAAATATTGATTTAAGTAACCCATACGGCCAGAATTGTAAAAAAATTTTTAACATTTTAAAGTTTAACTATTTAGGGTTTGATTGAGAAGTGGCACATATTTTGGGAACATTGAGTATGGGTGTAGAATCTATAATTATTCCGCACTTATTAATTTTTCACGAACCTTGTTCAGGCATTAGAAATGATATATTTTTAATCCAGAAAAAATCTTATTCCTCAGATAATTTTAACTGTAGATAATGACATGTACGCATCTTCAATAACATTACATCTAATTCAAATTAGATTGTTTACAATCAAGGAACTTAAATTTTTATTATTAAATTCGGACATTAAAAGTTTTCAATTCGGCCTCAATATAAAGAGAAAGGTGAATCGGAAATACATAAAACGTCAACATTTCTTTCCAGGATTTCGGCGAGGTTCCGTTTAAGAGCAGAACATGCAGTCCCTCGCACGACACATGGGACAGCAGCGATGTGGTAAGTATTATTTCCAGAAATTTCCCCGTTCGACGCGAAAAGTTCCGATCTTTGTTCTCCAGACGAGGTTCATTGGAAAAATAAGAGGTTTTCGTCCTATCCGGAGCCATCCGGAAAATTGAGAGTAATAAAATGAAGCCCCTTCTCGCGGACGCCGCAAGGTTGAACGACATTGAGGGTCAGAAGAAGAAGAAAATGTTTAAGTGAAGCCTTTTCTCTGGTGCCCATGGCAGTCTTCTCCGGAAGGAGAGGCGCCAACGATTTAACCCATTGCTGTACATTGCATAGATGTTAGTCAGCAAAGCGAATTTTGCAACTCGCACAACGCAGGTATTTACATACAGAATGGTTATGCTTCCCGATTTTTTCACCCTTATCGAAACACCGCTACCGATACTACATCGAATCACAAAAAAGCTATTTGAAAACCCCCTAAAACTATCTTCCATTTGTTACCACTTTATAGCTGAAACAAAATTAATTATTTTACTAAACATTTGTAAAATTGTTAATCTTCTATATTAGAGATAATGCGGAATAAAAAAAGGGGCACCTGTTCTCTTATATCGCTCAATAATTAAATTTTTTTATATATAATTTATTAATAAAATCTTTTCTCAACTGGATAATTTAAAAATATATTAAACTGATTTCTTTTGTGCCGTCACAATTGAATTATGGATTATACATTTATACATACATTTATATATGTAGTAATATGTAATACTAACATATGTACATATTTAAATGTGAATTTGAGCAATAAACTTTTAAAATTTAAAGCTGTTCTGCTATTTTAGATTATGTCAGATTCGATATTTGAAACGGTTTGAGTTGAATATATTTATTATTTAAATTGTTTAATTTTTAAAGGGGAATTAAGAGATGTTGTAGCTATTGAGTGCAATTGCTTGCAAACGTCATTGCAGGTCTAATATTTAAAATATTACATTCTATATGGTGCAATTTGCTTCTTCCACGATCAATGGAGTTTTCTTATTTCCAGAAAAATGGAAGTTTTTAACTATTTATCGATCACAACGCAGACGAGTTTCAGTTTAACGTGAGTCAGGTTACAACCGAGGGCTGCTCGTTAAGGTTAGTTCGGGCAACCGAGAGATCCCTCTCCGGAGGCTCCTCTACCTCCCTGGAAGAAAGGGATGGAGAGAAAGAGAGGGAAACTCGTTGTCAGCAGCATCCTACAAGCTTCAAGTTCTTGTTTTCATAAACCGATGAAGACATAGGAACAAAGCAAATTAAATTTTTAGAATTACAGCAATTATTATTGCGGTGTCAGTCAGTAAAAATAAATAAATGAAATTCTGAAACGAAAATAATTCCCTTTGATTCGTCTTGAGTTATGCGGGGATTCGAAAATCTTCAATTGAAAGAACTTTTTTCTTCTCTTTTCCGAGCTAAGAATAGATAATGACGAACAATATGAAAACATTAAATTCAACTTCGACGCAGCATCTTGTCCTTGGCTACGACATTGCAACCGGCAAATATTTAGTATATAAATATAAAATCGAAATGGAAACATTACACAGAAGAAGGGTCCACATACTAAATGCACGACAATCCTTTCGAGATATTCGCATTCGAGTACTGGAAGCAACGTAAACAGTCTTATTATGATTGATATTTTATTCGGCCTTCTGCGGGTTTTCGTATCATTTTGAATAACAAGTCCCAAGTTCCATTCCATCTTCTGTGCTCGTGGTCATCATCCATACTTTATTTTTCCGGCAGTTAGAACTTGCCGATACACTTCTCAAAGCAACTGCAAGGTAATTTCTCGTTTTTGAGATGCCTTCCTGATTCGTGCGAAGCAGTCTAAATTCGGGATAGAAGACAATATGCTGGTAGCGATCGAGAGCTTACGATGTGGAAACGGAGCAGCAATAAGTGCGGAAACGTTCAAAAATGTTTGGGGCATCGCCCCGGTGAGACTTTCTGTTAATGCGGAATGTGCGATTCATTTATTTATATTCACATACAAAAGTCCATATGATATTTACTCGTAACGCACGAGGATTGCCAACTAATGTTAGTGATGTAGACCAATAATGGACCCATTGTTTTGATCGGGACCAAACAAAAGACCTGTCGAATGATAGAAAATCCGCAAGGACACGTACGATTAAAGATATGATCGTAAGTTGCCATCTGGTACATCGCGTAAAAATAATCCTCGGGTTATTTTTATGCTTACGAAGGTTTTCATATTAAAAAAGCAATCAAGGCTTTAAGTAGCTTAAGGTGCAATTAACTTATTTTGCTGTCTAAAAAAAGAATCGTGATTAGTTGAAGTTTGGATAATCGCTTCGACAGCATCGACGATCATGGAGCCAGAAGTTGCAGCAGCAGCGTGAGAAGGAGATCAAAAATTTTCCGAAAATTTACTTAACCGTCGGATTTCTCACGAACCTGTTCGTTTTGTCCGCGCGTTTTCCTTCGGCATGAATTCGAAAGCTCCGTCGGCTCATCCCAAGGGATTTCGTCTTTAGTCACCCCCAGAACGAGGGATGATCGATTAATCATTGGAACTCGATTTGTCTGCAGTGAATAATGAGCATACGGCTGACCGATGAAGTGTTCGCGGCAAAGATTTGGATGTGACTGCTTCGGCGGCTCGCCGCTGGCGTCTGTGCGGTCTTGATTTTTGCGCTGCAGGATTCAGTGCAGTACCGCTGGCCAAAGCCGGGCATTTGATGCAGGTTTCCGTTTGATCGTTGTTCGTTTCGTTTGAAATGCAGAGATTGTTGTCTGTTGCATTCCCAGGACATCGAAACGGTGTAAGATACGGTTTTGGCGTTCAGGGAAGTGTCGCCATATGTTTCACACGAGGCTTATCGCTTGCTGGGGGTGGTCTTATCGACGCTTAAAAAATCTTCATGAACGCGCATCGATTTGCCTGGGAGCATTCCGGCGCCAGCTTCTGTCCGAGGCAAAAGGCGGAAAATTTTGGAAAAATACCGATCGAGGGCTCGGGGTTAAAAATTGAGCGATCTTCTTCCTTCGTCCCGAACTTGGGAAAATGTGAAAAAAAATTCGATGCAAGAGCGTTTCCTGGATGCATCAGAAACTGTAACTTCTCAGGTGTATACCCGCGGCAGCAAATACTTCGACGTCTCGCAACTGGGGAAATGTTGTCCGGGGTGGCCGCCGGACTTACTTGCCGGATAATCCGTTTGCCGAAATCGGGGAAATCTGCAGCGTCGATAAGTTGCGATATCGTCCGCGATCTCGCCGTTTCGTCGTCCGAGAACCGTCGGAAAATCCTGCTTCCATCGCGAGAACGGCGGAGGTTTCGCGTGATTTCCGTCGGAAACGTTCGGGATGCAGCGAACCCGAGGCCGGAAGCACGATTCGCCGGGAGGCCCGGATGGGGAAACGATTCTGGAAGCCTGGATTCGAAGCACGGCTTTAGACCGCCTTCCTCCTTTTGCAGGACAGCGATCAGGAGAGTCCGGCCAAAGGCGATGAGGATTCCCTGCCGCTCATGTGCCTTGATGCATCCACGCTGGGCGACATACCTGCGAGGTATGTCATTCCTTCGTTGCCGAATCACGAGTTCCCGGTTATTGGAGTGTTCGTCGATCCAAGAATTGTTCCGGGGTTCAAATACAAAGTTCGCGTTTTGCCCGATCCCGTAAGTATTTTGCGGAAATAAAAGAATAATAATTAATATCCCTTCGCACGTGTATTTTTGAATGCGATTCATGATATTTTTTTTTTTAATTTTCAGGATAATCCTCTTAAAACGCATTACCTTTTTCAAGGCAGAGCTTTGACGCTTTTAAGCGTTGGCAGAGGTTATTCGAGGCGCCTAACTTTCGAACCAGATCAAAATACAAGTTTAAACGATAATGAAAATTATTTTTGGGCAGATTCAAGAACCGATGGATTCGGTTTTGAACTGCAAACAATAAATGTGGGAGAAAAATTCATGATTCACGATACTAGTCAAATAGCAGCTGGAACTATTGAAATTATTAGTATACAGGTAAGAACAAATTAATAATCAAATAAATGTTTCACATACATCTTCACTTTTATAAGGGATTAACTTGAGGTTTACAATAAAAAACTTTTAAAAACATAAAAACAAAAGTAGATAAAATTTTTTATATTTTTTTATATATATACATCTATATTTTTTCAAAAGCTTCAAGATTTACGGGCATATTTTTCGTTCCTTGTTATATTAGGAGCTTTTGTTAAATTTAAATATTGCATTGTTAAAGAGATTAATAATTTTTTTGCACTTTTACAGTCATATTTTATAAAATTATGATATTCATTCATAGAAAATGTAAAGTTGGCTGCATGTTTAAAAAATGTATTACGCAATTAGGAATTTTAATTTTCATGTATCAGTCTGCCCGACCGTTTTTAACATATTTATACAACTGTTCAAATTCTTTTTAATAGGAACCACAAGAAGAAGTAAGCCACAAAATTGGAAAAGACTCAAGCATAGAGAAAAGAGCAAAAGTAAAAGCAATGGGAAAAGTTGAATGGTTTGATGACTCTGGCACAACAATTCTTCTACCCGTGAGCATATTCATTAATGGACTACGTTTGGAATTTCTTCAGACCATAAACTGGAACTGGAACTGAAACAGAATCGATGATCGCATTTCCCTTGAATTTCAGATGAGCGGAATCGCCGTTTGCATTAAACAGAAGGCAAAGAATAAAGCTTCGGTTACTCGAATTGTATCCGTGACAATTGGAAGCAATCACCGCAAAAGAGGATTCACTCTGACGCCTGGAGTGAAGACCAACTGGAGACGCACCAACGTGAATGGCGCAGCTATCGGAGATGTACCTGCCAAATATACGATAACGGGATTAGAGTCATTTGAATTCCCTGTCGTAGGTAAGCCGGTACACGAAAATGCTTTGCTTTGCTCCTGTTTTAACGTGACATTAATGGTGCATCGGAAACGATGAGACCGTCCCCAAGCGAACAGAATTTTGTACATTATTTTGATTTCAGCATTACCGTCGCGGGCGGTAACGATCGAGGAGCACGACCATATACTGACGGTCATAATTATTTTTTTTTGTCTAGGCACTTATGTGGATCCTAGAATAGTTCCTGGATTTAGATATAAAGTAAGAGTAGCTGGAAGCAAGAAAAGGATTTTTAACGGCCAAGCTCTCGAACTCAGTTCCCTCGGAATGGGCTACGCCAAGCGAATCACCTTCGAGCCCGATGTAAATAACCTCAACGATTCGCATAACCATTTTTGGAGCGATTCAAATCCCGATGGATACGGGTTAGTGAATTTCTTTACGACAGCGACCTGCCCCTTCTTCTGTTGCCAGTCTCGTTTTTACCTTTTTTACCTTTTACCTTCGTTCCAGGTTCGAACCCGTGGCAGTGGATGCCGGAATGGAATTTTTGATACATGGACGCAGCCAAATTATCGGCCACGCGCAGATATTCAGGATAGACGCTCCGCAGCGAGAGGTCAAGCAGGAAATTGTAAGTCCGACCCGAGGTTGGATACCGTAATATTCCGTATTGTAATCATCCGGAAGCATGAAAGGAAATTTTCTTCTTCCCCCAGGTTAAGACCGCGACGGGAACGAGCGTCAGGAAGCACATTGAAATCGACGTGACGTGCCACGTAACGCTCAGCTCTCAAAACGCGTACGATAAAGTCATGAGGGTGACCGGAATGGCGATCCTGCAGAAGGACACAAAATCCAGAAGCGGCCGACTTATAAGAATACAGAACATCGGCCTGGACTCTCAGATAAACCTCCTGTTCGTCCGCGAATATGAAGAACTGGTTTTTTCGCCCAAGTAGGGAAGGCAAAGCGATGGATATTTTTCTGCGGAAAAGAGCTTTGTGCCCCGGATCATCGGGGCAAAGAAAAGTAAAACAATAAATGGAAGAAACTCTGAAATAAAAATTAAAATAAGCGCGAACTACTTCAATTATCTCGGAGTGAATAAGTTAAAAACCCAAAGATATAGCTTGTCTTATTTATTTCATAAAGTACAAAAAAAAATATTAAATATCATAAGTATATCGACTTCTGTATATTATCTATATTAAAATTTGTTTGCACAATTTGCAGATGTAGGTTCCGTAATATGCTCGAAGGCATCACGTTCATTCCATATAATCCATGAAACTATAAATATCTGAGCAATTGAAAAAGTTTGTATATTAAATTATTTAAATTACGCTAAAAAAAGAAAAAATCACGTCATTCCCGCATTTTACTTTAAATCGAAAGAAAATGTAATATTATATATATAGAAGCATTTTAAAATGCTGTTTAATCGATCAATGATGATAAATTAATTCTCAATTATTGAAATAACTTGAAATCGTATTTGTCACTATGTATTTAAAACTGAAAATATATTTTTATAATCAACTTCAAACAATAAACATTAAAGTTAAAAATAGAATCGAATATTTTGCGGCGCATAAAATTTTTTGTTTAATGAATAATTTAAAATTTTGCAATCATTAAAAAGAATTTATTTCCTACTTTCAACATCAAAGAATCCAGTAATAACTTCGCAATTCAATCTAGATCTTTTTTTTAAGTAGTGGAATTAACATGTTTCGGACAATGATAATATCAAACAACTATCACAATACAATCGCTGACTAACAAGCAGTTTAATTATTAAAAAGAAACTTATGCCTAGAGATGGTAAAATCATGCGTTTCTGCCTCTCTACATAGTCAATGTAACGTAATATATGTGAAGGTGATTATTTTTTGTATTAAATAAATCTTTATTCTGCAAATACATTTGAATGTGTTCCTAAAATTTTTCTTCATCTTCCCAATTTTATTAAACAGAAATATTGTTTTCAGGTGTCTTAAATTAACAAATGAAAAGGGATCAAAAATGTATTTTATTGGACGAATGAATGATTGTCCGCATTTTTATCGCAGTTTTTTTGATTTATTAGTTTTTTTTGTCAAAATTTCCTTTCAATTATTTCACGTATAAATGTTTCTTTAAAAAAAAGAAACCTGCAAGATTCAACGTTTTCCACTTTCGTAAATCAATGTTACTTTTTTTTCCCACCAATGCCATTTCTAATCGCTCCAAAGATGCTACCTCGTGTTAAACTGCGGTAAACTTGAGCAAATTCTCAGGCTTTTTCGTCCACACTTTGAAACACTTTTCCTTAGCCTCTTTCCAATTCTTTTGATAATTTTTTGCTTCTCTCTTCAATTCCAAATACGTCACGGCGTTAATGTCTTTCGCCGTGCAATTTCCGGCGAGCACTTTCATAACTTCAACTTTATCCGAAAGGCCGTCTACGACCTTACAGAAAAGCAACATTAATTCCCTTTTGCACACGGATGTTCGTGCGGTTTTTTTGTGAATGTTTTTTTTTGTCGTTCCACGTTTGCGACCATTAACCGCGACTTCGACTTCCTTCGGCGTGTTCCTGCACCAAATAATAGCCTCCGGAGTGGGATTAACTTTTATCTCTGATTTTGAATCGGGAAAAATTAAATTTGACTGACTGATAATTGTCGGGCTTCCGATTTTTCCAATTCTCTGGTTAATTGCTCTGTCGCAGGATTCATATGAATAAGGACAACCTCCTGTAAAGAAACGATAAGTTAATTCCTATAAATCCATCATTATGAAAAATGGGTAGCTGCCTTATCGCTCAAAAATGTATATCAAAAAAAAAAATTTCGATTGATTTCACGTGCGTAAAAATTGCAATTTGAATTCACCTCCGATTACAATCATATCAAGATAAATTGGTTTCTGTATGAAAATGCTTAGCAAAGCGCCCTGTATGCCGACAGCATTCCACCTCGCCAACTTATCGGAACACGAAACACTAGCAGTGGGGTCTCCTCGTCCCGGTTTCGTTCTCACAGCCCCCGTCCGATGATATAAAACTCCTGGTAGTAAAGGATCTTGTATGCAAGATGAAGGTAAACATTTGGCTCCTGTTCGATGAATGTCTTTTGGTGCTTTCATTTGAAATGAGGATGACAAAACAATTTCATTCTTCGCCTCAGAATCAACTTTCGTGCGCTTCAAAAGAGGTTCTTCGACATCCAGATCACGGGCAATTGCTTCTCCAAGATTATCCTTTGAATTGCTTATCAAGCTGGATTCCCTTGAATATATAAACACCTTATCTATAAAAATATATTTTATACTTTGTCATGGTTATGTATAGTAACTAATGAGTCACAGGAAAATTTTTAAATTTCACTTATTCGTTTATTATTCTCATTATTTAGATTAGTATGTTTTTAAATAAATAATGGAAATTTACAATTACAAAATTTTTCATAAACTTTTAAAACTTCTTACTGTTATAAAAATTATGCTAAATATTAAATGTAAATTTATACCAACTAATATGCCAAACTATTAGGATCATTTATGTTTGTTCAAAAATACGGTTGATTATTTATTTTCAGCTGTAAAGAAATATAATGAAGAAGTTGCTGAATATGTGATTAAAGTAAGTCCGACAGTGACTTTCAAGATCCGAATATTTTAAAATGACGTAGTCGTTAATGAAGTAACATAAAGAGTGCATTCCGTCAAATTTGCTGCTTATATCTATGTATAAATATTCATACTTTGAAAAACAGTAAGAAAATCTTTATCTTTAATCGTCAAAAATCATGTTTCACGATGAGAAAGACAGGCATCTTCAAAGCTGTTTCAATTTTTTGTCACGCAAGTCGACGATTTGTATGTGGAGATATATGTGTTTGTATATATATATATACACTGATGGAATGAATGAGAGAATTTGTTTTTGCTGCTATGAAAAAACATTAAACATTATATATTGATATGTTATAGGTCTATATTGAAATACTTACAAATTTAAATGTGAAACTTCATTTTCTGTTTTTGGAATAATTGAGGCATCCCCACATGGAGATGAAGTTGTAGCGAAGTAAAATTTGATCGAACTTTTTATTCCGACCAAGTATGTAGAATTCTTTATCCGATAAAATATATCAGAGTCCTTGTTCTCATTAAATTTTATTAATTCTAAGAGTAAATATCTTAAAAAGGCTCGTCTTGCAATTACTTCTGAATGTGAGTCATTGAGAATGTCTCCCTCTGGACTTAAATGTGAGCGGCCAATACATTTTGAACCTGTTCCCAAAGACAAGACAATCAATTTATCTTCTTCTTGAAAATGTCCAATTACTGCTGACATGACTGTCCATTCATTTTCTTTTGGTTTTCCTGCTTTTGGAAATCTATTATACTGTTCAATGCTGGTATGCATAATTAAATCAGGGAGATCCATTTTTCTTTTCTGTTAAATTAATTTACAACTCTGGGATCCCAACAAAATTTTTCAGCTTTTTCAATTGTATCTAATTTGTTCATTTCTTCCTTGTTTAATTCAAAGTTTAATTGAATGTTTTCAAAAATTCTTTCGGATGAAATTGATTTAGGAATGACAGCAACACCTTTTTGTAATGCCCAACTGAAAGAGGAAACAATTTTTCTATATTATTTTATATATAATATTATACAATTTGAGATTATATTATATTATTTTGTATATAATTATTATATCATATTAATAAAATCATATATATAATTATTTTAAGTTATATTAATATAATCACATATAAATACAAAATTATTAAGAATATATATAAAATTCAATACTATAAGAATAATGTATGTATATAAAAAAGCTTACACAAGTAAAATTTGTGCAGGTGTTTTATTATGGTTCTTGGCCACTTCTTGCACAGTTGGATCATTCAAAAGAACAGAAGAACTTGATCCACCCAAGCTACAATAAGCTTGAACCAAAATATTATTCTTGTTACAAAACTCTAAAAGTTCTTTTTGGCTGTACTTTGGATGAAATTCAACCTGTATTCGTAAAAGTAAAAACATTATACATAACATATTTTCATAAATAATTAAAAGAATAATTAAGTGAATTGCATTGGCTACCTACTTGATTAATAACTGGCTGAACACCATTACAATCTTTAAGCAGTTCTGATAAATGCTCCACATTGTAATTGCTGACACCAATATTTTTTAAAATTCCTTTTTTATAGAAGTCAACCATAACAAACCAAGATTCTTTCCTTAACCTACTATTATCTTTGCTTTTACTATCTAGTCCACCAACACCAGGCCAGTGAATTAAGAAAAGATCAATGTATGACACTTGCAAATTTTCAAGTGATCTATAAATAGCTTGCTTTGCTTTGTCTTTACCATGATCATTAGGAGATAATTTTGTAGTAATGTATATATCCTTCCTGCTTAATTTATATTTAGGTAATAATTCTTTCAGAGCTTTGGAGATGTCTTTTTCATTGCCATAAACTGCAGCTGTATCTGTAAAATCATAATTAATCAAACACTTATAGTGTTTTTTTAATTTGGAATGTTTTTTTAGTTGTCATTAGGTATAAAAGCATTTAACTTTCACATATTTTTACAATTACTAGCTAATTATATTTATTACATTATGTTGCACTACTATTTTAATTTGCTCAGATATACTTGCCAAATCCTCTGTAGCCTGCTTTCAATGCTTCATTCACAACATGGTAAATGAGCTGTTCCCCTTGAATCCTGAATGTTCCAACTGTAAATGTTCAATTATTTATCAGATAAACGTTTTATTGTATAATATATAATTCGAAATTCAATAACATAAATAACTATTGTTAAAATCATGAATACAATGGATGGTTATGCTTTTTTTTAATATTAAATTTAATGATTCTTAACGAAGAAATGCCATGATCGAATATGAGCAATGGTGCCATTAATTTAATTTTATTTACCACATATAATTTTATTTTACATTTAAGCAAAAATTCTGATACAATACGTGATGCAAAAAGCAATTGTAAATTAAAAAAAGAATTGATAAACAAAAATAGTCGAACTTACAGCCAATTCGCGGGAACCGATTACCATTGGACAGTTTTAACATACTCAGATTTCAAAATTGGAATTAAAAAAGAAAAAAAAATGCCAATTTGTTGGATTAACATAAAAATATATCATAAGTCGAAAATTCACAATTTTTTATTGGACCACGAAAATTCCCATTAATTCGATTGTATGACCTTGTAACGGAATCAAATTGGAAAGAAAATAAACGAGTTTATCGCGAGATTGGCAAATGTGAAAAATGGCAAAATCCAAAGAGAAAAGTGAAAGCATGAAGCTTTCGAGTGAAAATTATTCTTGTATATAAGTCAAATAATAAAAATAATCATGCTCTTATTATCAATATAATTAAGTAGAGAGCCCAAGAAAAAAATTAGTCTCATCAGCGTGGTTCTTGCTCGTCATGGCAAACGTCGCGCCTTATCTCAACTTACCTTTTCATCGAGTTTTCGACTAGAATTAGCCTAAATACTTCTGATTGTCGCATGAATAAAGTATCATTTCTTGACATTAGCGTTAAAATGCTAAAATATCCGCAATATGGAGATCAAAACTAAAAGCTGTTCTAGTTAATTAACTATAATCATTTGAAAGCATTTGTTAATAGCTGAATGCAACCTTATTAGCAATGCATTTGACTCATTAACATAAAAAAAAAAATAGAAATTTCAAGAAAATTTAATTAAAAGGAAAATATCATGGAAAATTGTAAATTAGAAGTACAAATACTTTAAAAAATTCATCATCTCATTCGGATTAAATTTTTTCGTTTCTTTATTTCCTAATTTCGAAAGAAGTTACCGAACCGGATTTTGCATAATTTATGATTAATTCACATTTATTAAAATTTCAAATATCATACATGTTAATGGCAGTTTTCAAGCTTAATCTTTTTGAATGTAATTATTAATTTACACGATATTCATTTTCTCCTTTCTTTTAAATCAATCATATGGATTATTTTATATAATTTTTTTAAATAAAAATAAAAAATTCCTTAGAATTATGTATTGCGAGAAGTAATATCAAATTTTTATGAAATAATAAAAAGCAAATTGTTGAATAACTCATTGTTGGTATCTTCATTTTATTACAAGTGATAGCGAAATTAGTGACAAAACTGAATCTAATGTGATGTTTATCGGTCTGCATGTAGATTTGTTATCGGCTTCCTCACATCCGTTTGACTGTGCAGGACATTTTAAATTCATGAACAGCACAGAAATAAATAATTCCCGAATTAAAGATTTGAACTCCGAATCAAATTCATATATACTTAAGTACATCAAAATAAAACTATATTCTACACCTTTATACAAATAAAAGTGTGATTGCTTATAAGATTAATTTCTCAGAAAAAATTATAAGTGAAATAAAAACAGTTGGATTATTTATTCTTGCTTCATTTTAAAATTTTAAATCATGCAATAAGTTTTCTTTTGCTTTTTTTTACAATAATCCTTGACGCTTCAAATCATCAAAAGTTTTCTTATTCACTACATTCCCAAGTGAATCCTCATATTCTTCTTCCAGTTCAGGCTGCCACCTTTCTCCCTGCTTCTGTGACTTTAATTTTTCCCACACTAAATAGAATGATATTCAATGTTAATAGTATCCACTTAATATAATAGCATAAAAATTAAGCAAGTTTATAAGGATTCAAGCAGCATAAAGTCTTAGTAAAAAGTATCCTATTTATTATGTACAAAAATGAAACTTACAGGCAAGGGCATCCTCAATTTGTGTTACATTTGCAAAATGAGCTGTGTTTGGAATTCCTAAACATCTCATACCATGAGCATGTCGCCATTCAGCAAAATGTCTTTGGAATGCTTTTGGTCCTTTGTAGGTAAAATTTCCACAAATTTCACAGTTATAAGAAATATTTAATCCATGAAGTTTATACAGCCAGTATGGAATTGGCTTTCCATCCCAACCTGTAATTATTAAATATTAAATTTCAAAATTCTTAGATACATGCCTTCACATAGATATGTAAAGATACATTTTGGTTTTTAAGAACCACTTAGACGGAGACTTCAGTCAATAGAACTTGAGTGGTAATCCAAGAAAATTTGTGGTCAAAAGAAATCAGCAACATTCTTGTCCATTCATTTCTATTTCCTATACTCTCTACCTCAACTTCTATAACATTTCCAAATATTGTTTAAGTTAAGCACTGGTAATATAAGCAGCAAACAAAATGTTTGGACACTGATGTTTTGTCATATTGTTTTATCATCAGCCTATATGATTCTTACAAGTTATGAAAATCATCAATAACCAAAATACTTAGAACTAACAACATATTTCAAAACTGAATTTAAATTCTACTTATTTCATTAAAAAAAATACCTAAAGGTAGATTTTTAGGATTGTAAGGAACATCTTCAATATCTTCTCCTTCAGATTCAGAAGCTGATGCCTCTGCATCAGAATCATCTCTTTCACATTCTGTTCTTGCCTGTTTTCTTTGAACATTTTCTTTAGTTGCTGCTCTTTGCTCAGAAAGCATATCAGCCAACTTATAAACCTATTAAAATTAAAATGAAATACAATGTAAATAATTAAACTGAATCTTGATTGTTTTTATTATTTAAATTTTATAGCAGTAAATTTTATATACTAATTTTTTATATTAAAAAAATAAAAATTTACCATTCTTAATAAAAATAAGAATTAAAATAAAATAAATAAATTACAAACCTGAGCTTCTAAGGCAGCTATTGCCTTTTGTCTCTCAATGTTTTTTATTTGATTTGTTTTTTGTCCTGGTTTTGTCTTTGCCTTTAATGAAGAATCAAACTGGGTCTTTCCCTTTGTGCTAAAAAGTCGTTGTGCTCTTTCTTCCAAAGTGCCACCACATTTTAAACCCAATGCCATTAAAGCAGATTTAAGTCTGTCCAAACCTAAAGAAGCAAGTTCTTCCCATGAAGAAAAGGCTGACAAATCTAAGTGAGCACCAACATGTGTGAGAGCACTGCCTGTTTCCTTGGGCCATCCTACAAATTCAAATAAAATGAATATTGAAGCAAAAAATATTAAAATTTAATTTTGTATTATTATAATTTTCAATTTCTTCACCTGGAAAGGTACCATTTTCCCATTGTACATTAAATTCTTTTTGAATGTTGGTGTATTCCTGATCTAAATCAAATAAAGGCTTTATTCTTGATATGTATTCATGAAGATAATCAACTAACATTTCAAGATATTTTTTATACTCAGTATTTTTTCTGTCTTTTGGTATGTCATATAAATGATCAAATGTTGTTAAATATGTAATGTAATCCAATTTTTCAATGCCTTTGAGATTTAAAAATTTATAGTAGCATTCATGTAGATCTAAATATCTACCATAACCTTCTTCATCAGTAAATTCAACTACATTGGAATTTTCTTCAGTAGGATTTTCCCTCATTTTGGCTAATTCTTCAAATTCAACAGACATTGGTACGCTAATTTCATTTGGATGACGCCTGTAGAAATCTTTAATTTGTTTGAGTCGTGCATAAAACTCAGCAAATTCATTGGGTCCAGATAGAGCGGCAACTTCCTCTTTCCTTAAACCGTCTTTGTCTTCATATAATTCTTTTAGCTGGGTCGTATTTTCCATATAATGATCGATTAACATCTTTAAACGATGGTCTGAATTTATTTGATCTCTCGTACCTCCGGTTTTTTTGTGTAGCATTTCTTTAACCATTGCGTCCATGAGTCGCTCTCGCTCCTCATGGTAGCGACGCTGTTGTTCTAGGATAGTTTCCATGTCAAAAATAATTTAAAGCATAGAAAATACATAACCAACTTAATATTATGGCCGACTGATCCAGACTATGTTGTCATATTTCTTTCTGAAAAAATAAAAGTTTTGAAGGATAGGTTAAAACCACGACAACATATCAACTAAAGAGGTTATGTTATTCATGCTTGTTCTCGTGATGTAGTTGTTCACATTTCAAAAGTGAGTATTAAGTGCTAGGTATTATTTTCTTGATATTTATATATTATGAATTATATCTACATTACGTCTTAGTCTTCATATTTTAATGAATAGTTGATATCTATATTTTTTTAAAAGTTAAGTATTTTCTTGCAATCAGATGGATATTAATTTTGATATATGAATACTCCATAGGGGGTATTTACATAGAAGTTAATAATACCGATATTAAAAGAATTAATTTTAACAATGAATATCATATTCGCTGAGATCAAATTGGTGAAATTCAATCACTTTGAATTGAACTCCATGATATGTCAATTTATCATTGATAATTTATTGCGATTTTTTAATAACAGCAAATAAGCCATATTTAATAATTTTACAATGGTGAATAAAAAAATAAAATATTTTTATTTGACAGGTTGACAGATTTAATTTAATAATTCATGTAAATTATTTGTGGAAATATTAAAGTTTTAACTGTATTTTGTGCATGTTAAAATTTGTATATTTTTTTAATAACCAAGTAAAAATAGGAAGAAACTTTCCCTTATTTAAATGTAAGAAACCAAGTAAAAACATAAAGAAAACATTTTTGTACATTTAAGAAAATAAATTACAATACAGAACTTAATTTATATTTTCATTTAATATTAAAATATATGTATTGTCAACTTTAAGTTTAGGCAATTGTAAACTTTAATTTTGAAACAAAAATATTTATAAATTCATATGGTATTATATAAGTTAAATCAATTGAGTTAAATTCCTTAAAATTTATAGTTTGTTTACAGTTTTTACTGTGGATCATTTTTTAATTTTGATGTTAATTCCTAATTTTTAATTATATATTAAAAATCATTATACATTAGAACCTTTTTTGTTGGAGAATGGAAGATTTTCATCTTCAAAAACTTCTTCTACTCCATAAGGAGTATCAACAGAATGACCATCATCTATAATTAAAATTCCAGTAACTTCATCATTAAGACTACTTTTTCTCTTTTCATACATTTCACGAGAGGCCTTGCGAACAAAGGAATATTTTCTTGTCAATTTTCTTTCCTTCTTTTTATTTTCTTCAGTTTGCATATATTTTAAAACTATTTCAGCATGAGTTTTGATGATTTCCCATGCATCATCTGTAACATGAGAGTAAAACATATTTAAATGAAAAATGAAAAAAATTGCAGTATAGTGAATGAGTATTATAAATTTATTTCCCAAATAGTGAGGATTACAGTTTGATAAAATGTCTTGAATTTTAAAACTAAAACTTAATTTCAATTTTGGTTTAGAGGACGTTAAATTAAAATGATAAACACAAGTAGTAACTCATTGTTTCTTCATTCTTTTATACGAATTTGGCTACAGTTTATTCAGATATCTTATTTCTTAATTGATTAGTAAGTTAAAATTTAAAATATGATTTATATAAGAGATATTAACTTAAAATAAACAAGGATAAGAATATTTTTTAATTAGGCATTGATTCTTTTCAATTAATCCTAAATACTATGTTTAAACAATAATGAACAATAATATAACATACCAATATGTTTTTTTGTAGCATCATGGTATACAACGCAAAAGCGTATTATATATCTGCCCTGGAACATTGATGGAATCATATGTAATTCGGCGCTACTATTTATTGAAGACAATAAAAGCTGATTCAGCAAATCTGTTCCTATTAGTCTAAAGCACACGAGTCCCGTCTTAAAGCATTGTAAAAAAAAAATTAAAAAATTTAGTTTGAGTTCTTTTGAAATTTCAGAGTTCTTTAAAGTGTCCGGTACCTTAACTTCGTTGCAGACTTCAAATCTGCTATCACTGTTTAATAATTTTTCAAAATACTTTGCTAAGTTGCAGTGATTTCTAATATACTTCTGGATGCCTTCAATTCCATAATATCTTAACGTGAACCATAACTTAAGCGACCGAAACCTTCTGGATAACGGAATACCCCAGTGTCGATAATCAATTGTAACTTTGGATTTTTCATGTTGAAGGTATAAAGGATCCACCATCTGAGGGAAAAAAACATAAAGAGAAATAATTGGATTTTTAAGCTTTGAAATTTCATTGCGGTTTGATGTAAATAATAGAAGAAAAATTAATTTTTTTGACAGGAAGGGGATAATTATTTATAATCAATAATTTTAATCATTAGGGCAAAAAATATTTGAACCTGAGCTTACCATTGCAGAGGTAAGTTTTATTTTGTCTTTAACCCAGAGGCAGGAGCAATCGTAGCATATCATTAACCATTTGTTGCAGTTAGTGTTAAAACTCTGAGCATATTCTATTCCTTTCATCAGATATCGAAATTCAGGACAAATGAAACTATTTCCGGCGTATGCGCCATCAACATGGAACCAGCAGGCTGGTAGTTTTTCAGTTATGGCACCTAATTCGGATAGGTTGTCAAAGGAGCAAACAGCAGTGCTTCCAACAGTGGCAAAAACAAAAAATGGATGAAGACCTTTTCCTATGTCCTCATCAATCGCCTAAAATGATTTCGATTATGAAAAATTTTTGTTCCACATTTCGTCGAGCCAATTAAAAATTATAGTACATGTTCATTTTTTTCACCTTCTGAAGCTCTGGTCCTCGAAAGCTGCCTTTTTCGTCCACTTCAAGGATTCGAAGAGTGACCAGTGCTATTTTGCAATTTTTTTCAATGCAACAGTGGGCCTCTTTGGAACAGTAGGCCACTAATTTGGGCAGATAAATGTTGTCTTCGTCCTCCGGAGTACCGTTTCTCTCTTTGAGGTATATTATTGCCTCATTTCTTGCAGCCAACATAGAAACTAATATACATTCACTCGCTGATGACTGAATAACGCCTTTTACAGAAATTATTTTTAAATTTTTACTTATATGTTATTATGTTATATATTGTTCGATATAATAAAGAGGATGTTCTTGTTACATACCACCACCATTGCTGTTTGGGGTTGAAAATAAAAATTCTGATGGAAGATTAAGAGCTTTGCCAAACCAATCCAAAACTATTGTCTCCAGTTCAGTGCAAGCGGGCGATGCTGCCTTTAAAATTGTGATTAAAATTTACACTTAATTACAAACTTTTAAATCATCATATGCATTGTAATTCCTCATATAATTAATCCTCATAACATTGTTTTCGCGTTGTTTAAAAATTTTATTGACCGAGTTGAATTAGATAAATTATGTTTGAATTATAAGGTTAAATTTACGGAAGTTAGTGTTATGAACTAACTCAATTTATAATGGAAGCTGGAATGCCAAAATTTTTACCAATTTCATTTTAATTGGGCTTAGTCCACTTTCAATCGAAAATTTTTCTTAATTTTTAATTGAAATACCAATTACCCACGAAAATCCAACGCAACCAATTGCGTCGCTTAGTATGTCTGCTAATATACCGGTAAATGCGCTTCCATTCGGAAAGTAGGCGTGAAAACGAGGATGTTGCCAATGTGTAATCCCTGATGAAAATTAAGGTTAGACATAATTTTTTTTAACTTTGTAAATCCTAAATTTATGGTGAAATTTTATGTAAAAGAATAAGAGGGCAGAGCAATATTCATCAAGAAAAAAAATTTTTAATATTGATATATAGATTCCACTACATTTAATGATCGGAAAAAATGTCTGATTTATTATTTTTTCATCTTAAAAATATGGGATAACGAAATAGACCCATTATAACGTAATATAATATAAAAAAATATTGAGTAAAAAAAATTTTTATGGTACTTTACCCGGCATAATTTTCTCTTCGACATCCTTCATAATTTCATCCCAGTTTTCTCCCTTTTGAGGGGCCTCATTCGGCAAAATCAGTTGCAAATAACCTGGTTCTACTGCTGAAATTACCCTTCTTGTATGCAGAGTCTCTCGATATTTGCAAACGTAATCTATCATTTCTTTCCCATATTTTCTCAATTCGCTAGAATCCATTTTCCTGTCGAAATGTTTGGAAACCTGTATTTAATTTTATAAAAGTTATGCATTTAATTATTGTATTTAGTGGGTTAATTAAAAATTATTTAAAAAGAATTATGAAATAAAATTGGCAAAGAAATTATATTTTATAAGGCTTTCGATTTTTAATTACTTGATTTGAATGTTTAAATGTGTACATATGAATATTAGGAATACATAAAACTCATATCAAAGCGAAATATGATATTTGTATCAGTTATTTACAGTACACTCATAATCAAATAAACATTTTTTTACTTTTTTTTTTTACAACAGCAACAGATTTGAGCCATTTTGTTGTAATTAATTTAGGAAAATAATTTAAAAAAGGATTGTCAATCTTTGGTGTAGGATAACTATAAAGAGACTTTTGTTATATGTTCGATATGATTCTTTTGTCATTCCTTTTGCTTTTTTGATTGTAGAATTGAAGATCGATCAGTAGATATTTTTTATTTTATGCTTTCTTATTTTTATACCTGTTTCTTGGGGAAGTTTTCCAATAAGGGCAGTCATGTAGTTTTTAAACTTTTTACAATTTAAATTTTTTACTTCAACTTCATGTGGAACCTAAATTTCTTTAATATATTTTTCAGTCTAAATACTTTCAGAAGATCTTTTTATTATTTCTAGATATTTTATTGTAATGTTTACATAATAACCTATCAGGTTACAGCCAGGGATTAATTTTCATTATAGAAGTACTTACAGCGCTTTAAATTAGCAAATAAAATGTATTTACTAAGGCTCAATGTAAAACAAGAATAAATTTTCTTTTAATATTATATTTAAGAATAACCTTTAAGTCTGTTTAAAGCATTGAAAACGCGTTAAAAATCGCCTTTAATTGTTTGTCTGCGATTTAGGATTATTATTAATAATTAATGATTGAAGTATGTTATAATTCGATCTACATCATTATTCTAAAGAACTTCTGCGTGCACTTTACTACTTAAAGATCACTTCAGTACTGATTTTTAAATAGTCGATTACTATTTAAATATAAATTTATTTAATTTTGTATTAATCCCACTTCCTCCACGTAATCAAATATAAGATTATCATTCTCTTAATTTATGACCAATATCAAATATTCCATGTAAATTTTTTTTTTGATTTGGATTCCTTTTCTCAGAATTTTGTGAAAAATTAATTAAATTTAGTTTACGATTATTTAATTTATTTATTATCCGCTTTAGACTTTTTACTCTATTTTTAATATACTTTTATCAGATTTTTATTAACTTTTATACTAAGAGTCATTAAAAGCTTTTCTGAAAAATTCTTTATTATATGTATATAATATTTATATATTTTATTTTTATATAATAAATAATTAATATTACTATTTATATATATAATAAAAAATTATTTTTTATGTCATTTTAATTAATAGAATTATATTGCATATATATATTTTGTCTTCCAATTATTCATTAGTTCTTTAAATTAAAAACATTTTCAATTTTCATTTCATTCGTCACTTTTTTATGATTGAAAATGACGAAATTTCTTAATAATATTAAGGGCAATCAAAACTTTTATATATTTCTTTTATATGCAGGTTTAGGAGATAATTGTTTAGGGGAAAGATATAAAACTAGCTTCAGAATAAGGAGCTTGAATTATTTAAAGTAAACATTGTTAATTCATAACACATTCTTGTAGAAGGTAGGGTAGCTAAGTTTAGAATTATATATAGGAATCATATTGTCATGATCATAGGAACAGAAAATCCAAAAATCTTATTAAATAATAATAATCGATAATAAGTTTATATTGTTCAAAATTAATTTATATAACGATAAATGTTTCATACAAGTACTTTAATGTTTTCAGACGATTTTGATAAAAATACTCATGCACTATATAAATGTAGTAAATGAAAATTTATTTATTTTAGAACCTTTATTAATTTTATTTTAGAAATTTTTCGAATTATTATTTATATAATGCTTATTCCATCATAATTTTGCTTTTTGACCAATGTTTATAAATTAATTACAGAAAGAAAAATAAAAAAATTTTATTTTTCACATACAACAACAAAAATCTTCTTCTTCAAATTTCTTTTGAATTTTATGATTTAAGATTTCAATAACTAATGAATATAATTATGAAGTCTGAAAACCTATTGTGTTGAGTAACAGTTCCTGACCATTCTTGTAAAAATGATTTTTCGGTTCTTTTTGGAGGCCAATAACCCGATGTTATAGCAAGGTAATTTTGTGGGAATGAAACGGGAAATAGATAATAGTTACAGAATTTTCGTGGTTTTAAATTTCCTCTTCTGATCACTTGTTCAGCATTTTTTAAAAATTATCCTGCTTCTTTATTTTTACTACACGTTTGGGGTTATAATGAAATGAATGCAAATTTGAAATGTTGCTCAGCATTACATAAGTAAACTTATATACATTTCAGGTATTTACATTTTTTTTAGATTAATCACTTTTTAACTAAGACAATCTTCATGTAAATTCAAAATTGTATAAAATAATTTCGTTTGTATATGATCTGGGTAATATACTGATATTAAGGGTTATTGCTTGGGATTTCGGAAATATTGGACGAATTTCTCACGTATTAGTAGACGCATTAGTTTAATTCACACTTTAAAAGCTCTGTGTAAATGCAACTTTCAAACTCATAAGATACGAAAATATATCAATATTATTGATCGAAAATTATTATATAAAAAAATTGCAATAGCCTTAGCATTTAAAATGTAAATTATCTGTTGACTGGAAATGGTAAGAAATAAAAATCCTGTTTTCAGATAAATTTATTTTTGATATTATTTTTTTATATCAATTAATCTGCTAAATCAACTTAGACCTAAGTCGAATTCCAATGGTATTTACTACATACATATTTTAAATATATCATAAAAGTAACATAAAATATAAATGCATATGTATTCGTTTTATTCAGATAAATTTATTTTTTCATGATACTAATGGGGCCGGGCAGGTTCTTGTGCCTAAGGCACAAGAAGTGCAAATCATTTCAAAGCGTTCGATTGTTATCCGATGTGTGATACATTTACTATTATTTAAATAAAATGGTTCAAACTAATTGAAATCAACTTCGACTTAAAATTATTATCGTTCAAGAGAAAAAAAATTGTTGCATTAAAAACAAAATCAATGACGTTAGGCAGGTATGGACTCTACTTTTTTAATGGGTTCTGAAAATTAATTATTGAAAAATAATTAAATAAAACGGATATTCTCCAGGATTAATATGCATCATCTTAACAATAATCTTCATTCTTGGCCTTAGTTGTCAGACAATTTGTGTGTTAAATTTTGCAGCAGTGATTGATTATCTCATCGAACCAACTTTGCGAATTTTTTACATAATTAAATTAACTGCAGTACATTGCAGTTAATAATTAAAAGAATAACAAAATAGATTTTCAAAATTAATATAAATGTGTGAGGAAAAAAGTTGTAAGCGACTTTTTTTAGTTATCTTCTGTACCATAACCTTAAAATTTAAGATAAAAAAAATATTACACATCTGGCCTATATAAAGCGAATATCAACGAGTAATTAAACAAAGATGGTAAATTTTTTTTCAGTTTTGACCGAAGCTTATTAAGTAAAGTTTTATTTATCCGATTTTACGTTTTTGACAAAATAATATTAACGTTATAGGTGTTATGCAAAAATTACATAATTTGACACGTCGAATAATTTTTAAGAAATTATTTATATAATTATTTATATTGTAAGTATAATCTGGCAAAAAATTTAACTGGATAACGCAATATGGTAACATCTGACTTATAATTTTTTTTAATTTGAAAACATAAAATATGTATAAGTTTCCGTTTTGAATTGCATATCATTCAAAAAATAATACAAAGCTGAAAAAAATATCATGCAACATCCACAGGTTAAATTTTATTATTGTCACAGTCATATTTGAAACTTCGATAATAGATAATTTTGTATGTTGACACATATTTTGGGATGCTTATTCTTCGTTCAATGGTGATTTACAGGTTTTATGTTTAAGTAAATAGGATTTTTTAGGCGATTTTTTATTATTATTATTCGAAGGCTGAGATTTTGAATCAGAAAGGTCTTCCGGTGAAGGCGAAGATCTGTCTCCTCTGTCGCTGCTTTCTCGTCTTCCTTTTAGTCTGATCATGGTGTTCAAATGCCTGAATCTGAATAAAGATTTAACATTACGTATCTTATATTTTCTTCTAATACGAAAGCGAAATTTTTTATAACTGCAATTTAAGCATAAGCGGGGAAATGGTTGGAAATTTATTGTCCCAATTTTTAGCTGTGCTAGGTGCAAATATTGCATTTGTCATTTATTCAATATCGAGCGTGTTAAAACTTTCGGGCTGAGACAAAATCGATGACGGCATCTGTTAATTTTCTGTATGCCGAAGATTATCGCTGTTAATTTTAAATATTTGAGAGCTCAACCACCCACCGTAAAGGCACTTCGTTGGAATCCTCCAGCTTTCCCTGAAGAAGAAATGCCAGCGGCCAGCTAATCCATGATGCACTGCAACACAAACTCCGAAGAGTGTGATGAGGCAATGAGGGATATAAATGTATTTGATTGTCATTGATCACTGCTTTAGTTACTTACATGGGCGCATTTATGCTGACCGCGGAACTTGGGTCAATTATCTGATGAATTGCCGAAGGAGGGATGGATTTGGCAATTTTCGGATTGTATATTTTCGGATCACTGACCATCCTGACAAAGAACGATCTTTTGTAAGCGAGAGTTTCTTTCTTCTTGCGATCGAGCATTTCCATGACTTCATCTGCCGGTTCCTGTTAAGTAAGGTTTGTCATTATTTTCAATTTATGCAGACTGAATTGATTTGAATTATCCACAGGCTTACTTTCTCTAGTGCTTGGCTTTCCAATAGCTCATCCGAATACTCTGTGATCACCTTCCACGCGTGTTCTGCAATGATTTGGTTTTTAGTAAAAGTTTAATACATGAAAATCTATTTGGATGGTGAACGGTCCCGCGAAACGATTCGAAAATTATGTCATATCCATGCATTGAAGAATATCGATCGCGCACAAATCCGAATGAGAAAATTTCGGTGCGGAGGGGTTGAAAACTGCGTTTTACTCATTCTATATTGATTTGAGGAGTTATAAAGTAAATGACAGCGTTCATATTTTTTGGGAACGCCGAGGGAGACTGTACACAAACCGACATGTTACCTATGTCTTCTTCGGTTGCATTTTGCGCGACGACACAGAATCTAATGACATAGGTTTCGCGTAAGGAGGCGGGGACCATGTGGAGTTTTCCGGATGCGTTGATGGCACTCAGAAGTTTCTCGTTTATGGAGTTTGATCCTTTTAAGCGAAAACAGACCAGTCCGAGCTGTAAGAACGAAACAATAAAACCCCGGCACACGTAGAAATTTTAATTGGGATAATTTATACTTCAATTAAAATGGGAATTATCAGAGAGCCAGTTTGATCGTACAAAAATATTGAATTTTTTGCTTCAAAATTCTTTTTTTCACATCCGTAAAAAAAATTGTTAAAATGCAGCCGGTATAATTTGGCTAAAATCTTAAAAGCTGAAGTTTAAAATATAAAAACTCACTCTGACTTCATTGCATACTTCGAATCTGGAATCTCTCCGCACTAAATTTTCAAATTTTTCCGCTAATTTGATATGATGACGAATGTATTGCCTTAGGCCGCTTATTCCAAAGCTTCTTAGAACGAACCACAGTTTGAGAGATCGAAACCTTCTTGATAAAGGCACTCCCCAGTGCCTGTAGTCGATGGATGAATCGGAATATCCGTGCTGAAGATACAGCGGGTCGACCACCAAAGCCGATGTCAAGCTGAAATGCGAAACAAGATTAACGGAAATATTCTTTAATTTACATATTTATCTAATTCACATTTGGTGTTCGTATCTAACCTTATTCTGTCGCGAACCCACATTGTGGAGCAATCGTAGTTTGTAAGTAAAAATTTATTCGGGTTAGTGTTAAAGCTGTCTGCAAATTCAATTCCATCCAGCAGCGGTTTGAGCTCGGGGCATATGAAAGCATTTCCGGCATATGCAGCGTCGACGTGGAGCCACACATGAGGGAATTCCTTACAAACCGGACCGATCTCGTCGAGTTTGTCGAAGGAACAGCAGGATGTTGTCCCGAGGGTTGTGGATACGAAGAAAGGCATCAGACCCGTATCGGCATCTTCTTCCATTGCCTAGTTCAACAAATTCACCCGTTTTACGATCATCTTCTATCGATGTTTCACTTTAATTAATACATACTCTTTTTAACGTGTCTCCTCTCAATCTGTACTTATCGTCGGTGTCTAATATTCTCAGCTTTACGAACGATATCATCGCCGCTTTCTCGACACAGGAATGGGATTCCCTGCTGCAGTAAGCCATAAGTTTGGGCAAAAGAGCTCCTTCTTCTTCGCAGGGATACTGCTGTTTTAGATATTTGATAGCCTGTGCTCGGGCTGCTAGCATGCACACCAAAACGCACTCCGATGCCGAAGTTTGAATTACTCCTCCTGAAGCAACAATCGCGTGCATAAATGAAGGCGTCCTGTAAAGTATTTTTGTTACATAAATACCTACCACCACGACTTCCCTCTTCCAAAGCCAGAAATTCATTTGGCAGTCCTATCGCTTTTCCAAACCAGTCGACGACTATGGTTTCCAACTCGGTGCAAGCAGGGCTGGCAGCCTGTTGTTGATTAAATAGATTTTATTTTTTTAAGTTTATGATAAGTTATAAAAATTTCTATTGATCATACCCAAGAAAATCCGATGCAGCCTATTCCGGCAGAGAGCATGTCGCCCAAAATGCTCGGGAAAGAGTTTCCGCTGGGGAAATAGGCATGAAACCTCGGATGCTGCCAATGCGTGACACCTGAATGAAACATATTTATATGGCAATTGTTGGGATGAGTCTGGCTTAAGGAACAATTTTGTATATGTTACCTGGCATTATTTTATTTTCGACATCCTTCATGATTTGGTCAAAATCTTCTGGTTTCTCAGGGGCTTCTGGAGGTATCAACGGCCGCAGGTAACCCGGCTCGATGTTGGGAGTTACTCGCCTCGTAGATAAATTATCCATGTATTCGCATATGTAATCGACCATTTCTTTTCCTCTTTTTCTGAATTCTTGCAGATCCATACTTTTTCTTCTGCAATAAAAAAAAAATTCATATCGTATGAATGAATATGAGGAAGATTTCCTTATAAATTGAAGTTTTCCTTCTTAAAGATTGAAGTTTTGGTTTTTTAGATGCGTTTCTCGAACGGGGGAGTTTTGCATGCTGAAAAAAAAACCGAAGATATTCGGAAAGGAGGACAATTCATTCATGAGATTTTCCGGCAATGAATGAAAATGAAAAAAAAATTGATTTCTGTCGCTGACAAGACCAAATTTTCTCTCCTCTTGATTATAATTAGGTCTTTTGTGCTATTCGCTCCCTTTTCAAAATCTTTTTTTCAGTAATAATGATTTGTATTTCTGTCCCAAATATGTCTCCAGGAATAAAATCAAATTAGTTCTATCTTTTGGAGTCATGTTGGGCTCGGAAAAAATAATTTTTTTTAATTTTACAGCAATTATGTCAACACAATCTGTTTCGTGGCTAAGAATTGAAATATTTTTTTAAAATTCAGAACTACATTGAACTAAGATTAAATTTTTTTTTAATGTGGATTAAGTATTTTTCATCTAATAATGACAAATTTTATTTTTTCAATATTTTGATTCCTGATTCATTTTCACTTAATTTCTCATCTTAGCTTAAAAAAAATAAATAAAAATTTTTTGGTAATTAATCATAAAAATAAGATCAGAATGGATGTTGCAACCGTAATATATCCATAAGTAATGGTGTTATATAATAAGTTATGTTCGATAATATTTAATGTTTGTTCTGTTGAATTATATATAATAAGTTCTGTATCGATTTGTTATTGCATCAGTTAATTAATGCTTTTGCAAAAGTACTTGGAGAAATCAAAATCTTTCAAGTTAAGCGTACCTTCACGTTCTTTTTTTCTTTTTTGTAAGAAATGCTTCAACATCTGCTTTCATGCAATTATACTGCAATTTTGTACGAGTTCCATCGTGCATTGAAAAATTAGTTGAAGAACGGTAAATTTGCACGAACGACATATTAATTGTAAAAATAATTTTTACTTTAATTTTGCCCCGGAGATCTGAATTTGGGATCATATTCAAAAGCTTTTACCGACTCATGGAAATAATTCAGGGGAACATTCGCGGAAAACATGGATACCGTTCTAGGGGTTTTAAGGTACTGAAAAAAAGGGGATAATCTCGAATCGGAAATCGTGTGAAAATTTTTCTCCTTCCGGTTCCGGCTTTGTGATTTCATGCAATCCGAATGAGAATTGGAAACAGTTTTGGATTTTTCCGCACTCTTGCGACACCAAGACTCTCTACTCGTGGCAAAATTTTCTATGAACGTTCTGGTTTCCGGCTGGATTGCTTTGTCGTCGAGAACTCTTAGAGATTTCGATGCCAAGGTGATGACGTCCTTGTATTTTCGATTTCCGGCGATCGGATTTCCCGTTAATTTAAGGTTTGTCAGCCTCGTGAGTGATTCTAATGTATTTATGACTTCTTCAGTATTTTCTATATTGTTGTCGCTTGCATTTAAACATTGAAGCTGTTTCAGATCTTTAAGGTCTTGTATGCTGTACAGATTGTTTTGCGACACATTAAGCACCATGAGCGTTTTTCCAAGGTTTTTAACCGTTCTGGGATCGAAATAGAAAGTGTCTCCCTTTGGCAAACGCTGATTTTCCACGTGGAGCTCCGTAAGGTTTTTCATTTCGTCCAGTCCTTCAAGGAGTGATATTTCGTTTGAGCCTAAATAGAGTTTTTTGAGATTTTTTAAACAATTTAAATTTTCTATCTTTGATATATGATTGTTCTGCAAGTAAAGATATTGTAAATTTGGGAAATTTTCCATGTTGTGAATTGTTTGCAGCTGATTATTTTGCAGATATACAACGGACACGGAAGTGCAATGCGACATTGGGGCAATGTAATCGACAAATTGCGATTGAAGATACAAATGGGTGACTCTGTTTAAATGCTCTTGATCGGTTTCTCCTTTTTTTTTAGGCAGGATTTGACTTGTTTTCGAAATCTTCCGGAACAAATACTTTTCTGTAACTTTGACCATAACTTTTTTTTAATATTATTTTTAAGACTAACCAAAACAACTGTTTACAATGAAGCAGACTTATTATACCATTTGTTTGTTAATTATATTTCCTTTTCTGGAATTGGAACAGTGAAATTTAGGATTTTTCTAAATATTTTTAAGAGTTTTAACACGCATAAATTAATAATATTTATAAATATTTTGCACAATACAAAAATTTCATTATAATCTTTTAATATTCATTATTTAAAATATTGTCTTTGGAACATTATGATTTGATTAATTTTTTGTTTCATATTTAAAAAAAAAATTTCTACTGAACTTATAACTACTAATTTCTTTTATTTAAATTTTCGATGTTATATTAATGTACTATGAATGAAATTATTTTTAAAAATCAATTAAATTGCTTTTTTATTTATTTTGCTTTAATAACATTGTTATGAATTTATTTCTAACTTTAAAGCTGTGATGATAATAATAATAATATTAATTGAATCAATTTATTTCCACTTGGTTACTTTAAATATTTTTACATTGAAAAACACTTTAAACTTTTAGTTTCCTTTTTTTACATCAAAAATTAAATTTACGTAATTTAATTCTTAAAATTATTTTGTTAAATTAGTGGTGTGCAATAACTTGGGCATCAAAAATTACATTCGTCAAATTTATACATTTATTGTGAAATATCATTAAAATTATGCATTTAACCGGTATGAGTTTAATAACTGAAATTATTTAATTACTCACTTATTGTGCTTGAGGTTGTCAAAAATTTACTGAAAAATTTCACTGTATGATATAAATAAATTGCACCAATGAAAAGCAGAGATACTTCGAAGTTAAAGAAAAAGGCTCATAACGCGATGAATAAGAAACAATTTCTATTTGTTGCTGATGGAATACAATCCGAAAGTCTTCTGGTAGGATCCGAAGAAAACGGAAGCGGATGTTCGGTTCTCGCTCCATCCCTTCCCCTAGCGAACGTACTGGCTTGCGTTGAAACGCCCCTTGGCGTTATTAATTGACTCCTCCGCATGTCTCTCCCTTTGCAAAATTTAAATTTTGACTTAACCTTTAATGTCTGAATCGAAAGAATTAATAAAAGTTCTGTTTAAATACTTATTCGTAGGCATTTACAAAAGAAAGTAATATTGGATAATTAAATGCGAAGTAGTCGATTGAAAAACTTTGAATCTATTTTTGAATAATAACAAGGGGAAAAACCGAAAAATTTTTTAAAATTTAAAAAAGCGATAGAGAAGAAGAAGGAGTTAATATTAACTTTTTCAGTTAATTTTCGACAATCGCGAACAGAATTGATGAGCTGATAATATATCATGAGCAAGTTCGCAGTTTCACTTAAGATATCGATAAATCGTAGTTGTCCTATACAATATAGGTTTGAACAAGAAATAACAATTATTAAATAATTTAAAGAAATTTGTTTGGAATACTTTCCATTTATGATAATTTTCACCGACGTAATACGATATCATTAATCATTCACTTTAATGGGTACAATTAAAAATCTTATTTATCAGATCGATCATGTATGTAAGAATCAGTCAAGAGGAGATTTGAGGGATATTGAAGTTGTGCCCAATAAGTGCGTGCCATTTGTATGAGTGTTGTGCGTGTGTGTGTGTATAAGTTTAAGTATAAGAGTAGCGTAAGTGCAGTTGACAAAATCTTTGCAAGTCGGTTTTGCGCCGTATCCATAGAAATAGAAGAATACAAAAATGAAAAGGCCATATTGAGAAATGGTGACCGAGTCTTGGATTAAATGAAAGAGGGAAAAACGGTATAATAAAAAGAGTTGAGGCGCCAAAATATGAGCAATATTCCGTTTGCCGCTCATGTCGGAATGCGAAGTATTTCATGGTATTTGATTGATACCATTATTACTGCTCTCATTCCTTTTTTCATTCTAACGAGAAATTTTCAGACTTTTAACTTTATTTTTAGATTACGAGTGAGTCCGTCTTTTGAAAATATCTTGTGCAACTATTGTTTTCAATGCAAGTTTCACTTCAATCAGGAGGGAATATATCGATTTTGGATTTGAGAAAAAAAATATATATAAATAAGTTTATAATTCTTATGTTTTTCAGTATGGAGAATTACAAGAGGACAAAACAAGTGGAAGAGGTGCTGACTCGAGAGAAAATACCGATACCGAATCTTTCTGGCGATTTCGTGTGGATGCAGGTATTGGTATAAGAAGATAGTAAAGGAGCCTGTTATAAATCTCAAAGATTTCTCAGTTAATTTTTCATTTCCATTATTTTATATTAATCCAATCTACGTATAAAGAAAATGCATCAATTGCTGAGATTCTTTCTGAATTGAGTTTTCTTGGTTCTATAGATAGTTTATTAGAATTTTAATTTCGTTGCTCGTACATAACTTCGATGAGTCAGAATAAATGTATTTATCAAAGATTTGTTGAAATTGTTTGTAATCCATCATAGTTAATAAGGAATATTAGTACCGATATTAAAAAAATAAATAATTATAAGATTAATAAAACTATCACATGTAAAAGAGTTGCCTTGACTATGGCATGAATAATAAAATTAATTTTTGTTTTCCAAGTTCTTTAGGCAGTTTATTGGATCTAATATGTATAGAAATAAGAGTAAAATAATATTTTTATTAATATATGAATATATTAAATTATTTGTATCGTGAATGCAATAATCGCGGAAATTTGCTGCGGCTGTGTATGTTCAGTAGCAATTTTTAAATTAATTTAATTATGGGAGTGTTATTCGACATTTTCTTTTTATTACGCTATGTGCAATATATTTCCAGTTACCTCATCTCGTGGAAAAGAATGGGATTTCATAGTGTAAAAATGGTGAGCCGTTCTATCGTATAGACCCATTAAAAGCGAATAATTCATTCCACCGCGAATTGATGACCTTCTTTGTGGCTCGCTATGGATCATAAGAAATGTAATTATGTAATAAAGTCTGTTTACTTGAAAAATCTTCAAAGTAATTGATACAATTAAAATACATGGTGATTATTAGGAATTGTAAAATTTTTTTTTAAAAGACATTCTGCAGTAAAAAGAAGTTGTTTCGGTTGCCAAGGATAGTTTAAAAATGATTCAGTTGACTCTTGATTGTCAGCATCGAATAAAGACTAGGATAAAATTAATTTGTCATCTAAAATGTGAAAGAGAATAATGCAAATATACTTTTATTTACTTCTTATGACTTCCTCTTACGAATGATGTTTAATTTCAACAAACTTAAGATACACAGAAATATTTTTCATCCAAGATGATTCAAAGATATCTTATAATTGAACAGTGGCGAATGTTTGAAATGTGCAATCGATCAAAAGAAAAGGAGTGAAATTGAAGTGTTTGCTCGAATGATTTCATTCATCCAAGATTTTTTTTTATGAAAATCTGTATTCGACAAATTATTTTGTCCCTAATACATGCAGTGATTAATTTAACTTTTCACAAAAATGTAATATACATTCAATTCCTTATAAAGTGAAATTTCTAATTCTATTGAAGATCTTTTTAAAAAATTATATTATCTTCAGTAAATATAAAAGCATGAAGCTCATATTTATAAGACGAAACAATAATTGTACACTTATGCGATAAGAGAATTTTTTATTCCTTAATTTTGAATTATAAATAGGAAAATAAGGACCAAATATGCGATTTATTAGAGTTTAAAAGTGCGATTTTCCAAGTCATGTTATTTATAATACATTTTGCACTATATATTTTTCGTATAATTTTCCTCAGGAATAGTTCGCGGTTTTTTAAGCACGTATCTTTCCTTCATATAATGTAACCACTTCATTGAATCGCTGTTCAAGAAGTGTTTCAGGGAAAACCTCAAAACTTTGATTTAAACAAAGGAAGCTAATGAAATTTGGAATCAATTTTGAACGAATACATTCAGTATATCATTCGATAAAGGAAAATTTCCATCATTGTCGTTTTAATATGCATCCCTGTGAACGCAAACTAACATAAAACCAAATTTTAGATTGTTCGTTTTTTGAGACAAATTGGTTTCTGAGCTAATTAATATTTTCATGTTTTTAGGTTGCATCTGGAAGCAAAATGAGGAACCTTCTTGATCATGCGATGAAGTCAATGGAGGAAGAAAAGCAAATCGTTTGGACAGGAGTTGGTCCTAGCATTGGTAAAGCCATTTCTTGTGCTGAAATACTTAAAAGAAAATATAATGCACATCAGATCACGAAGATATGCTATTCAAAGTAATTGTTCTAATATATCTAACAAATCGAAGGATACATAGAGTTTGATCGGTAGAAGAATATTCGAAGCTTAACTGATTCAATTGTATGGCAAAAAAAATTAGCATTGAGGTTTTATACAGCAGTACGTATATATATTTGATTACGCTATCACTTAGAAACTGAGAATACTTTTTTCTTATTATTACATCAATTATATATATATATATGTGTTATTTATATGCTTTTTTCTATAACATCATTACATCCTATTACAATTTTTCTATTGTTATATTAATATGATTTCTATTCAATAAAATTTTAAAATGCATATATTATACATTATTATAAATAAAATTTTTTTTGCCATAAAAACAAAATATTTTCAAACTGATCGTGATTCATAACAATGACTATATAATAGCTTCTAAACTAAATTAAGAATGTTTAAATTTTAAGTATGTAACAATAAGTAGCATAAGTTTTAAGTTTTAATAATTCAAATAACTTAAAATAGCGCTGTTAATTAGTAATACTAAATTATAGGGTTGAAGATCATTGGGATCCTTGCAATCCGAAACTGGAAACACTTATTGTAACAAGGGAAATCCCAGCAATCCATATATTAGTGTCTAGACAGGCTTTAGATATCAACGAAGCGGGGTGAGTACTTTTAAAACATATATAAAGATCTAAAAAGGAAAATGGCACAAAGAATGAAGAGATTTTTGGAGAAAAGGTTATTGATCGATAGATTGATTTTGAAACGAGGTCACTGAAAATTAGATGTAAGATTGGGTTAGGTAAACATTCAGGTGTATTCAGTAATTTGCACCCAGTTTAAAAATATTTTATTCAATATACTGTATTAGTTGAAACCAAATCATTTATTTTTTTTTTAAGTATTGAACAAATCATTGGATTTTACGGTTAGTAGTCTCAGGTAAACTGTCTCATTTTATAAATCAGTTTAAACGGAAGGAAAATGACAGAAAAAAAGTTTCATGTACATTTAATTTTTTTTCTTTTGCAAATTGAAAAAAATGTCAATAATTATTTTTCACACTTATTCTTGGGAGATATATTTTAATTTCTGTAGGTATAATTTTTACTTATTTAATAAGTTTGAGCCTCTTATTTTGAGTGGTATTTGAGTTATTGTGAGTTTGTTTGTTGTTTGTGGTTTGAGTGGTATTTCGGTTATTCTTTTCAGTATTTTATTTTAATTAGTTTATGAATTGATAAATTATTAATTTTTTATTTTTATAATTTTATAATAATTATAATAATTAATCATTTTATCTGATAAATCAGATAAATTATTAATCAGTTTGTTTTCTGCATTAATCGGTTTTAGATTTTTTATGAGAAGTATGTATTATATTTATTATAATTATATTTAGACCATCATACTTATTTGCGTCAAACATACACATCTTTTTGTAATAGCTCCGTTGCTGTCTTTAAATTATGTTGTGATATTACCACATTATATTCGTCCACATACCATAAACAAATTAGCATTTGATGTTCTTGAAAAATTGATGATATACAGAGAAAAAAAACATTGATGATGACAATCTGTCTTAGTGGTACTCTTTTTCATGTCTTTCGGTTTCCTGTGTTCTTTTGTATATTTTGTTGTTTTCTGTTTTTTAAATATTCTTGTAAGGCTTGCTTTATTATCCTGTTCAGCCCTACTCCTTCCCTTAAATCATTAGAATCGAGCGTATCAAAAAATTTTTCATAGTCAATGAATGATGCAAAGACATGCTTTCTGTTTTTTAGTTTATTATATACAAAGATGCATAATTGTTTTTTGCAACAAGTGTGTCTCGTATTTTTGAATTTCCCATTTTTTCAATTTATGAATATATTTATATATTCATATGTATATATGTATATATTTATATATTCATATATATGTATATATGTATAGTAACATATATACATCTATGTATTATATTTTTATTATAAAATACAAATATTAAATTTACATAATCTATATTTCTAACTCAATATTTTATGCATATTAATGACTTCATATATATATATATATTGTATTGAATATATATATGTATATATGTTGTATTGAAATAAATACATTTTTCGCGGTTAGTTTTAAAAGTTTTTTTTGACTGTTGTGAATTGTTGATAAATATTATAATCCTCATGATTATCTTTCTTTGTACAGACATCTTATAGTTTTATTAAACCTTTATGATATTATTATTGTATATGATACAATATTATTTTGTTTATTTTGATGATTACGTTAAATTTTGGTTGATTTATTTTTTATGTCTATAATTCTGTTACCACTTATTTAAATGCATTTTATTTGTTGTCTGTTTTGTTAATTTTTATTGACGAATGTTTTATTTTTATGTTTAATATTGTCTTTGGTTTCATCATTGATAGATGTTTAAAATTTAATTGGTCCATATACGTACCAGTTAATTTATTCTACTTTGTACCTCTTTTCGTTAATTCTTAATTTTATATTTCATAATGCTAAGAAGATTTTATAATTTTTTTCTATAATAATTATGTAGTTTTTTTATACAATATTCGGCCATGTAATTCTGAATCAAAAAATATATTCAATGAATACATAAATATATTAAAAGAAAAGAACAGGAGAATCTACACAGATCGCTTTCTGAAAATAGATTCGTCAATGGTCGACGAAGATTATGTAGTTTAAGTTTGTGTTAAATATTTCTATTTAATATTGTTAAACATTTTTTAATATGCCTAGCAATCTGTCTGTATATTCACAGTAATATTTTCCTTTATCAATTGTTGTTTTTATTTTTCTTTTTTGGAGTAGTTTGTATAATTGTCCATATGATTTCAAGTGATTTGTATTTTGTGACATTAATTGGTTTCCATTATATTTTTTTACATTTTACATATATCAAAAACCCTACTCCCTTCTATTTTCCTTTCAATTCCCCAATTTTTTCAAACTCTTCTATTATAGTTAAGGTCTTCCTTTTTATATCAGCTTCTAGTCAGTTCGAGATATGTTTAGCATTTTCAAGTTTTAAAATTTTCTAAACAACATTGTTAATTTGGTAGATCAAAAATTTTTTCTTATCATGCTATTGATCGGTCAGAAAATTTTGAATCTTTATCTTCATAGCTTTTCGTCTCGCTTTTTTGAAATTTTCTCGTTTTTGCCGTTTTGTTTGTTATCCGGTCCAGGTCTTTGCAGTTCCTTAGATTCGATTAAGATGATTCGGGCTTTATTTTGTCAGCGCTTGTTTTATAATTGACGGGATTAGTTTTTGGGTGGTATTTTCCTTCCATTTTGTTCCATGTCGATCTTTGCGTTTTTCGCTCTTTCAAAGGCACGTGTTACTAAGGATCTTTCCCTGTGCCAGAACGTAGCGGAAACGTTTTCTGATTTCGATAGTTTTCCTCTTAATGGCTGAGGATTTGTCTTTCATAGCTTTCTGAATTTTCGAGGTGCAAGAAAAATGTTCACTCTTTATTCCCTTCTGTTTCGCGCTGTTTTACCGTAAAATTATTTTCTTTTTATGATCTATATTTCCGAATGGTGTATCGTTTATTTCCATAACAAATAATCAGTATATTTCAAATCAGAAATTTTTTGAATTTCTTCCACGTGCATTTTCCACACCACTTTTTGTATGTCGATAACCAATTTCCTGTTGATTATTTATACAATGTTTCCGAGATCTTTGATATTTCAGTCCGATTGCCATTTCCTTTCCTCCTAATTCTCTGTTTATTCTATCCTTAAGATATCATTTTCTGATTTTTGTTTTTCAAAATGGTAACATTTCCGTCGCTTCTTTGATAATATACATGTACATGTTTGGTAATGGAATTTGTATTGTTAAAAAAATCGGCAGACGATTAACTGAGTCTACGTCCACGGTTCTCTAACATTCGATATACATGTATTTATCATATTTTTTCTTCTACACGGTACTTTTCCCTTCATTTGCCATTGTTCGAATTGTTTTCCTTTTATTTTATCCCTTCCTAAATTTTCTTTGGAATTTATCTTTTCGGCATTAATTTTCTCATTATTTTCTCCTTTATTCTCCTCTTGCAAAATACTTTTTAAAAACTCTCCTGCTTTTATTTATTATGCCATTTGATCTCGCACATGACTAACAACAATAATAAAAATAATAATAATAATATCAGAACCAGAAGAACGGAAAAAAATAATCATTTAGTATACTGAACGACGAGATTACAGCGACAACAAACGTCTCTGATGTGGATAATCTAAAAACATACAAATATTTTTAGCGGAATATTAAATTTCAACACACACGTACAAAATACAATAGTTAAGTACAAAGCAAAGCTCACAGCATTATTAAAAAGTTAAACTCCACGACAAGCACATATTCAAGGTATTCCATACGCTTGAATATCCCTTATAGTATATTCTCCCTTTATTATAAATTGGGCCAAAAAAGACATCAAGTGACAACAAAGAAGCAAGAAGGTTCAGTCAAACAATGTTAAAATGTTCGATTGAACTGAACAGCAAAAAAAAGATATGTTCAAGTTTAAACATTTTTAAACGAATAATGTTGATTATAAAAATTAATGCTCGAGAAGTCTGAACAAAACTCGTGAAAAACCAAATAAGCAAATAATTTAAAAGAATGTTTATATAACAGAGAAGTCAATTAGCTAAACAGCGAAGTTTGAGCCGCGCATACAGAAATGTCGACATCATTAAATCTCAACAGAGTGATACCGAATTCCTCACGGATAAAATATATATTAAGTGAGCACATTATTCGTATTAGGCGAGGTACAAACACAGGCAAAAAGGTTCGCCCTGCAGCAAATTCGCAAACAGATTAATAAGTAAGTTGAGCAGAATCAGTTCGGAACCACCAATGCAAGAAACGTAAGTCAACATCCCGAGACTAAAAAAATCTCATTATAAGCAATGCCAAATGCTGCCCACAGTTGTTTATATGAAAAATACATGGCTAAAATAAATTACCAAGGATAATTTAAAGCTTTCAGTTCTTTTTTACTTGGGAATTTCACCGTAGGTATCAAGCTCCGAGAGAGTACAACGCCTTCTGGAAATCGAGCAGCAGAAAACCTTCGACCAACAGAAATTCCGAAGCCGATTCGCACGAGGTGAAAAAGCGTGCTCAGTCCTTAAAGCAAATGACTAAATCGTAATTAACGCGTATTTTCAAATGACGCCGAAACAAAGGATCAGTAATCCTTAATTTGAATTTCGTTACATGATGCTCCTGCTGAATTATGACACAAGAGTCCCTTTGGAAGTTTGATCTTGAGGATTTACTGTTTGGTTCATCATGTTTAGTTATTCAACTCGATTTTTATATATTATTTTAACACGCGGCTTTTTGCCGTTCAAAATGATGAAGTTATTAAAGGTATGTGAACTGTTGAAAGAAAGAAATTAAATGTTATAGCAAATAATAATATAATAATTGTTATAATTATCCTGAAACACAATTCGGTATTGAGACTTTTTTCTTTCTGCCTTTTTATATTGGGAATTCGCACGTTCTATGCAATATATATTAATTTTTCCTGCTGTTTTGATATGTAATGTCAATGAGATAAATATCCTAAAATAAGTTTAAGGCAAAGTCTTTCTCGGACGAAATGCTTTCTTGATCTATATATTTATATCTGTCGTGATCAAAAAAAGTTCTACAATCCATCAAGTTTGAGCACATGAAAGTAAATTGATGGATACCTTAGAATGTTACACGTCAGATATTTCTTCATTCTTGAAAAGATTCTCAAGGCTTTTCGGAAAACATGACATTGGTGATTAATGCTTGTGTTTCAAAAAATTTAACTCAGTGATTTAGACAAACCTTACAAAGAAACATTTTTATTGTTCACAGTAAATGGTAATTTTTTTGTTTTACCATTTGTTTTAAAGAGGAAATAATATAGTTTGTATAAAACTTTAAAATTACTTTTTATTTTTAGAAAACATGATTTTTTTAATTTATATATTTCTAGTAATTTTATCAGCAGAAAATTTTATTTGTAAAAATCTTACTCATAATGAACATTTACTTATGATCGCCTTTTTCATATATACATTTTTGCAACGTATATACCGACGTATTAGGACATTTTTAGATTTCAATATTTATTTTATTTTTTAGATTTTAGTTTATTAAGTCCTTTTCATAAGTTTTATATTTCTGGCAAAATGTTTAAACTGTATCGTTCCTCATAATCGATTTTTTCACTTATCGAACCAAGAGTTTTTTTATCGAAAACTAAAACCAAAATTATCAAAAATAATTAAATTATTTTTTTAAAAAATTTAATTAAATTATTTAAAAATTAATAAACAGTTAATTTTTATAAACTAAACATATGCACAAAAATTTGTTCCCTTTTAATTTTATTTATAAGTTTGAATGAAGCTTAAAAGACAACAATGCGGATTTTTAATTTTAAAAATTCCGCTAGCACGCCGGTATGTACGCTAACAAATTACATATCTGCAAATATAAAACGTTAAAAGTATTAATAAACAAAAAAATGTACAATACTTAAAAAGTTAAATATTAAATATAATTTTCAAAGATCTATGATTTTTAAAGAATTTTTGTAATTATAAACGCGTGTAAATATTGGTTTTTATTTAAGATTTGCCGTTTTACATTTAGAACATAATACAACAGGATTCGCTTCAAGGGATGAAACGGAAAAAAATGTATAAAATGTTTTCATTTAAAGGCATTTAAGTCAAGAAAATAACTTTGAAAAAAGAATTCCCTCGAGATTTTCAGAAACGGATTTATCACAACATAGTTTTAGTTTCGTCCAATTTAAAAAAACTAAGTTTCTGAAATATATGACTGAAAATACAAAAGATATAATTATAAAATATTTGACATTTATATATGTACACAAAAAAGAAACTTGAGTAAAGCCAAATATCTTACAATTATTTTTTATAAAAAATAAATTATATTTTAAATCTCTAAAAAGAAAAAGTTAATGTTGTAAAAAATTTTTTTTGGGAAGAAGTAGTTCCATCAGCTCTATAGAACTAATTGAAATAATTCTTTTTAAAAAAGTAATTTCTTTTTCATTTTATTCACAAAAACATATGTATAGATAGCGGACTTCTCTTAGTTCTCTGATAAGCAACTTGGATGGATTGCAAGGAATTAATTTTGGCCATCCGTGCAATCTGAATTAGACGAAAATTTAAAAATTTAAAATATGAATCCAAAATGTATTGCTTCCTAAAGCCGTTTTTTCTTAATGTAAAAATGTCTTCCAGCATGCAATTGGCATTTTACATAAATAAATGTGTTCATTTAATTCTCGTTATTTTCCGCGGTTATAAAAAAAAAAAAAAAAAGGAAAATTATAAAAACTTGAGGAATCGAAATGTTTTACATAAGTTTCGCTTGATCCCGTACATTTTGTGCCAAACAGAAAATCTGAATTTAGGCACGTGAGTTTTCCGATATCAGAAACTTAAAAATTTCTTCATTATTCAGAATCTACAAACGAATGCTACAAACCTGATAATTTTTCCATTATTTTCATACGATTTTTATTTAAAAGAACAAAAAAGTTTGCAGCCTTTAGTTATAAGCCTTTAAACAGCAGAAATTAAACAGAAATTAGACTTAAACAGCAGAATGAAATTTCTCTGATTCCATGAAAACTTATTTTTCTTTAGCTTGTCATTGGTCAAGAATTTTAGTCAATTGAATAAAATGTTATTTAACTACAGAAAAACTAATTTTAAGATCTGAGATAAAAAATCATTTGTAAATCATAAAAATGAAAAAATTTAAACAGAACCTTTCTTAAAATTGTATGTACAAAGAAAAAGCTGGAGCAAATTTTCTGAACCATTTTACTTTCGTGGAAAAAATATTGGTAACAATAAAAGGTCAAAAAAATTGGGATATTCTAACAGTTTTTTTTCCCATTATTATTAATGTTAGACATGAATGTTGAACACTATAAAAAACTGAAATTTCAATTTCAATCTTATTTTCCTTTATTTATTTAAAAATTATGCTTAATTTTGGCATGGCATGAATTTTTAATTCTAAGAAGGGATTTTGAAAATCTTTGAAATTAAATAAAATTCATTGATTATTTTCACAACAGTTTTTGTTAATTTCACTAAAAGAAAAATAAAAGAAACAGGATTTGTATGAATAAAATCACTGTGATTCATTTTATTCTTCATCAGCTGAACACTACTGAATTGTTCACTATCACCTTTTCTGCATTATAAGTAAGGGAATATAAGTAATGAAGAAAGTAAAGAAATTTTAAGTTCATTTAAGTCTCAAACCATTTCAATTTTAAATTAGAAAACTCTCACAGCAAAAAAAAAAAAAAAAATCAGAATGAGAAATGAAGCATATTTTGATTTTTAGTCCAATAAATATTAATTTTTAAGTCTTATGCTTCTGATTCACCTGAAACTTGTTCTTCAAGAATTGGAACAATTAAATTTTCCTTTGACATCAAGTTATATTTAGTAACAAATGTAGTGAATCTCTTACACAAGAATGTTTCACTCTCAAAATCATTAAATATTTGTCTGTGATGAAAATATGCATGGGAAAATATCCTGTAGACTCTTCTGCATACTGATCCTAGTTTTGCTACAGATGATTCCTTAATACTCACCCTGTAATGAAATCTTTATTAGATAAAGTTCACTTATGTAAAAGAAAAATTAGACAATCAATCAGTCATCTTACCTGCTTGGAAAATACTTATTACTGTTAAGCAAACAAGCTGCACCATCTAATGTGTGCCTAGTATAATCTATAGCAGGGCATTCTTTTGGAGTTTTGTGAGCTGCACACAGAAATATCCATTGTTCAGTTGCTGTCATTTGGTTACATGTTTCAGGATGACATTCGCCCTGTAGTTGCACCTAAAAATTTAATAATTTACCTTTTTATTGATTATTTTTTAATATATAATTCATTTTATTGATTTAAATGCAAGGCTTACAGCAAGTCCATTAAGTTCCATGCAAAACTGTCTAAGATGTTCATATTTCCAAACTCCTTCATCCTGAGAATCAGGAGGAGTTAATATAATATCTACATTGCCAGGATCTTTCCTAATTTGTTGTTGGATATACTGTTGGACAGCCAGAGTACTGTCCATTTGCTCAAAGGGTTCGTCTGGCCATCTGCAAAAGTCCTAAAAATTCCATAAAATCATGAAGCATACTTAACATATTGTAGAAACAGAAAGATACGTTTTATATTTTCAAAATATACATAATTGTATACAATTGTCAATAAGCTGACAACAAATATTGGAATTTCAATTAATAAAATAAAGATGTAAATTTGTTTTCTTATTGAAAACTATTATTTATTTTCTGGTAACATTGTTTACGTAACAGAATAAGGATAATCAAATGGTTTTTTACTTTTCGCCGACATTAAAATTATTTTTCTACTACCTTTTGACTAGTTCCAGGGCGATTTCGCCTCAAAGTAGTTGCCCCGTCAGACATTTTCAATTAATTAATTCGCCCCTCAACGTTGCATGTTTCTCATAAGCGTGGCAGCAGTTAAAATTTTTTGTTTGATTCTTTGAACATTCCTAAGTCACGAACAAAATTTAAATTTTCAACTTCGGCCATTTCCTCATGCAAATGATATTTTTATAAAAAAAATTTAATTAAAGAAAATTCATATAATTTTTAACACTCATATCAGCAACTAATGTCTTCAACTGGTGCACGGCTTCACTGGATTTATTATGGAGTTCACGTTTAGGATTATATGAAAAACTTTTTTGTCATTTAACGATTCTCTCAAAGTAACGGAATAATTTTTAATTCTGAAAAATTCTGTTAAAAGAATGTATTTTTTTCTTTTAAAATAAAAAACATCATATAACCTAATCTATTTACTTTTATTTTTGTTATGTTCACATTCATGGATTTTAAATTTAAGAAAATCGAACTTATAGCAACGAACAAATTTTTTCCAATATTTTTATTATATTATTATATAAAGATTGCTAATTACTACCTTAAAGAAATCATGATCCCATGATTATTATACATAAGGAAGGAAATTATAAATGAACAGTCCTATAAGAACACTCGGTTTTTTTCAGTTTCTTTACATATAATACAGGACAGGTTTTATCAATTGAGAATTGGATCAGATTCACATTTGTGATTTATCTAATGATTTTATTTATATCTGTTTTAATGCCATTTATTAAATCAAGCTAATCATTATTTATATATTTAAAATCTGCTTGTTAAAACTCTTGCATGTCATTCCTTTAAATAAAAATTAAATTCACAAGTTCCCCTGTCCTTTTTGAAAAACAAATAAAAAAGGAATTTTATGAGATTTTGAAATTAAATTCAATCACTTCAATTTGTGAAAATCTTTGCCATTATTTTAATAATCGTTAACTATTAAAATTCATTCTTTACTTCTTCATTAGTTAAGACGATAATGTCGCATTGCATGTTCTCAGTTTGTAAATGTAATTTTACAAAAAAAATTATTTTCGAAATATTTTTTCATAAAACTGGAACTAAATAATAGATTAAAATTCCAAGTCAATAGTTATTTTTATTAAAAAAAAGCATCATTTAAGCTTTAAACATAGTTATAAGCCTTTTTGAACAGTAAGCATTAAAAAATGTATACCCTTAGTTTTCAGACTATACAAAAATGAAATGAATAACTATATTTAACTTTAAATAAAGAACTTTACTTTAATCAGAAAAAAAAAAGCAAATAATTCATTTAAAATTTTAAGAACAGCTTTATTTGGTATTATTACTGGGATTTATACATTTTTTTTAAATAAAAGGAAAATTATTTCATCACTTACGAAAATTTTTTTTTAAAGAGAAATACATAATTGATTTACTTATTACATTGCAAATGAAGTCAGGTGAAATTCTAACTACTACATAACATTTAATTTAGAAAATTAAGTCAAATCACCATTTCTTATTTATAATCTTACAAATATGATTCATTCACAATTTCGTATAAAGTTCTTAATTTGATTTTCATCGAAGTAATAAAATTTACTTGCTAAATATAATTGAAATTCTAAATTTCTTACAAAAATATTTCAATCATAATTATAAATTAGTCCGCTCTTACTTTTTAAATAATAAATGTGAGTTAATCATGTTTATGGTTCATCGTCCGGGGAAAGATCATGCAATTATATAAAAATATTTATATAATAAAAAATTGTAAATAAAGAGAGCACACGATCGAATAATTCATCTTTTTTCTTTTTTAATCAAATATTTTTAAATTTTCGGTTGCATTAAAACAAAATCGAAAAATTAAATGATTTGATATTCTCCTGTTAGAATAAAAACTGCGAAACATACTGTAGGATGACAATTATTTTTTTTAATTTCATTAAAATTTTAATCTCTCTCAACAAGCTTGAGAAAATTTCTTTGTTTTCAAAAAATTACGTAAATCAGTATAGAGCCGGTACTTCAATGTATTAGGAAAAAATGAGCAGTGACGAAAATAATTTTTGATTTAATACTAACATTTATATTTGAAAGGTAGATTTATTGTTTTCCATTACGATAAAAATTGATATTCAATAAAAATGTCAGTGAACAAAATTCTCAGATAAAGAGAAGCAAAAAAATTTAAAGTTATTTTAACAATGAAAGGAAATTGAAAGTGCAAACTTAAAATTTCGCACGTAATTTGATTACAAATTAAATGTGAAAGAGTGTAGAAAAAAAAGTATTCAAGATGTTTTGCTCACATTATAACACGAAGTATATTTTTACGTTTATCAGAGATCAATGTTCTTAAAAATCTGATTGCGGCGGGTCGCAATCATTTTATTGAATTCGCTCAGTGAAATACCCTGGATAATTTACAAGATGCGGTTTGCCCTTCGTAAGCATTACAAGCTAATAAACTGACTTTTTTCTTTTTCTGCAACAACACGAATAACTACAAAAGCAGATGAATTTGCAGATAGTTGCCGTTGGAAAAATCATCCCTCTCTACGAACTTTTGGCGGACAGATATTTTACTCTGCCAGGCACCCTCGTTTAGCGGCCGAAAAGATTTTCCTCGCCACAAGGACCAGGAAAGTGCCTCGGCCCCCAACCCGGACGCAACTTACAAAACTGCGGTTCTGTAGCCACTTCGCCAGTTATAAAATGTGATCGTTTTTGGTCTGAACGTCTAAAAAGACGATAGATCAAATGTCAGAGTAAAATTGAATTTCATTTTACATTCCGGCAGGTCGCATTTGTAAAAAATTCCCCGTTTTTGGCATTTAAAGATTTTTCAAAAAAATATTCGTTTTCAGGCGTGTTAGGTCTGCTCTGATGATGAAAGAAGCAAAAAAATTTGGAAATGCTCAAAATTAACATATATTGGAGGCAAATATTTTTTTTTTTTAAATTTTACGCCAATGCAAAGCTGAATGTTTTGTGTTTAATTCTTTTTATTTGCGGAAAAATTTAAGAATAATTGAAGTTTTGAGCCTCGATGTAGTAAAATAAGTACCGTAAGCTACATTCTGCGTTTTCACTTTATTTTATCCATTTTTAAATAAACAATAAATTTTTTTGGATGGAAGGGAATGAGGAATGATGTTAGATTTGGTTCCATTAAATATAAACTGATCAAGTTCATTTTTAACCTTTTTGTAATCTGCGAAATTAGGAAAAGTGAAGATTATGACGCATGGCGGTGAAAGAACCTGCAAAATAAGATTTTACATACGCGAAAGTATCATAAGCCGGGTTCAATATAACAAATATTTAAAGTAAACGATATGTATTTCGTCCTCTCCATTTATTTGATTCGATATTGAAAAGTATTTTAAAAATATTTTCATATAAAAATGGACTCGACAACTGATGGTTTTTATTTTCCCTTAATGCCCTCCTGCAACGCCAAATCGAATTCTGAAACCCTTTTGAGACTCGAAAAATGTCTGCTGCCGCTAATTGCTGTTTCATCGGTCAATATTTGTCATTTAAAAGAAAAATATTATCCATGGACCATTTATTTTCTTGTCAGTTTGTTTCAAATTCAAGATATATAACTAAATTTTTTATCGTTAGGCACGGCTTATGTAAAACGGCCGCAATTTCATGCTTCAAGGTATGTATGCCTTCAAGATCGAACTAGAATTTTCGCCTTTGCTGAAAGAGAGAAGACGTAGCAGAAGGTTGTTAATGTGCTCACACATTCGGAGTATAATGCTCCTTTATAGTGGAACTGACCTGTCGGGGTATTTTTTTCAAAGGACCTCTTCAAAATAAAGTCTTTCTTTGTATGACAACAACTTTGAGCAATTGTTAAGCCCAGCGGAAAAAAAGGGCTGCCTGGCACTCGTTTAAAAATGCACGCTGTCGTTTTTTTTGGACAATCACGTATCGGAAAATTCAACGGACCCCGTGCTCGGTCATCGCAAAGTGCACCCGTTTCGCTGAGGCCTCACCGTCAAGATTTTGTTTCCGGAAAGTGCTGAAAGCAGTCAGCGATGGCTCCTTCGTTTGGCGGATTTTCATTATGAAAAAGAGGCATCGACCTGGATGGAACCTCACACCGTGCCCGCAGGATTATTTGCTGATTCAAAATAAATGAAACGGGGATGTCCCGGTATAATCGAAAAATCATTTAACTGTCAAATTTTACACTCTAATAGGAGTGAAACAGCTACTTTCATTAAACTTTAACATTTGCCACCAAAAATTCTATTTTATAAACTGGAATATTCAGCCTAAAAAATACCTTAATTTATGAGGAAAAAAATTTCTTCTCTTAACCGGTGTTACACAAAGCTGGACTATCTACATTACTTAATCGGTTTATAAGCGGATTCATTTTAATCTTACATTTAAATTAAAAACATTTCAGATATAAAAAAAATGTTTTTTTTTGATTTATAATACTTAAAATGGACATAAATTTATATAATTTTTTTCTTAGTTTTTTTTTTAGAACACTATGTAAATAATGTGGAATATATTTTTCAAACTCCGATTCTTCGATGGATTGCATTTATAAAGCCGAGTTGAATTTCTGCGCTTTTTGTGAACTATTTCTGAAAATCTTAAATTTCGGACACATTTCCTGCAGATGAATCTTAAAAAAACCATAAATCCATTCTGTTTTATAAATTTTTAATGCAAATTTTATTTTTTATGAATGCGAGCCTTTGAGCTCTTTATGTGCCGTAATTCCTTAGCGAAAAACTAAGCATCATCGGTCACCTCTTAACAGTCAGCTAAAAAATGATGACAAATTTTTGAAGTTTAAACCATCCATAACCGTTTATGCAACGGCCTTAAAGTGGGAAAAAGGCTCGGGGCGAAAAATTCAACTCTTAACGCTGTTGTCGACGGAATCGCTGATGATTTTCCGGGGATAGCATTCGAATCCCTCCGCCGCGGAAAGCTCTTTGCTGAGCTGCTCAAACCGGGAGCCTTTGGAGCCGCTGTTCGGGGGGGCACAATTTCTCGAATAGGGATTCCCTTGGTCGGCCGTGGTTTCGTTCACCGCAGCATTTTCCTTTTTCCCTTTCTTCTCGTTCCCATTCACAATGTCGTTCATTCCATTGGGAGACAGGTCTCCGTTTCCCAAGGCCCTTTGCTCTTCCTGATATCTGTCGGGTTGCGTTCTATTTATGAGTTTCGTTGCATCACCTTCCTGCGGCTGATTTACAAAAGAAAATACAACCTTACCTTTCATCTTCCTCGGCTTTTTCCAAAAGACCTGCGCTTCCGGAGATGCCCGCATCAGGCTGCAAATCGTTGACGGCGCCAATCGCGACGGAATCCGATTGCACGATAACAGATGAATTCTTGCTGTAATTTCTGATATCTCTTGGTCCCCTAATGTGAATAATCTTTTCATTTCGAAGGGAATAATAATTTTCAATAGTTACACTCGGGAAAACCCAAGATATTATACTTACTTGGTGTTTGATGTTAATTTTCCTCCGTTAATGGCAGCGTATCCGGAATACTCCGGATATCCGTAACCTCCGGAGTCGTATCCCGTTTGGTTGCCGTATCTGTAACTTGGGTTTTGACTTTCTGTCGAAGATACACTCAAATCTGATTGGGAAAGACCTGCGTACATGAGAAAAAACGTAAATGACTTTTTTTACAAATTAAACATAAAACGTATTATTACAAAAAATTTAAAATGTATTGGACAACTTTATAAAATTTATCAGTGAAAGATTGATGTTTATTTTAAGAAGTGTATTTTGCACTATTTAAGGGATACAATAATTATTACTCCTTCACGTAAAAATAACAATTTTGATGTATATTAATTTAGTTTTTGACTATCGGCATTAACGCCGTCATTTCAAGGCAATGCTACAGTAATAATGTCTTTGTTAGAAGCTTATTATAGATGTATAACTCTTTATTTTTACCGGTGTTGCAGCTTTCTCGGTCAGCTTCTTCCTCCGTTTCTTTTGGTGGACCGTGAATCAGTGCTCCATGGTCAGCCAGTGACGAAGACATTCCGTTAATAGTTCGCAGATTTTTCCCCGAGAATTTGTCGGCTTCGTCCATGGATAAATTAATCCTAAGATCTGGAGCCGTTGGTGTTACAAATTTGGTGGTTGTTCCTTTCGATTCAATTTTGACTCCGTCCAGGGGATCCTGCATCATGTCCCAGAAAAGGTTGCACCCATTAGCTTCTGATGCCGAAGCAGATAATGATTTGCTTGCGGTGTTAGTACACCAACTAGATTATTTGTCCGAACGACGGATATTTTGCCCAAATGCAATTACAAAAGAATGTGACTCACATTGGTCTCCTCGGTTTCCACGATTAAATGGTTGTTCTTCAGTGTCATGGTAATCACGCTTCCGTTACTTTTGGGTGTTAACACATTGGGTGAAGTGGTATTAGTCAATTCTCCTCCAGGATTCATGTTGAGTTGAGATTCGCTGCTCTTCAGCTGAATACATAGGCGTGTCATTAGACTAAATCTAAAAATGTGGAACAAATAAAGGGTGATTTCTCCTCAAAATACCAACCTCCAGTGGCAAATTGCGCCCCTGAATTTTCCCCAGTGGATCCGAGCTTTCCTCTCTCTGCAAAACTCCTTCATAGCCCTCGCCTTTTCTTTGTCTGTATCTCCGCCAAAGGTATCGAATACCCAGTATAATTGCTACTCCTATAAACAACGGTATAAGTGTAGCTATACCGGCAAGGATCAAAGTTTGGACGTCTGTAAAACCTGGAATAAATTTTTTAACATTGAAATTTTAAGATTACAATAACATGGAAAAATTTCTCTTGTGTTAAGTTGTAAAATCATAACTCATTTATGTTAATAACATCTGCTGTTGATGTTATATGACAAGCATCTTGCTATGACATAATTGAAAAATTTATACTTATAAAATTTTGACGTGGTTTACCTTTAATATTTCTTACACAGGATTGGTTTTAATCAATAATGAATTATTTCAAAAAAATTTAAATTTGAAAATAACTATAATTATTGCACTGGATGAAATTTATTAATCCACTAACACTAACATTATTGTGGAATATTTTTTAATTAAGGTTGATTTATAACAAAATACAGAATTAAGGTATATGTCAGCATGCTTCGGGATCAATATTAACAACTTTTTTTAAAAATCAAGCCAAATTTATGTGGATTTCAAATATATATCTGATTTGTATAATTAATTTTGCATTATTTACTCAGTAATACTCTTAATACATCGTTGATTTATACATATATTTTTGTTTCAATAGACATAGGTGTCTTTGTAAATTACATACACATATTTGAAAATCATGTTTTTTAAAACGAAAAATAACTCATATATAGATTTCAAAAAGAATTCATTTCAAATAATATATTTCATTGATATTTCAAAAGAATATATTTTATATTTCAAGTGTATTAAATTTCAAAAAGAAATAAATTTTAAAAAGAAGTATCTTAGATCGATCGGGTTATTCCATTTATGAATTAATATCTAGCGTGTGTTAGCATAATAATTTGTTTTTTTACAAAAGCAAATGTTCGAGGGGCTGACACTACACGTAAAAAACCAAGCTGATTTGAGCTTGGTACCTGAGTAAAATTTTAAAATGTAAAGCACAATTCTGCTTTACATTGGCGAATCCGATATGGATCCTTTTTCAAGATGTACAAGTTTCCATGTTCGACAAGGAAAAATGTGAAGAAAAAAGACCTGAAACCTGCATCAACGGAGCCGGTAATGTATGGTATGTTATAAATGAGCCGGTAAGGTATGGTAATACATACCTTTACCTTATCCATCGCTATCGCGTCGGGGCTCTTCCCGAATTTCGCTTCGAAATATTCAGTTAAGCAATTATAGTTTTTTGTCCATGTTTTTTTCCTCTAAAACCGTCACCTTTTCGTTTGGAAAGTTTTCCAGCGATGCGCGAAGACAAAGGATTTCCGGAAAAGCTTCCTTCACCAAGGGCTACGGCTCTGCCGTGGCGTAAGACTTTTTCCGAGGTTTCTGGCTGCGTGCAGTTTTTCGGGATTTCCCGGGGTATCGGGATTAACGGCCAAAACTGTTTTCCCACCGCCCATCTTTGCAGTTTTCGAAATCGGACCGCCACGCTCGAGCCTCTCGTCCGCGAATGCAACAGCGGCAAACGACAGTTTTGATCACTTACCCGTATCAGTTAAATCTTCGTCAATGGCCACGTATCCCGTTGCGTTTAGATTGTGGATCCTATTTGTAAAGTTTTTGGCACTTTCATTGTTCTTAAAATTAATTGCATTTGTTTGACTGAATTGTTTGTGCTCCGTCTGGAGCTTCGGCACCGGCCACGCATGAAGAGTGACATTCAGGGGGATGCCCCCGGTGTAGGCTCCCGTTCCGTTTGCAGCTTTGGAGACATTCATTGTCACCTCTAATCCAACAATACCAGTCTAAAATACGTGTTCAGCATCCACTTTATATTCGTCCTTTTGCATATCATTGATTTAAAATTTTTTTTCTTTTAGCCAAGATGTCTGCCAAAAATTCGGAATTCGAATCTCAGTCCGGCTCAAAACTGTAATAATTATTGAAGTATTTATTTTGCATTAAAAAGCAGTGCATAAGTGTTGTTAATTTAGGGCCGCTCACACATTTTTCTTGTGGCTTAACCGAAACCGTATGCATTGAATGCGTAACGAATATTTCATTCGGTTTTTTTATGTTAATCAATATAATAATATTTGCGTATTAGATGAATTATTAAAGAGTGCAGTTCGGAACATGGAGAAAAATCACAAATTGCTTTGCGCACCAACAAAGTATGATTTTTAAAGAAAAATATTAAAAGCAACAACTCGGCATCGATCAAAATGCGTTCATAATAAACGAATGATCGGGGAAATTTCATGGGAATCAGCAAAAACAATAATTTACATTTTTAGGGATTGTGAATTCATTTTTAGGAAATATTAAAAAAAAACGATGTTTTAGCTTTTGCGACAGGCCCACCCCCGGGGTGGGAAAAGCGAAATTTTCTTGTCATTACCCACTGCCAAATGGGAAAATTTTTTCGATTCCTTTTACTTTTCTTTCAGAGATGCCATCCGAAATTTCCAGATTTTCCTAGTTAAAATTGAAAAATTTAATTGAATTCGATAATTTAACCGAATTCTCATTTTCTCTTAGGAAAAAGAAATAAGAGAAATTTCGGGCGCCATAATCGTAAAGGGGACGTTTTCCCTCTGAAATTCTGCTTGGGCTGCTGTTGCTGATTCCATCCTGAAAGACTGTGTTTTTCATTGATTAATCTGGAGTTTACCTGGTATTATGGAAAAGGCTAAATTTCCGAAAAATTTTATTTTATTTAAAAAAAAAAAAAAAAAAAAAAAACTTCGGGAAAATTCCGATTTGGTTAATTCTTGCATTGTTTTATGTAATTTATTGTATTGTGTCGAATTCTTTTCACAAGTGATTTGTGCGCAACAACGAACTTCACCATGTAAATCGAAATCGTGCACCGTGCTGCAGAAGGGTTGACTGCACCCGCAATAATTCAATTAACAATATCAAATAAAAGCCCATTTAATGTTGATTTTGTTTTAATAAATAAAATCTAATGAACCTCTGATGTTTGCACTCCTATGTTTTACATCAATCGCAATTAATAACAAGCTGCTTCAATCGAAACAAAGTCGTTTCTTTTATTGAAATACTTTTGGTTTTTATTCTTGAGTTTCTACCGATATGATAAAAATTCGCGTTCTCTAAATGCATCGCGTGAATTTCGGCAACGAAACTCGATCATCAGCAAAATTATTCGAAAAAAACCTAAATTTATTTACCATGTTGTAATTAAAATGTCGAAAATTATCACAGTTAATTCTTTCTGACCTGTAATGTGTTAGATTGATGAGAAAAAATTAACTTATCAAAAAAATTGAATTAATAATGATTGCGGATAAGATGAAAAAGATTTTAAATCAACGTGTATATATATATATATGTGTGTGTGTGTGTTTTGATAATTTCTACTCAAATCTTATAACAAAGTGGATAAATCTTTGTAAAATCACGATTTAAGAGAAAATTTTAATAATGATTTTCACAAATTTTTGCAGGGAATTTTTGATATTAAAAATATTCCCACAATATTATTCTAATTTAACGGCTCAAACATGATTATTTGTCATTATTAATGCCCAGTGGTGTGAATCAATAAACTGTTATTAGCATGAGATAGTCGATTGAGTTCAGAGGACCGGGGAAAAAGGGAAAAATTTTGAAAAAATAAAAAAAAGGAGATAAAAAGGGATTGATGATATTTCTGGTTACAATTGAAATTGAAGTTTCGAAAAGGAAATTAATATTTGAGGAAAAGCCATTTGGAATTCGAACGTCCGGATGGCACTTGTACAAACGGCCCGAAATGAATGGCCCGACCAAACGCCTGCCTCCGTTGTTTTTGTGTACGCTGGCGGAAAAAGGTTTCCAAATTTTTATTTTTCAACAGTAACAATAAAAAGAGAAGAAAAAAAAAAGGGAATCAGGCGGAGCATTTCCCGAAGCTGATAGCCGGGTGGACGTCAGAGGAAAGGGAAGAATCCAGTTTTGGCGCGTTTTGGAGGAAAAAGTCACGGGAAACTGGTTTTTCCGGTACTTCTTCGGGGATCCGCGGACCTGCGTGCGATCCGAAACGAGGAGACTCTCAGAAAAATGAGAAAGAAGACATTTTTGACCATTTTGGATCCCGCACGACGGGAATTTCGATCATTTGCCTCTTTCGATCGGCATCTGCGCCCGCAAATGTAATCCCGAGGTTTAACGTTCCTGAATTTCAGTTAAAAGACTTCGAGATTTTCCGACAGAGGAGTTCGGTTCTTCTGCGTGAACATGCACATCAGAATCACAGATAATGGAAAGGAACGTGGACGTTATCAAACGATAGCAAAATGAATCAAATGGAAGAAGGTAAGACACTTTGTCGCCCTAAAAATTATATGTACCGGCTTGTATCGATTTTCAAACATCTCTTCATCCGCGTTTTTTCCCTTTTCATTTTTTTTGAAAAACATGCTCCGGATCAATAAATTATGTATTTTTACGGCATTCCGCCCGTAATAATGTTATGCACCTTGTTTTTGTGCTTTTTACCTTCAGGATTTTAAATTACATCCACAAAAGTTTCAAACGAAGGCAATCTTGCAATCGTAAACGACAGAATTCGGCAACGGATCGCTATCGCTGGAAAGAAATATTTTCACCATTTTTCATGTTAATTAACACAACATTGAGATCTGTAAAAAAAAAAATAAAAATCTTTTTTAAGGGCTTCGTCGCAAAAAAAGAAGAGGTTTCAAAGCACAAAGACGAAAGCGAGAATACACATAATGGAAAAGTTTTCTCCTCTTTTCACCCACTCTTTTTCTTTTCTTCGATAAAAAGTTTAAAATATTCGGGGATGAAGTGGGGCAGAGGAGTTGGATGCCTGGAGAAGTAAATTGAAAAGACTAAAGACAATCGCAAGTTCGCTCTAAGGATTTTTAAGCACTGGAAAAAGCGAGATCCCATTTTGAAATTGAAAATAAAATAAGGAAAAAAAAAAATCCTTTTCGGCAAACTTAAATCCATCAGAAGATTACAACAGATTTCGGATATTTAATGTTAATTTTAAGAATTGGACAGTGCGAACTCGAAGAGAAAGGTTTCGTCTTTACTTAGTGTTCAATCTGAGCCGAAAACAGGATTTGCTTTGCTTATTGAGCCAGAATCCTTCCTTTCATTTTCTTCAGGGATTACATTACGGTGGTATTTCACGTGCTGCGGGGTGCGCCGACGACGAACCCCATGACACCCGCCTGTGCTGTCGCTACATGATACCGCCGCTCGAAGTGTATTCCACTCCTTGACAGGAGCACGGCCCAATAGAGTCAGATCGAAAGCTGATCGAAATCCTCTCTCGCGGCCCACTCTTTAATGAAACACATCGTAGTTTTCCGCACGGGGAACGCAAAACGGGGATCCTGCATGTGCCGAAAGGTTCGACTCGTCCGCGGGAAATCGCGGGAAATCGAAAGCGAAACTTTGCAATTTAACTTTTCCTTCGACTGCCTAAAACGAACGCAGACGCTCAGTGTGACTTTTCCGCGCTGCGCCCCTCCCTCCCCCATCCCCAAAACGGGGAAAATTTTCATCTGAAGAAGCCCCGGTATCACGTGAAAACTGAAATTCGTTTAATTTTCCCCTTCGAAAAGGCGTTTCGGGAGGTTTCTCGGTTGCCGCCGAATCGATCGACGACTTTCCGTACGAAGGGAAAAAAAAATTTTTCCGATGACTTTTCCTTTTGCCGACACCCCGGCGAGTGTTCGAAAAGAAGGAAACTCGAACCTGCATGATAAACGAATGCAACTTGAAAAAAAATTAGACAATCAAAGCTTCCGTGTTTTTGGCTCGGCGTTCGCGTTTTCGCAAATTTCGTCTGGGGATCGTGTTAAATTATGAACATTCACTCGAATTAACGGGAATAAATGAACGGAGTTGCACATCCGAGTCGAGAGCGTCATAAAAAGGAAAAAAAAAAAATATGGGTTTCGAGCCGTACGAAAGGTTTTACGGCTTTCTACGGGGTTGCATGGCGAGAGCAACCCCATCGACATTCCTACGACCGGCTCACTCGGTCGAGCCCATGCGGGGGATGCTCGAAGGGAAGATGGAACAAAGGAAAATTTCGATTTTTTACAATCGCTTTGAACTCCTCCACTGCGAGGGGTTTTCCAAAATTTTCAGGGTTTTCGTTGGGCGAGGATCAAATCTACCGTAAACATCAGAGAAAAAAGGAAATAAACCCTCTTGCCCCGTCCCTGCCCGCAAAAACTTCCGTAAAACCGAAAGTTTATGTACAACTAATATTTGAGAATCGTTATGCTACATACATGTTTTCTGAGGTCTCGATAAAAAAAATAAGATTTTCGAATTCATGTTTTCTTATTCATTTTTTAAACTGAAAAATTGTCCTCAGGAACCGGATCTAAACTCTTCGTATGCACCTTATATTATTTCGTTAACAAAATATCTTTTGTTTTAAACAAAGGCAGTAGTTTATTTAAGGGTTTTGTAAATGTAAATACGCGAATCCGGTGAATTCGGCTCTAATTTTGGGGATATTGCTATGCATTATGTCTAAATGAATATATATATATACATATACGAAATTCGGCGGACAAGAAGCGAAAAACGATACACACAAATAACATTCTGCACGAAGAAATATTTTTCTCACCAATTTTCAAACGTAGAGTTTTCGACGCGATCCGTGCGTGCTTTTCTTTTGTGCAAGGAAAAATCTTTCCAAATCAAATGCAATCCAGGTACGACGGACTAAAACTTTCTTCCCCGTGAAATGGTTCACACGTATTTCACTTTTGATCCCGAAAAGGTTCGAAAGGTTTCACCGCGGGTGCGGAGGAGGGAGAGGGAAAGATGGAGGCAAAAAGGCAGTATTTGTAAACATAAAAATGATTCCGGCATCACACGGAAAAGTTCGCGACGAGGAAAATCGTTGCCCCCCCCTCGGCGGGATGGGAGGCCTCGCGTTTTGCTGCACGTCAGAGAGAGAGAGAGAGAGAGAGAGACAGAGAGAGAGAAAATTTCGATTTTCACCGTCGAAAAACCGTTTCGCAGGAATATTTTCCTACTCCAGAAACATGTCAAAAACTCCCGTTTCGAACAACGACGAGAAAATTCACCGCCGAGGCACACCCGATCGCTCTCTGAGCGTGGTCCAGCGAGAGAGCAGGGTTGCTGGGAAACTCGAAGGATCAATAACGAGGGCGGTGTGATCGCTCCTATTCAACTCCCGTCTGGCGTGGGAGAGAGAAACTTGACTTCTGCCATGGAAATGTTTGCCGAAGGAAACTGGGAAATTTTCGCTTCTTCCTTTTTTTATTTTTTTCCCTTTTTAATTTTACGTGCTCTGCATCGCTTATTTCTTTTTCGCCTTCTCCTTACGGCCTCTTCGAAAGAATCTCCCGGTGCCCGAGCCGCATGGCCGGGAAATTTGCAGTTCCGGACTGGAAATCCGCCCCCCCGAGCCCACCCCAACCCTGGCACGTAGCCTCGATTAAAAAAGAAACGGCTCCTTCCGACCGCTGCGTCAAACTCGAATGTGTTGCGGCTTCCCTTTCGAAGTTCCGATATTTTTTAGTCTCTTTACTTTCGTAAGAAAAGTGTCCCCGGACGGAATTTATTTCGCTCACGTTCTCCCGATTGCGTTCGCCCCCCCGAAAATGCTTCCCTGCAATTACGCAAAACTCCCAAAATGCAAATGGGAACCGTCGCCGGACACGGGAGAGAAAAATATCGTAACTGTTTGCACGACCATTTTGATTTGCCCGAGGGAGTGCGGGGCCGCGGCCCTCCCTGCGCAAGAAAGAAAACGCGGGAGAAGCCTGGGAAATCGAAACGAGGTATTCCGGAACGGCGGAATATTCGCTTGTTCGCGAACGGTGCGAAAAGCGGGTCTCGACAGAAACCTGCGGGATCCCGTCCCGGAAGGGATTTCTTAAATAAGGACCGACGGGGACGATGCGACACTTCTGGAGGAACAGGTAGCAATGGTTATATAGAAGGCCTCACGGGGAAGCGGAACCGTTCCAGAAATGCGTCCACGTCGTTTCCCCGCAATGAATAAAATACATCTCACAAATTCCCGTTTATGTTTGAACGCCCCTCGCGCTTAATCGCTGTCATTACGAATCACGATAAATTTTGAATCATTTTTCAAATCTGCATTTAATTGTAAATTCCGATGCGCTTGATTTCCCCCCCCCCCCCCGCATTTTCCCATTTTGGCACTTTTGTTTTCCGATAAACCATTCGCGGGCATTTTCACGTCTCGTCCGTCTCACGGCAGCGGTCCATACAGTTGCGTCGGCCGGCCAAAAAGAGACGCGGAAGCCAAAAAAATCCCCTATTTTCTACCCTTAAAAATTCGGAATATTTTGCCCGCAGATGCAGAGCCCAAAAACTCAAAAATTTTCTTTTTCCGGGAAGGCTTTTCACGCTCGGCTTTTCTGCTCCATTCTGCCCCCCCCCCAACGGAGTCTTGGTTATTTCGGGTCGATTGCCTTGCTGCCCGCCGAAGGCACCTCCAGCGATCCGAAGCAAGGGAAAAAGTTAAATTCCGTGGGGAATTTCGATCGTTTTCGCGCGATTGATCCTTCTTCCCGTTGCAGGTTCCACCGCCGCATGGAAAGGCTCGGGAATCGCGCAAAATCGGGCAAAACCTAACTGGGTAAATATGAAACATCAGGGGACCAAATTCGAAATCCGACGCTGCCCAAGTGGGAAGCGTTTATTGGTAATTTTTCTCAGCGAGTCGCCAGTTTGAGGCCCAGCGACCCGACGTCGGGACACAAACTGACGGTTCGCCCCATGTTTAAAGCGCAATGTATATTACATATGGAGCAAATATGTTTTCACTGTGGCAAATTGGAAACGCTGAAAGAGCGATTGATTCCGTTCTATTTTGTTTATGTGCGGTCGATTAATGGCACATAAAATAAGATTGAAGTTTCAGGGGAAGCACCGCCGTTATTCGAGCTGCGGGGGATGAACCGGAGACGGCCCCGGCCATTGGGGCGAGCGCCCCGTAGGGGTGCGAGAAAAAAAAAGCAAAAAAGAAACGTTTCATTTGTCAATCGATTCAGTTTCCCTCGCTCGGATCCTCCGGGCAAGATCCTGATTTTCCCGAATTCCACCTCCCGGGGCCCCGAAGAAAACGGGGAAAAAATTATTCAACAGATGTCGAATCAAATTTCCCTTAAAATTTGGAGTAACTCAAGCAGCATTTTCTTCATTTGGTAACCGTCTCGTAATGATTTTGCCGTTTCGATTTAAGTTCCGCGTATGCTGGGGCGAACTCTCTGGAAGGTTGCCTCCGGCATGCGCTCGGGAAATACTTAAAATATCCGACAGGGAAAAGAGTAGTTTTGTGTGAATTTCGGGGCGGTGAGTTCACCCCGTCCGAGTATTCGTATTTGCTCTTGCGGTTCGCATCTTAAAAATTCTTTTTCCGACGCAACGCTTCAGACCTCCTTCGTTCCGCTTTCTTTTTCTTTTCTTCCCATTCCCGGTTTCGTCGAGAATGTTCCCATTCGACCTGCGAGAAGGGGAAATTCATTTGAGAGCAAACGGTTCGCGTTTTGGATAGGAGGGCCGTGGGCGCCCTGATCGAATTAAATCGCAGTTTTTCGTCAAATTAAAATATTCATTTTTAAAATTGACGTCCGAAAATTCGCGTATCGACAGCGGAAGCGACGAGGAACAATAATTACATTTATTTTTCCGCAATGAATGTAAATATAATTAACTCTTGCCGATGCATTTTCTTCGTTTTCGTTCTCCCGGAACCGTCAATATTGCTCTTAATTAGCGGCAGTCTGCAGAACGTTTCAATTTCCATTTGTGAGACTGAAACAATGGTAACGAAAATCTATTTGGCACGAGATATAAATATGGTTTTCCTCCATTAAACATCCACCACGTACATTCTATCACTTTTAGGGGAGGGAAAACGAAGTGATGGCTCGGCACGACACAAAAATCGGGACATCCATCAAAATTTTCAATTTCAGTCCCGCCGACGTTATTTTTTTGAAATTCGGTCGAAGATGCATCGAATAACACAATTCGGTTTTGGAGTCGGAATTGAAATCGTGTACATGGTTATGTCACTTTGATATTTTTTTAACAATACAGGCGGCTTGTAAAATCGGGAGCAATCGTAAAAGCAAAAAAACAACAGAAACGGGGTGAAAAGCAAATCAAGCCGAAGCTTTAAATTGAAACATCACGTAGGGATTAGTTCGCATGGCGAAAAATAAATCTTCCGTTTTCGATATCGTTTAATTTAAAAAAATTACCTTTTCGAGTGCATTGGGAGCTGTTTGTGCATAAAATCGAAGAATGCCGGGACTCACTGGCGCGGCAAGAAAAGAAAAACTCGAAAGATCCTGCTGCACTCGCTGTGGGAAATGCAAAAGGAGCTTGTGTCGGGCCTCATTTCGAAGCCCGCGAGAGGATGAAAGTGTTTGTCGCCAATTTGCAATTTCTCCGTCTATCCTTACGTCGAGGGTTCGACTGCGGTGTTTCCGGAGCTTTTTCTTGTCTGGTTGCAAATCGCTTCGCATCATGCTTTTGTATTGATTTTATGATCCGCGGCACTTCGGATGCAAACGCGGCCATTTCGGTTTTCCGTGCGTTTCTGCTCCGGAATCTGGGCCGATTTTTAACGTTTCGATTTCATCCCCCGTCGTTCGTCGATTTTATTTGTCACCGCATGCGAGTCCCAGCAATTTTTGGCAACTCAAATTTCTAAAATTGCATGAAGTCCGTGCCGTGCCCCTTGGCTTTCGTCTTGCTTTCCCCGGTTTTATCCAGGGTTGTGGCTTTCAGGTAAAACGGAGTGTTCAGAACACTTCTCGGCATTGTTGACGAGATCCTGCCCAGTCTGTGAGGGTTCGGGGACAAATCGCAGCCTTTCACCCCTGAAAACACAAATTCCAAAATTATTATTTGTCTCCATCCTCAAGCATCTGTTGCTATTCGTGTCGAAACACGAAAATCAGACAATAATATTTAAAAATTAATAATTATTAAAATGTTTATGATATATCTTTCGACTTGTGGAACGAAAAAAAATTTCTCTTATCCCACAGTCATTCTGATTTGTTTTATATAAATACACTTAGTTTTAGACACAAATGTGATTCATTGTATCCCGCATTAATCTGACATCTGCCTGAATCTATAATAACTTGTATAAATAATAATTAAAATTGTGTGAGTGACAAGAAAAATATTTATACGAGTTATATGTGTATGCTCAAATTATTAGTCTGAAAATGACAGATTTTGATAGAACGTTCGAAATGATTTCTTAGCGATGTATTTTACATATTCTCGTCGACGCCTACTACGATTAACTAAATTCCTTTCAAAAGTAAACAAAGTATGATTTTTTTTTATGTTCCACGCCTTCACTTTACTGAACAAAAAGGAGACAGTTTTTATTGCTGTGAGATAGCAATTTTCGGCAGTGAGACAGCAATGAATTGTATTTTCTTAAGATGCCGATCAAATGGCGTGCAGATGAAAGATCTGTCCCACGTGCAATAATACACAGTAACCAGTGTTTTGCAAGTCGAGTTACCGAAAACCCTCTGCCTCTCGTGCTTACGAAGAAGCCTGCACGTGCCAAGCAAAGTGTCATCCCCGATTTTTCCAGAATCTCCTTCCGTTTCTTTCTCTTCATTTCCGTCTTCGAGTTTTTCCTCGGTTTTCATAGCGAACTCGTTTGTGCTCCTATAAATTTCCATTTGTCCACATTCCGCGCCATTTCCTTTGACAGATTTCCTCATTTTTACAGGGAGCGTTGCTGACTTCCACCTGGGCTTGACGCCGCTTTCCGCTCGGTTCCCTTCCGTCAGTTCCCGTCGCTGAAAGGGAATAATGAGACGAAATTAGGTATTTGATCCCTTTCGAGCTTTCCGTTTTTATCTAATTATTTATTTATTTATTTTTTTGGAATAATAGCCCAAGTGATATATTTTCCTTTTTTTCCCTCCTTTTTTCGTTCCGCAGCAATTACGTCAGCGCTCGGCTTAATTAATATGAATTAATTAAGCGGAATAAATTTCAATGGAAAAGCGAAAAGGATCGAAACCCTTTGCGATTTCGGTCCAGTTAACCGATAATTCCATTACGCCGGAAAATCGAATCGTTTTTATTCATACCGAAGACTCGCGCGAAAAGCAAAAGGTGGAAAAAGGAAAAAAAAAGGAGAAAGAATTATTCGACTAATTTGTGGCTAAGAACAAAGGAGGAACGATGCAGGGAATATTAACCGTGCTGGTGGAGCAAGGAAAAACCGGATGCCGTTCTACGGATCTTCGCAAACAGTCGTAATTTGATGCTGAATAATTTTCCTCTCCAGGGACGTGGGGAATTTTGCCAGGAGCATAATATCCGACAGAAAGAAAAAAATGGTCGGGGGAGAAAAAAGGGGAGAAAAATGAAAGCAGATCATTTTCGAGAATTGAATCGAACGAACATTTGACGAGAAAGCTGGAAAACCAAAATGGGGAAAAACGCAACGGAGATTCGGACGAGAAATATTTTCTCGAAGTGACCATTCGACGGAGACGTGTAAAGATGTCGAAAAACTGTACGGTAATAGGAAGGGAAAAACGTCGTGCCCTGGGATCGGTCAAATCCGAATAATTTTCCCTCCTGTGAAAAAGTAAAGGAAGGTGGCAAAAAATTTCAGGCGCGAAGATTTCCCGCTGGGCCTCGCCCCAAAATTTCGCCTCTCCTCCACGATCGTTTGCCCCCGGTGAAAATTTTCCCGGTTCCTCTTTTCCGATTTCCGGCAAAAATAATTTGGCTTTTAATTAAACGCGAAAGTTTTTAATTTTATCGTTTTACATCAACCAGGAGCAGCGTTTGATTTCATCGGTTCCTGAAAACCAGCTTTCCCGGTCTTGGTGCTCCTACTCCGATCTCCTCCCGTTTTGGGGCTGCCGGAAAAACCGCGGAAGCTTTACGCAAACAGAAATTTGCGTATTGAGCAATTTCCCTTTTTTAAATTGCCCGCTAACTGCAACGTCCGCATCTGCACGAACGAAACGGATGGGGCACCAAACAAAGCTTTTTTCTCGCCAAAAATCGAGGAAAATGACGAGAAAAACAAATGTATCATATCGATCCCTGCATCTTGATTGTATCGCCTTCGGTTCAAACGTAATTTTTTGAACGACCGCTTGGGCAGCCTCAAGTTGATTGTACCGTAAAATTTTAAGGAACTTTCTCGGCCGGGCCCCGACGGTGCATTTATTACTGGCTCATCAGTGCTTTTTAAAGGAAAAATTCAGTTGTGCCAACCTTAGCGCAACCGCGAGTGACGTCGCCGTTTGTGAGGGTTAAATTTTTTCTTCTGCAATTGTTGACGGTTAATCGCTGAACTTCCTTGTAAAGTTTTTTAATATCGTTAAGAACCTTCCGTTTTTCCTCGCACGGAAGAAATTGTGAGATCTCCTGCAAAACCTGAAATTGATTAATATCGAACTAATTAAAACGCATGGAACTGTTTCGGAAAATCTGCTTTTCTTCCTCATCACGTACCGTGAGCTTCTGGAGGGATATCAGGGCTTGCACGATGCTGCCGAGTCCTCGGTGGCTTCCCTGCCGCCTTCCCTCCATCGAGGCCAATGTAAAAGGATTCGAATCTCTCAGTTTTGCATGGGGAGGTCTCTTTTCAAAGGCGGAACACTGAAAGTCTTTTTGCAGACCTGTTTTAAGCGAGAAAAAGCTTTTATCGACAAACCAGTGACATAACCGAATTTATTAGAAGAAATTCATTTCCATTTATATGGCTACTTTTATTCGTTCACTGGTTTTGACAAATGTGATAAAAATTGTAAATTTTACGGGTATTACTATTTTTAAAGGTTTCGGGGAGAAGAATCACTGCTTGCCTGCCGCGGAATGTTGTAAAATACCGGAGAACGATTGGAGCGTTCCACGGGAAACTGTCTGGATTTTTCTGTGGCAAGTTGATTTAAGAGTCGAATATGGAGTTACATATGGATTCTCGAGTTCTTCCAGTTGAAAATAATCCACTCTCGGTAAGGCTACTGTGCAGCGAATGGTCTCCCTCAGGGACGGAGCGAAGATCATTCTCAATCCCGATTCGCTGCAGTCGATTTTCTCTCCTATGATCATGCTGGCAGAGTTTTCATTCTGAAAATTATTGAACTGCAATTTTATAAAATTCTCTTTCTTCGCAATTAAGTCTGAATTTTGAAATTCGTCCATACTTTACGACTAACTAAATTGAATTCAAGGTAAATGTCGTTTTGCCTCGAAAATCGTGTGGAAAAGTTCAAAAATATAATTTAACTGCGCAATAGCGAGTGTCATAATAAAAAAAGAAATTTATTAGATATTACGATCCTTACTAAATCGATTTGTACTATTTTTCAATACGAAATTTATGTGATGCTCTACGTTTCTTCCAGAGTCCGCCTACAGAAAGCTTCTCAGTGCACGTTCTTGGATGGTCTCTTCTTTTACTTAATTTTTTCAATCACGCTTCTTCCATTGAGACCCCAACGATTCAATTAAGGAATTTATTTAAAGGGGAAAACATTTATTTCAGATGAAGAATATACGAGGTTGAGTCGGAAATTGTTCCTTTCGAAAGGTTTTTAGTTCTAATGGCCTATGATAGCCTGATACCAAAAATAAATAAATTGCATCATTGTTCGCAATACATATTGGCAATAAGGTTCTTGTTTATTTTTTGAATGACCCTCAGAATATTCGTACACAATTTTGTGATGCGAGTGATAGAAGTGAAGAAAGTTTGTTGTAATAGACTTTTGTTAGTTAAAAGTACAAGGGCAAGAAAAGTTTTCAAGTCTATGAATGTGAATTCATATGTGGTGTACGAAATTGTCAAAGTTCAGGTTGACAAACTTTCATCTGCTATTATTCAAAGTATATTCACTCACACACACACATATATATATATAGATTATTTTGAAACAAATTATCCAGCAATGCAATTTAAATTAACTTCCTGCTTGATAAAATTTGATTTAGGAAAAATTCTCAATTATGTTTTACATTACCTTAATGGACTGCATGATTCGTATGCAGCTTTTGGCCCAATTCCACCCCTTTTTGGCCGAATCTAAAATACCGCTCAAGGGATCGATATTGCCAGCCACCACAAGGCTGCTGAAAGCTCCTATAGCTTCAAACTATTCGAAACCAATAAAGAAAATTTCAAATCTCTCACGTAAATATTTGCTACAGATGTAATTTCCTAATATTAACAAAGTCATTTCAACTTCTTAAATTAAACGAGTCCCTGCTGTAATACGTACTTCTAGTTCTTTCATTTTTTTCTTCCATTCTGGCAAGAACCAGCAATTTTCGTGCGAGCCTTTAAAAAGTTGATTTAAATAAGGCCTTAAAACGGAGCCCAAAATTCTCCCATCCGAATCGCTTGCACAGTAGAGGCTTTCTATGACCTGAGGAAATAAATTGAAAATCCAATATCATTTTCCGACAGCTAAGAGTCTGAGCTGTTTAAGATAAAGATTTTTGCTTGATTTATTAATTTTAAATAAAATTGTATGCGGATGATGATGAAATTGATTCTTCAGGTTTCTTTTTCTTCAATTTTTTCCTAATATTTATTTAAATAAAATATTTCAATTAAAAATTCATTATCAAACCTTGGCGACTAAAGTCATGTCATCCTGATAGCAGTGAGATACCTCTTTCTTTCTCCGTATGTCGTCTATCATCATGGAAGTGGAAATGTCGAAACTTCGAATTGTCTGAGATAGTTTGAACCTTTTTTTGTTTCCGTCGCAGTCTTTCGATCCGAAATGAGATGCCATCTCATTGCAAATTCTTTGCTTGGCCTGATTAAACATAATCTGTAGTAGAAAAATGAAATCCTCTCTGCTGCTGATTTGCTCCGGAATCTCTTCCTCCCTCCTGTTCATAGGAAATTCCTTTCCGCTCTGCTTTTGCTGTATGTGTTTCAGTTTGAGAATTTCGCGAAACAGAAGGGCGATGTATTCCATTTGTCGATGAGTGTAGCCGATGCTCGTTTTGCCGTTCCCCATAGCACTCAGTCTGCTGCCTCTATTCGAGATGGGTGGCAGCAAATTCGAGATAACGTTGTTCCACTTCTCAAGCATAACCTGATCGTTGCAAAACTTAGTTAAATATTGTCGCATCGTTAAATATTGTTCATCCTCAATTTTTACAGTAAGTGATTTACATTTTCCAACTGATCTTTAACAGCCACGCAACATTTCTCGCCGTCATCCTTCCAGATTCCATCCTGAGAGAGCTGGAGCAAGTAATTCTCCAGTATGTCGCCGTCACTTACATAGTCCTCCTCCAGTGCATTTTCCTGGTGCAGAAGATTCTTTCTTTTAAAGAGGTAACTCGGCAACATTTGATTTCTCAAACCACAAAGCAAATGATCGAGAATTGACAGAACGCGGCGGGATATTGATCTGGGCATCCATTGCTCCATCTCCCTTTTAGTTTCCAGCTCCAAAAAAATCAGGTTTTTAAGGATGTAGCTGAAAAAATCCGCATGTCTGAATGCTTCTTTGCTGTACGCATGGTCTGTCCGAAGCTTTACTTTGTTTTTGATAATCTTCTGGAATTTTAAATATAATATATCGAAAATACCTATTAATTGTCTTCACTCCTCTCGATCTTAGCGACTGCAAAAGAATGTATAATATTTTAAATATCCGTCCCACGGCACTGGTCGCTGAATAATGATATTCAAGGAACATTTCCGTAGTCAAAGCTCTTATTTCCCAAATCGTGCTGCGGTCATCGCAACGCACCGTATGGTGAGGACCTTTCGGCACCACAAAATAATCCTAAAACGATCGAATACGTTGTATAAATAAATATCTAATCATACAGTTGGTTTGCCAACTGAACGATTATCCGAGAGACTATCGTTCGATTTACCATTTGGACTGACTGGTAGCTCAACACGACATCAACGTGGTCCAGAGGGTATCTCGAGGGATAGTCCGTGTTCAGTGGCCATCCGGTGACTCCTATACCTAAGGTTAGGACTATTTCCACGTCTCCTTCTAGAAGGTTCATTAGTGAGTGAGTCTCAACAAACTTTTTCCCGACAGAATCGAGTCATTCATCTTACCTCCGATTAGAGTTTGAGCAGTGGGAGACAGGAAAGTTACGTGGAGGCGAGTTTCCGGCGTTCCCTCCACAATGGCAATGCTGAAGTCCCGCGGATCCGGGAACCTCGATTCGTTGCATTCGGCTGGAACAACATCGAGAAAATGGGTTGTCACGGGCCGAATTTTTAAAATTAAGACTCTAACGTTGCTCGAAAAATCTTGGGTTTTGTGGTGGCGATGAATTCCAAGTCTCCTTCAAAAACGAAAATCGCCCCTCGAGCCGACATTCAATGTAATTTTCTATCCGTATTTTATTTTTAATTTCCAAGTGATACTTGTTGAGATTAAAGGGATTTGTTCGCGGTTACGGCGCGAGATGGTGCTGCAAGTCGCTGGTAAGGGTCACGAGAAGTGAATGCTTCGGAAAAAGATCGCTAGATCGTGTTTTGGATCTCCTTCGCTTTCTATGGTATTTCGATTTTGATACAATATATGGAAACGTGAAATATTTTTTCGATTTTCAATTATTTTCGACGTCCGTCTGTAGTATTTACGAATAATTCTAACGTGCGCTATACAAAGTTTGATTCTATCCTTAAAAAAGCATCTCCCTCCCTCATTCCTCGTTGCATATAATTCACGTTCAGTGTTTGTTCATGTTAAATGGCAATGTGGGCAAACACAAAATAGGAAAACATCCCCTAAAAAAATGAGTGCATTAGATGCATGTCGGTTGCATTTCAGTGTTATATAATTAGTTCTAGAATTTCCTTCCGTTACCTGCACCGTAGAAGACCTGATGTGATGGAGGCAGTTTCAGTATGTGATGAAGGGTGATGGGATCAATTATTTTTCCTGGGGAACCGCAAAGTCTGCTTTCGTCTACCTCAGCCGGGCAGAAAGGCTCCGTGGGGCAGGCCGCCGACCTAGCCAACAATTCCACAAACCTCTCCTGCACCTTATCCCTGAAACGAAGATTGCTCTCCTTCTGTTAAATATGTTAACGTTTAATATAAATCTTCCGCCACAAGAGCCTCACCTCCTCAGAAGCCCGTTGGGATTTATGAACTCGGACCATTCCTCCAAGTACTCTCCGTGGACGCGGACTTTGACATATCCTTGCGGCAGGGAGTCCATCCCGGAGCCTTCCATCACTTTAACGGGTGCCTCGAAGCATTCGGGATACAGGGACGGAGTCGAAATAGCGTCCAACCTAACGAGATACTTGAAGCTGAGTCTTTTCGCCTTCCCCGTCGTCTGCGAAAAAAGGAAAAGCGTTTAAAGCCGAATCTCTGAATGAGTTGATACCAGAAAAGGTTCATCAGCTTGTACCTGACTATGCAACGATTTCAAACTTATAAGAAATTTTGATGAAAACCTCGGATCTAATGTACCAACATTGCACAGCAGTCTCTGGACCAATCGCTCCACAACAACACCGACATGCAGGACTTGTCGTTCTCTTAAAAGTTCTGTAAATAAAGAAAGAAAATAATACATCCTCCTATAAATTCATCGTATATGCAAATGTCAAAATGAAATAAATTAGAAGTTATTTACATTTTATTTAATATCAAAGCATTTAAAGTGAATTCAATTCGTTGTGAATAAAAAGATTTTCGTTACTTTTTTGAAGTATTTCAAGAGTATCGATCACGGAATGTGAACATCGTCGGGTTGCTATCGTTACAACGTCCAATTGTCGCTTTTTACATCAAAAATTATTAAAAAAGGAAAGTCTTCGAGAGGAAATTCGGGATTATCACTCCTGTTTCCTTCCGGTTTCCAAATCCTGCATTCATAACATTTCTTTATGGGATAATATTGGACGAAAATGGCGTCCATGGTGAATGATCATCTTAATGTCTTCGGCATCCGGAGAGCCCTCTTCCAGTTGGGAAAAACAGACTTATCTTTTATGTCCCCAATTTCGAGAAGAACGAAGAAAAGTGTAAGCCCATAAAAGAAAAAATATACACAAATGCACGCTCACATACGTGTAGAGGGATTAGTGCACTCGGCCAATATTTTGGAGGTTGGTGATTCGAAATCCTACAGGGATGACTTATCATTTTCTATCACGAAAAATTCCGAAATGCTAATGAGAGAAGTCACCATCCAGTGAAAACTGCAAAATATGACTTATCCTTTTCGCCAATTCACATTCACAATATTGATACGTATGAGAAGACATGTTCAAAATGTTTACTCTTGAGCTATAAATACTATGATGTTTTTCTTCCAAGAGATAGGAACAAGCTGAAAATCTCTCTCTGTCTCTCTCTCCATATATATATATATATATATATGTATATATTACTGAAACAAAGTGCATGTCACCTTGGCTGTATTAGTTTCTAATTATTAAAAAAAATAGTTTTTCGAACTTGCCCCATATACATACATATCTGTAAGTGCAGATTTATGTCTTATTATACCATAATAAAACTTATGTTTAACAACGCAGTATATATTATGTATACACAAATACATATTGTAGATAAGTTCCTCATAATATTTGCATTTTCATCCACGTTTCAAGAATTCTTCTTTTTTCGAAGGTTTCTTGTAAAGATAAAAAAAGTAAAATTGTGCTTGAGGAAGATCTTTATAGGTCAAGATAAAGAGTTAATAAGTTAACTGAACACTGGATAACTGGAAGGAACTTGTAAGACATCGTGGAGATTTGATATTAACGTTAACAAACCAACAATTTAAGAAAAATTATAAATGAAAATTTATATAGTAAACATTAGGATTTAGAAAATGTTGTGCTCAGACATAAAGAAATGGCAAAATTCAGTTGTACCGTCAGTAAAAACCGGCGGAATCGGGGAGAAATCTTTGCCAAAACGTACCTGAGGAGGAGGCGATCTGCACCAATTTCGAAAATTTCTCATTCAGCCTCGTCAGCTGGAGTCCGGAGTACGCGATTTTGCTGTAGGACAACTTCAGGATTCCAGTTTCCCTCCCGTTCTCCTGCGTGATGGCGAACATCCCTCTTTCGCCCGAGCCTCTGCTGCTGGTGCCGCAACCCATAACGCGCCCCTTTATATGCGGAGGCTTCTCGATCGGATCATCTCCCGTTTCGCGCTCCGTTAGAGGCACAGTCGACTGATTCCCCGTCAGTGCTTGTGCTGGACTGATTTTTCGACTTCCGGACCATACAATGCTCTAATAATGTAAATTGTTGGGGATGGCGTTAAAAATGAACTTCCCAAGGGTCTACAAAGTTCTCTGTCGACGATGTAAAACGGCATAAGTACCTTTATGCTAACCACTTAGCGGAAGTTCTGTTTCATATTTGAAATTCTACGGTAAACCTTCGTCAAGAGGAAAATATTTAGTGGCTTCAAATTCTGAAAGCTAATGCAGAATGTAGGTCTCCGTTACTAAAACAAAAAGAAACTAAAAAAAGTACCTATTAAAACAGCTGGCATTTCAAACAATGTCGTTGAGAAGGAAACACTCATATATCATTAACAAATAAAATAATATTATATTAATATCATTTCATCGTTATTGTTATTTACATCAAAACTTTTTTTACATCAATTAAATTAATATTAAAAATTAAAATATGAAGTAAATGTAAATTGTTGAATGTTATCATTATTAATCAAGAATTATTTAAAATTTTAAATTGAAAATTGTTTTGATTGACATCTTTTAATTTTCTTTTTGTTTTAGTAACGAAAACTATGTACTGGATCATACAGACAAATGGTATTACATAATAACGCATGTGTTAGGTATAAAGTTTGGTTTTCAAAAGTGACACTTTTTGAATTTTAGAAAAATATTAGAAATAGAATCGTACAAAAAAACATGAATTTATGGTAAAGCTGTACTTATGATATCAATATGAGTTTGGAAACTACTTGTTGATTTACTTGTGTTTCATATTAAAATCAAATTTATGGAATTATAAATTTATATAATTGGAGAGCTGTAATTTATTTATAATATGCTTCCGGCGTACAATTAATAAATAATGTTGACAAATATAGAAAGAGAAATATTCTTTACGTAAATGACAACATTTTTAGTCCGTTCTCGAATTTAATGCTCAATGCAATAAAAAAAAAAAAAAAAACCTGGGAAACAAATCAATATGACTTCATCATCTAAACGGTGAAATAATGAAATGTTAATGTTTTTAAATCATGCGAGTTTAAAGAATGAGCGGGGCGGAAGGGGAGAGTGCATGAATTTTCCTTTTTATCGGGGTTTATTTTCCACTTAAAATTGACTTCAGACCGTAATCTGTAAGAAAAATTTTATCGTCAATTTTAATTGCTTCTCGAGCTGAAGGCGGCCATTGTTGCTGCAACTCTCTGAGCGTAAATATTTCTCAGCATAATTCAATTGAGGAAAAAAAAAAAACATGGCGATTTGCGTCGCCGAGAACGAGGCGCGACCTTTGTGTGGAACGGCGGATGTTTTAACAAATAAACGGAAGTACCTGACATTCATCGGACTCCTGTATTTGGAGCTCTTGCCCGTGCTCGAAATTGCATCATTTTCATTCAGGACGTAGCTCTGCTTGGATGGGCAGGGAGGGGGGAGATCACCATTTATCCATATCCTTTCAAATTCTCCCATTTATCGTTCCATTAGTGTTCAAATGTATGCCAAGACAAATATTCTTTAAGGTAATTCATCTTAAATCAGCTGCAATCCACGCGGCGGTGATTTTTGATGCCTCTTATGGATTATTCGGATAAATTTCACCGCCACCTCTGCATCTCCGGATATTGCGAGCGATGACCTTTAGCAAAATTTGGCAACAGTGTTTTCAGCAACACGAAATTGTAACCGATTTTTTTACTTTAAAAAGGCAACAAATTAATTTTAATTCATTAATATTTCATTTCATCCTGGAGCATTTATTTTTAATTAAAAAAAAGTGTATACAATTAGTCTCAGTCACGTATGAAATGAAAACAAGTCAGTTTTATTTACTATATTAGTCGCAAATTAAAGAAAACTGATGGCAGATGCCGAGAATTTGGTATGCTTTAATTTTAATATTTTAACATTTAAAATGACATTAAATTGTTATTTCGCACGAGACCCTGTGTGAACTGACCGTTTTTATCATTTTAAGGGGGAACTGATAGAAGGTAAATGTGATAACTTTTATGACCAGCTCGATAATTTATGAAATTTGACCATTATAATAAAAAACATTATTTGAATTCAAATTTACAAATTTCGAAAAGCCGAAACATAGCATAAGAGATTCAGTGGTGCGCTTGCCTAAAAAAAATTCTTAATGACCGATTTTAGATCTTATAATTAAAAAAAGGTCGATAACGAAGCTGTACCGATGAAATTTAAATTTTCTTTTCTTAAACTGAATTTCGCCTGCGTCGTTATAGAAATTATTGAGCTGACATTTGTTGGGATTTTTTTTTTTCCCCCCATTCACCAAATCCAATTTGTGGCCGAGGACATTTTATTGTTTGATACGAAATCTGACAGGCGAGGCTACATCCCTGACAGGCGATTAAAATAACTGCGCTATCATATTAGTTTCTGTTTATTATTATTGTTATTACCTTCCTTTTAACATATAGAGCGGCATGGCAAAAAGATATCAAATGGTTGATTTGGGATTAGGAATTCGATGAACGCATTTTACATCGAAATCCTTTGCTAAATGCGTATTTTCTTTTTATTTTACTGTGCGAAAGAACTAACAATTTAGGAGCATATTTTGATAGAAGTTATAAATTCTGAATATATTCAAACGATGTAGTATGCCTGCCTGGGATACATGTATATATTCACAAAATTTAAACATACATCAAAGTATATAATAAAAAAGCTATGAACTGAGATAACTTGACGTGAAATCTTTCATTTAAATTATTAGTAGCATACTTTTCCTATAAAGTATATGCTCATCATCCAATAATTTTGATAAAATTTTCAAATTTATTCTATCCCTCTTTTAAGTTTTATGTATAAATAAAATAAATACTTTATTGCATTAATTTATTTATTAATTTAGTGTTGTACATAGAAATTTAATTTAAATAGTTTTATTTATTCTCAATATCGAGTAGGAGGGGAAATTTAATTCAAAACTGAATGTGGCTAGTGCAGATAATTTAAATACAATCTGGATATGTAAATAAAAAAATAACTAAGTAGTTAATTGAACTAGTCGTTTTTTTAATTTACAAATCTTATAATTCGACAATTGAAAAAATTATACACAAAACAAAACATAATTTCACCGGTTTTTCGAATAAAATCATGTTATAACTAAGGATAAAAAAAAGTTGTATATTTTAATTTGTGACTGTTTTCGATTCTACTTTTTTCTTTTTGTAAACAATTTTTGTGTATACAAAAAAAATGAATTTCGGAAAAATTTTTACTAATATTAAAAAAAAAAATTAGAGATTTCCCATTCGGAGCAGTTACTGCCGTTTTATATTTTTATATTTTTTTCTTTAAATATTAAATTTATGTCTTCGAATCGAATTATACCGTCCAGTCACGCAGAATAACAGAAAATATATCACAGTTTCACGAAACGAACATATTTAAAAAAAATTATTTTTTAAATATTATTTTATTCTTTTTTTGTTAACACGATGAAATATTATTTTTTTTACTTCGTTTCACGATTCATTTAAGATTAAAAATAAGACGTTTATCAATTTATTTTTCTTTGAAATACAATCACCACAGACGAATGAAAATTGAAAAAAGACACATTTTTACGTTGTACTTTTAATGAATAAACAAATGTATTTTTATAATCTTATATATATATATTTTTAGCTTCACAATGTTTTTGCATTTTTCGACTACTACCTTTTCTATTTCCTAACCAAAATTATTCACCGGAAAAAAATATAAAATTTGGGAAAATAATTTGAAACGATTTTCACAAAATTATCACATATATACATATATGATAATTTTATTATGAAATATATATATACAATTACTCATGTAAATTATTAAAAGAAAGTAAATTCCATATAATACGGGATAACTTATAAAATTAAATTAAATTTAAAAGAAATCACAGAATAACGTTTTTTTCCACATAATTCAATGTAATATTTTTCTTTTTACACATTAAATTCTCATAGCATTTTGTTTCTTATTTTTGTACATCAAAAAACATATCGATTTATTTTTTTCATTTGTAAAAACTAATATTTTTTTAAACTGATAATTTGGCACATTCATTTTAATATCTATACAGATATGTATGTGTTAACATCTCTCATCTACAAGAAGGAGAGGACGTTTTTCCGTGGAAGGAGCAAAATTTTCGACTTCTATACGATTTTTCATTACTTGTTTAAGTATCTCAAGTTTAAGATATATATAGCAAAGAAACTTTGTGTTATGTATAACAAATATGACGAACTGCATATTGGTTCGTGTTGACGACTATATTTTTTATCATTTGTGCAAAAGCTCTCAGCTAAGGATCCTTATTTAGCTTTTCTTCTTATCTATGCCATGTTTGTATATTTTATACAAAATATATATATGCAGATGTAAATTTTAATATTTGAACATATTGGATTTATTTCATATACATACATATAAATTATACAATCCCATAACCATGATCAATCAAATAAATATATTTTTTCATTTACTTCATTACTCTATCAATTAATTTATTAGCCGGGTTCGAAATATAAGAACAGTTTCAGAAAATAATATAATTCGTAATTAATTCATGGTTTTAGGCATATATAAAAAAATCAATAATTTGATATAGTCATAAATAATTAATTTGAATAAAATGTGCATTAGCTTGTGTATTATCATGCAGATAGTTTCCAGTTAAAAATGTGTATAAATATCGGAATACTAATTCAGGAAAACAATATTCTGTATCGTATCTTTCCATCGTGAAATATCTAAATATTAATTTGATGTTTAATTTTTTATTTTGGGATAAGTGGCAGCAAAAATCTACATTATTTTAACTCACATTTTATTAGCCTTCAGAATTTTGATAAATTGCCGCCACTTAAATTAGACAACCACTTTCCTTTATTAAAATGTTTTTTATTAATAAAAATATCGAATATTTAAGGAAAAAAAAATTCATTTTCGTTGCTTAATCCGTGATCATAAACGAGATTTTTAGCGAAATTCGTTTTGTTTTTAACACAATTACAAGAATGTAGTTGAGGCAATACTTCAAAAGAGATCAGAAACTTCGAATATGAGCAGTATGGAATAAATTATTTCCACTTCATTAAAAATATTATTTACTTCCCAAGTAATATGCACTAATTAATGAGCTCCCTATTTGATTTGTCCATTCTTTTAACCGTCCTCTGTCTCTTTCATACAAAACGAAAAAAATTTTATTCATGATATCAATAAAACATAGATTTTTTAGTCTCTACAGCAAATTCAGAAAAACATTTAAAATACAAAGAATCCCAAAAATTACATTAAATACGTTTAGGCCGTTATTTAATACTCATTTATTTAGGCCCTAAATATTGAGTGAAAACATTGTTGTTTAATATATTTATATTATATATATAATCTGATTTGTATATACATCTAAATTTAACGCGATCATATTGTATTTTGTACTGATATTCGTTTCACTTCTATATTGTTATATAATTTTTGAATATTCACTGGAGGGGAAAAATAAATAAAAGGCAGTTAAAAAAGTGAAAAAAATATTTCGAAGATTTTTTTGTTATATTTATTTTATTTTTAATCCCAATTGTGGCTCATATAATGGTCGAGTGTTTCTTTTTACATAAGCCAAAATCTTCGAGACATTTTATGAGAGTTAAAAAATTTATAAGTCTGTGCAGAAAAAGCTTCTTGACCGATTTACACCCTAATTCATTTTTTGGCCGAAAAATCTAGTTTATATTAGTCGAAAGCACACGAAAAGATTCTGGGCTTTTCATCTTTCATATGCATGTATATATCGATCGCATTACTCGCACTAAAATCGATATATAAAACTTAATCTTCACAAAAATAACAATAAGGCTTGAATTTTGTGAATATTCTTCTTTCTTCAGCATAAAATTACTCATGGAGATGTTTATGCCATGAACGAGAGTATCAAGAGGAAATCGGTCAAAAGGCCAGGTTAAATATAATACGGAGAAAAAAAAATATATTTTCGTTTCTTATTATGTCTACAAAAAAAAATATGAGGAGTTAAGTTTACTTTTGTTTTTGTTGCATCTATAATTGTAAGAAGGTTTTGGGTTAAAATGACATGTACCTTTCTGCGCATAAGCTTAATAATTATTCACTGAATTCATTAATTTAATATGTTATTGATAGGTTTGAATATTTTCTAATGAGATATGTTTTCATTTAATTTAATTATTGATAATGAAAAAAAAAGAAGAATAAGAATGTTTTAAAATTTCGGACACAATTTTTTAGTTAAAAATGTACTGTTCTAATATATATATATACACACAATATGTCAGCTCTATTAAAATATGGAGTTGCAACATAAATTATGGAAAATTTACATTACTTGTAAAAAAAAATTAACAGACATGATAAGAAGTATTTACAATAAGAGACTGAATTCATATGGAATATTATTATTATTATTATTATTATTATTATTATTATTATTATTATTTTCTAACAACACTAGTTTAGAATTTCGCCCGGATTTATCTTTGTTATTTTTTGCTTTATCGCGAATATGTCGATCGTTAACATTTGTACATAAACTAAATAACGAAAAATTACGTGCGAGGGAATTTTTATATTTTTTGAGGATAAAAAGTTTTCCATTCGAATACCATTCAGGCCTCTTTTTGTTTCTTCCAATTAACTTCATAATGAAATTCAAACAAATTTTCATGCAAGTAAAAGCGGCCCTCCAAAGATGTTAAATTAAGATCGTTTGGCCGCAGAGTGCATGCGATCAAAATCGTTTCTTTAAAAAAAGTTGTCTGAACCACAATTATTTCGGTAACTTTTATCATGTCTCCATCGTAAAAATTTAGAGCTTTCGTAGGTAGATTAAGTACGGTTCATGGATTTTTACTAATTGCATCCGATAATGAGTCGACAGAGATTTTTTGTTATTATACAGAACAAAAATTGACAATATTTGCTGCAAATATGTCAAGTTTTTATAGATTCTTACTTTTTGCGTCAGAAACAGACCTTAATACATGCGGTATCGCGTTATTATGTAGAGTACAATAAACCGGACTAAAACTAAATAAAATAAATAATCGATTATTACATTTATGAGGTTTTTCTTTTTGAAGCAACCTTCATTGGATAATCATGTTCTTTGTACAATTTCATCCCGTTTCATTCTTATCCGGAACGACACATTCTTCAAAAATGTTCATTTCGCCGTATTTCGGATTCAAAACCATCCAACTCTCTTCTCTTAATCAATACGTTTCATTTTTTCTTTTTTCTTTTTCAACAGCTCCCTCACATAAAACTTACTCATCTTTGGCAACGATTCGAAACACCAGAGAAAAAAAATAAATTTAACAATCCATGTCTTTAAGCTCAAGTTTTGCAGATCCCCGCCCCGGCAAATATGTCGTTCAACGGTTAAAAAAATTAAGAATTAAATATTCAACACAAACCTTTTTTTCAAGATCAACAAAGTTTCCGAATAAAGAGCAACGAAGGAAAATGATAAATAATAATATTAATAAAAACAGCAATAAAAAAAATTAGTAAAATAAAAGGAATTGAACTAATGCGGTTGTTGCTGTCCCATCATGTTCGACGACTTGAGCAGGCGCTTCAGCATACCGGCCGTTCCCCTGTGCTGCAGGCTCTTATGAGTCGTCAGCGAGTTCTTGGTGCGGTATTTCCGCTGGCAGAACTCGCACACGTACAGAGTGTCCGACCTTTCATGCTTATCCTGGAAGTGTCTTTTAAGCGAGTAATAGCAGCTGAAGTTCCTCTTGCAAAATGGGCATTCCTGGGGCTCGTTGATCCCGCCGCTGGAAGGCGGCGGAATTTTCAAAACGCCTGAAATCACACATTTCGCCGCATTAGCTTTTCGTTTGCGATCGCTTTCGTCAGACGTTTGAGACGCGCTAAGCAAATCCCGCGGACACTTTCCGGGATGCGAATTTCCGCCGACCACTCATTCCCGGGACGACTCGGCATGCGATACCGCGGACCCCGCACGGTACCATGCGAAACGACCCGCGAACCGCACCACAGCAGCCTTCTTTTGCCTTTCAATCTTGGGACCGCCACGACTGGCCCGCATACCGACGTTCGAGCGCGAAGCCATTAAATTTTTCATTTAACATAAGTAAGCAATGCAAAAAACTCGTTTCTCTTGTTTTTACAGAGCGACACGTGACCGAGCTTTCCCAGCAATATTCGATGTATTTTCTTAACTTTTGAAGTAGTAATAAAATTAAATCGAGATTTGTTTCAAATTTTCTTCCCGTAATTTGGAAAGACGTTTTCCAGCGTCCCACAGACTGAAACCCACTTCTCGTTCCATATCTTTTTCATTTATTCCTATAAATAAATAAAAGTATTGAACGAGAAAAATTGCGTTATTTAATTTCCTTCGTGACTCGCGAAAGTGGATTTAGAAATTATTATATATACGTTTTTTAAGAGGGTAGAAAAAGAAAACTCGGAGTTTTCCGGGGGAGGAAAGAAAATGAGATTAAATCAAGAATATTATTTAAATTGTATACTCATATAACTGGAGGAATGTACGTCTGAACGCGTGATGTGATCGTGCAGAGGCCGCGGCCCCGAAACGAGTTAGAAAATTCCAGCAACTCTTAATTAACAGCGACCGATGAAAAGATGCCGTTCCAGCATGAAGTTGCTGGAGGTGGACTCGCGACAGCTCTTCGTGTTTAAGTGTAAATATCGGAACCGACGCATCAGGTCGGTCTACCTGAATACCTTAACGCGGAATGATCTGCGCCCGTTGGAAAAAGGGCCCGAACCGATCGAAACACTTTACGCGGGTATCGTGCAACATGCGGGCAAATCAGAAATTTCATTCGTGCGTCCGTGGAATCTCGGTGCGCGAGATTCTTTCGCAAAGGTTCCAACCCTTCGGTCTCCGGAGGAAGCTCGTGCAAGAAGTCTCTCACCGCACTCATCCTTCGGGTCGTCGGTTGGCACGCCTCGCGGTTCGCAAAACCCATCGAAATTAGTTTCAACGTAACTCGACTTGACGCCTTTTTTTTTACTTACGGGAGTTGCTCGAAAAAACGCTTTTAGGACTGAAAACAACTGACATCATGCAAAACTCTGACAACTACGGAATTTTTGTCGCTGTTGATCGTGCAGAAGTCGAACGTTCGGATAATGACGGTCGAAGCAAGCAGGCTTTTTTTTTCTTTTTTTTAAAAGCAAGGCAGCGCAAAAACAAAAACTAAAACAAGCAAGAGACCTACTCTTCTAGTAAAATTTAACGTCTATATCTCCGGGCCTGGTCTTGTGATAGGTATATATGTGCGTCATTAGCGAGTTCCGGGAGCAGTAGATGCGATCACATATGTGACAGCGATACTCTTCTTGTCGCGCGGAATGCTTGTCGGCAACGTGTCGCTTCAGACTCGCTTTCGAGCACAACACTTTCGTGCATAAGCCGCAAGTAAAAACCTTCTTCAATAGTGAGACCGGCCCTGAAATAAAAAAAATACTCATTATTCCTCGCTCTAAGCTTTCGTTTCTCTCTTGTGGGCCGGCCACATTACCTTAATTTTCATTTGTTAATTTTAACGTAAGTGCGGTTAGATACCTTCACCACAAGACCAAGCATCGTTATTCTAATGTACGGTTAATCCGTCGGAGTTTAATGAGACTCACCTTGAGCCGAGGTTCCCGCCAAGCCGTCCGAGTTCCTGTTGAGCACCGGGCCTAGACCTGAAAATGAAGGAATGCTCTATTAAGCTAACCGCAACAGCGGGAGGAATAGTCTGTTGACACGTTATCCCTGGAAACGAACCTGTAAGGGGATCGGTGTTGAACGCGGCGATGTTAAAGTTAAACGGCGAAGCGGTCTGAAAGAGTTTGTCGGGCGATATATACGTCGGTATTCGGTCTCTCATTAGATCGTGCACCCCGTGGAGCCCTATGCTGTCTTCGGTGTCTCTGCTTCCGGTCGAATCTATGCTGTTATCGTTGTTGACCGATTCTCTGTTATTGCACATCAGCTCCAGCGGCTCCGACTTCACGTCGTTCTTGTACTGTTGCGCCGAAGGAGGTGAAGGAGATCTGGATCTGGCCTGAAACATCGGAAAATATTACGTTTTTCTGGTTCGTTATCGAAGGGATGCTGCTGCTGCCTGCTGCTGCGGTTTTCTTGGCGATAGTTACAGTTGACTTCACCGAAGTGGACGACAGATCAGCGGGCGTGTCCTGCTCGGGCGTCGCCGACCTTTCCCGGCAATTCTCCTTGCCGTTCGCATTCTCCAAACTGTTCGTGGGCTGATACTTCGGCGGGCTTTCTTCCATTCTCAGTTTCTTAGGCGGAGTCGTCCTGTCTTCCGAATGGTCCACCGATCTTCTCCTGTCCCTCCTGTCCCATAAGATTAACCGATTAAAAATAAAGCGAAACAATTGAACCAAATTTTCGATCCGTCTCCTGAAAAGGTGCTTACGAGTTTCTGTTGGCCGAGAACGAAGCCGCCTTTAACAATTGGTTAACGGTGGCAGCACTGGTAGAGCTCAGTTGAGAGCATGGTGAATCTCTGTTCACGTTCCACGTGGGAGAATCTTCGTTTGGCGATGATACGCTTTGGGGTCTGTCCCGGGACGAGGTGATCTGAAATCAAACAGCCTCATTCATTAGCCGTCATCGGATGTCGGTCGTGGCGCCGGAAAAGGAAAAAGGATGTACCTGCTCGTCCCTCTCTCCCTGCTTGGTTAATCCGCTAACTCTGAGAACTTCAGCAGTCTTTAGAAATGAGGTTAAATTATTCTGATGAACATTTACCTCGCCATGATAAATAAATTCAACTAGAGAACTAAGATCGTCGAAGGAGACATCTTGCAGAACTATAACTGGATGTTTACACGGAGTACTCTGCGAAAAAATTATTCCGGACTTATTAAACTGCGGCCTGCACTTCGATCATAAATCCCTACAGTTATTGCAATTTCTTACTGCATAATACAAAATCTGATGACGCATTTTGATATCTTATTATTATAAATATATTTTTCTTACAATTATATTAAATATAATACTTTAAGCAAAACACAATGCGAGGCTCAATCAGTTTTATAGAAAATTGTTCGTAATTCATATTCAGATGTTTTATTAAATGTGCATGTGCAAATTTACAACTAAAAATTTAATTCTTCAATTTTTTTTTAACCGTAATTGATTAAAATGAAATTCAGTAAGCACATTATATAGAATAATGATTATAGTTATTTGCATAGTTTTCAGTACACATTAACAATATATGTTTAAATCACGCAATGCATTTATGATATGAACATTTCACATGAATTACTAATCTGTAAGAATGCAAGCTTACATTGTTAGTTTCACTGAAACTTATGAAATAATAATCGCAGTTTCGTCAGTAAAGTTTATCATATAGGAGGAATGTTTATTTATTATTGAAAAATCTCATCATTTTGTCTCACAACCTGATAAAAAAAATGAAAAATTTGATATATTTGAATATCAATGATTGAGGGTTAATTTTTATAAACTTCTGTCGTGTCCTTTAATTGCGTATCTGTACAGGACGCAAGGAACGACAGAAAAATATGGCTTTTTATTAACGAGAGAAAAGCCATAAATTCTATTACTAGTTATTGAGAAATTTTAACCAAAAGCAAGGCATAAATTTCGTCCAAATCCACTTTTTTACGGTTTTCCCGCCAGCATTAATTCATTTTCGGATATCAACTTTAAATCGTTCCTTTTACGATGAATTATTTATTTTAATAGTAAATCCGATGATCGCTGCTGCTGCAAAAAAAACAATTTGCCTTCTTTCCATTTCTTATCGGCGCTATAAAATAATAAATAAATGGACTTACTTTTAAAAGTTCTCTGAAATAGGAGCTACACGCAGACAATACTACTCTATGCGCTTTTAGACTTCTACCATCACAGGCCAGTGTGACATCAACGAAATCATCTTGATCTCGAAGACTCTCGAAAGCCGAGGTGATGCTGCTTTGGTAATTGTTCCATCGAAGACAAAAATGCTGAGTATCGGAGGACATTGTCTCCACCTCCTGCATAAAACAAGATCGGAAATCAGTTCCTTGCTTTGTCGGGGGATTTTGGGTCTGAGCGGTTTGTGCAGATTTGGGAGCAGCGGGAAACTGCTCCTGCCGTTAAATGCGTTATTTCGGGTTTTGCCCCGGTAAGCGAAAGACCGTTTGGCCGCGAACGCTTTGTTGCTTACGGCAGATTGCGTAAGCCGAAAGCAGGTTCATTTTCCGAGTGCAAATTTAAATTTGTGAACGATCACTTGTGCTGAAGCAGCGACAAACCCCTGGCTAACGAACTGCCGACTTGCTCGGGAGCACCCCATGTGAGAATTATTGCTGCTTTTGCTAGGAGACCGAAAACCGGTTTTCCTAAAAACCCTCAAGTTCAGAATGTTCGAAGTTTTTCCTATCGGAAAATTACACGTAATTTTAAGTACATGTATGAATGTCCTTATACATATAAAAAATGTTTTTCATAAACATTTATTTTAATTTTTTTTAAACAATGATAAAGATTCCCTATTATAATCTGCAGTTTTGTACCTTACGTGCTATAATAATCTTTTCATTAAATTTTCCAAATTATGATCTCTTTCATTCAACCATTTTGAAAGATCTAACTGGTAAATTTTCTGTATGCGTGATGCGTAATATAAATTATACATTGAATATGTAACGTAACAGTTATCGGTATTTTTGTTAAATTTTACTTTGTTGCATATCTCATTTATTAATTTTTCTTATACGCTGGTATATAAATTATGTATATATAATAACCACATTTACTGTATGTTATATTTTATATATTTATCTATTTTTAAATTTATAATATCGTATTATGTACATAATTTTAGCTAGTTTTGTGTTTATTGGATTTAAATATGAAAAATTAATTAATTCAGTAGCTTGTATGTACATATATATTTTTTTTCTATGTATAAAAAATACACATATATTTATATTAGATTTTAAAATTTATTAAATGCTCAATATTTTAAGGGAAATTTAATTTTTTGTTATTAACATAAAATATTTCGTGAATTAGCCAACAAACAGGTAAATAACCAGAGCGTTTTTTTTTCGTTATTGAGGTTAAAATATTTCTGTATAAATACTATTTTTTGGTACACTTTTCTCCGAAAGAGAGTATTCTAAAATTATTAACAGAATAGTATTTCGGCATAAACAGATATTGTAATTTATTAATATACAATATTCAGTAGTACAATGCATAAAATGTAATAATATCACATATTGAATTCAAGAATTGAATATCATACATTTAATTAGATCCCATTGAATTCAGGATTGCAGTGATATCAGTTTTTGAAAAAAAAATTTTACTGAACTTGAAAATTTTTTATCTCTATTTAAAAATCAACAATTTGTATACATCAATATTAAGCAACTAAATCTGTATTTTATCATATTCTTAAGCTACTGAAAATATAAAATATTTTAGAAAAATTACAATTAATTAGTATAATATGTTGTACCGTATGCATGCAATACTTCCACAAAAATAAATAAATAGTATATATGGACATTGTAATGGTTTAATTTTATACATATAATAACTTTATCTCTCAGTGAAGAGAATAACGAAGAAATAAGTCATTTCGTATTCTTAAAAATCTATATCTGTACTATTATGTGTATAAATATCTAAATACACACATTCACATATGTACACATTTGTATGGAAATACGTCTAAATTTTATTATCGGATTATGTTGCGTTTCTCGACAAGACACGAGAGGAACCGACACCTGTGGTACATTTAGTTGTAAATTAAAATACATTTTATCTATTTTAAATTATGTGAAATTTCCTAAACACTAAAGTTTTCAGTTTCACTCTTCATTTATTAACAAACAGATCCATATAAATCTATATCTTCTATCATATAGTACACTAAAAGCGTTTTTAACGGTTTAAAATATATGCAATATCGCATATTCATTTAATGAATGTAATATATGAAAACATATCCAAAAAGAAAATTATAATAAAATATCAATATATATGTATTTATATACATATATATAATTCTTTTTTCTAAAGCTAGGGCGATAAAAGCAAATGACAATAAAAAAATGTCATTATCCACATTATGTAATGCAAAATAACTGCTAATAAATTATTTAAAATCAGTGGCTCTTAATTACTATTTTATAATATACAAACGGCTCAAAAGAAACTTTGCCAGCAAACAATTATTCATCTCTTTAATTTTTAGTACTGCAATATATCTTTGGAATTTGAATATTATGTGTTTATTTTCAATTGAATTATCAAAAAGAAAGAAACCTGATCGTTGATTATGTCAGATAAATAATACATCAAAGATAGAATAATATGAGATGTAACTTTTCAATTTCATTCTTTGCATAATAATTATTCCTATATTATTATTCCTTATTGTCTATAATTATCTTGGCTTTATTTTCGACGTGTAATTACGTCGGATAATCTGTAACTGGTTTCGTTCCATAATGTATAAATAATTTTTTGCTTAATTTGTCTTGTGACTATTCGGAAGGCAACAACGTGAAGGCCGATTCATATTTTAAATGAGTTGATCTCGCAGCACGAATAACAACATATGATTATTATCTATTCAAAAAACGAATTTCGATAAATTTTTTAGGTCCAAACTTTTTTTTTTTTTTTCAATTTCGAAAGTTAGCAGAAAGAATTTTCAGGCAAATATTTTGTTCGGTGACAAGGAGCCTGGAATATTTGGCGGTTCTCGAAATGCGTCCGAAGAACCATAAAAATATCGTTAAGCTGCACATAAAAACCGAAGGATCGAAACCGGCGCGGATAACCAGTCATCGACTATCTCATGGTTGGTTGCAGCGAGCAAAAAAAAATAAATTTGGAAACACAAGGAATAAACCGTCGTAACCACGCCCGAAATTAGGTATGTAGACTCAGCATTTAAGGTCATGTAATGGGAAAATTAATGAAAAATTAACCGAAGCGAGGTTCATTAAGACGCGATATTGAAATATCTCTGTGGCGGACCCGTCGAGAAGCTCGATTATAAACGACGTCGCGGATAATCGCTTATAATGACGCGAAATTTCGTGTCGGAGCGGCAACGGGGCGGGGGGGGGGGGTCGAGCGAACCACCATCACACCCGAGCATGTCTTTGTGATTAAATTAAAATACCAGTTGACCGTGAGTGCGGGCCAGACAAATAAATTCGCTGCCGAAGATAAGGGACCGGTCGACGCACGCTTATAAGGAACAACGGGGGAGCTCGTTTTAATTCGGGCGTCGGCGATGAAACGGGAGAAGGTTTCGGCGGGGAATATTCTTTTATCCGAACCCCGGGGGTGGCTCTCGCATTTGACGAAAAGAGTCTCTGGCAGTGTTCGCAGCAGCAGAAATTTCAATTAATTATGCGCAAATATTAAGAGGAAAAGGAAAAGAAAAAAATTTTCTTTGAGCGAACTCGAAACGTTTTCTCGATTAATTAAGTGTTCGAATCGCGATCTCAGGTTTTTAAGGCTTACGCAGAGGGAAAATTCCGACGTTTTTCCTAATGGGAATATGCAGGGACTCGGGCGATCCCAGCGTCATAAGAATACAATAATGTTATTCCGCCATCTTTTATTAATTTGTCCATATATCTGTCACTTCGATTTTTGTTCTCTCGTTAATGCATGCATTCAGATTCATGTTTAAATAGGACATTATGTTTTATAATTAAAAGCATTTCCTTGCGAAAGGAGAAGAAAAAGAAATCCTGTTTGTTTTTTTTTTTATTTTTTAATGATGCATTATTATGATAAAAAATTTTTAATGAAAAACCAATATGTGTTTCTTGGGTAATTTTAACTTGCAGTTTTTTTTGAAATTGATTTCGCCCAAATCGTCAGCTACACGAGAAGTGGAAAGTATTGTGCGACAGGAGAATTCGGATTCAAGAAACTTACCAATATCGAGTTTAAATCACATCGATTGTAAACATTTGTTCCCTACAGAGTTATACAATATCGTAAGCAAGAACTCATAATTTTATACTTATAAATTAATTGATAGGAATAAATTTTCTTTCTTTCTTTTTTTTTTTTTAAACAAGAACTACCCGTATGCATATTGGAGGCCGAAACGAAATTTATACAAAGTCTTAATCTATTTCAAAATTTCACAGAGCTTATATAAGGCTCTTTCGTGTGAGTTAAGCGATTCGATGGAGGAAAAAGAAAATTTTTTTTTTTGTTAAAAATATATCACAAATCGAAAGCTTTTACATTATTTTCTTTCTTTTTTTTTATAAGTTATGACTGGAATAAAATAAAAGTTATATAATCCGTTATAGGAGAGGCCCGCTCTGCCGACGGTGATGCGCGGAAGGCGAATTTTCATCGGCTTCTCGAAATCAATGCAAATTTATAGCGGATAATATTCGCTTATACAGTATGAAAATTTACGGAATTTAATCTAATATAATGGATGCGCATTTCGCGTAGTCTGGAAATGTACGGAAAGAAGCAATAAAACGGTTCGAATTTGAGACATGTCCAGTTAAATGTCGCGTTTAATGGGGGAGGATCGTGCAAAAAAGGGGATGCAGGAGAAAGGGGGTTAATCGGAAAAATTCTACCCCAAAATCACGTTACAAAAAAAAATAGCCTTGCGAATCGTACCCCGAAAGTTTCATCCCTCTTAAATTGTCTTTTTTACCCATTTCTGAATGCGGCATAAACCTTCGAAGGGATTCTCCTACGACGACCGGAAGTTCAACTTTTTGATGGAGAAAGCGAGGATTTTAAACCTAATAAACCTTACAACCTAATTTTTTTTCAAAATATATATATATATTCTTCAATAGTATAACCGGATTCCGTTTTTAAATATATGAATTTTTTCGGCGCGATGGCAAGATATTGTCACGTACTAATAATTGCGTTTTCTTCGGTTTTAATCATGTAACCGTGTAAAAACGTGGTTTTTCGCATAAATCATGTAAGAATCCTCGCTTGAATATATATGTATGTCTTTTTATAATATTTCAAGGCTTAAACGCCTGGGAAAAAGCGAAATTTTCATAATTACACAATCGACGACAATATGCGCATAATAAAATCAATATTCCTCGAAAGACGTCAAATATGCTAAATTGAAAAATTACACAGTCGCGATGGCGGTATATTAATAATACAGTAAGTTACTTTAAGATAATATATCCTAAAAGCATTTATATGGTTACTACGCGCTTGAATCATTAAAACGAACCATAAAAAATATAACGTTCTTTATCATCATCATCGTTCGCGCCGTAAATTTGATACAAGAACTAGTTCTTTGAATATATTTAAAAGCGTTAAATATATCTATATATACGTACATAATATTCGTTCTTTTAAATTATTTATTAAGTACAAAAATCCGCTTAATTCGAAAAAAACAGGATTAAGATTTTTTTTTTTTTTTTTTTTTTTTCACTGTGGAAATTAACAAAATCTCCTTCGTTCTTACATCGTGCAATATTACCCCAGATAAATCGCAATCTACATGGATAATCACAAGATTGCATTATCTTATATATATTAATTCAGCTTTTTGTATTTTTTTTTTTTTTTTGTTCACTGATTTATATCTTATGGATCTCAAAAATTTAAAATGCCATTCGTAATATTTTTGCCATATTATTAGTATAATCCGTAAAAAAATTTTTTTTTGCCGTACGAATTGTAACGGAGGGAAGGAAAAAAAAAAAAAAATTGAGATTTTTCGATTGTGGCTCAGAGGACCAGCGTTAAAAGATAAAATATTTTAGCACTCTTAACACACGAAAAGGCTGCGAGAGAAAAAAAAAAAAAAAAAAAAAAAAAAAAAAAAAAATAAAAAAAAAGGCTCGCCCGTGAGGCGGAAGCGGGGAAAATTTTCGAAAAACGTGCGCGGAAAAAAGAAAAAAACCGTACGGTAACATTAATATTTCCTTCGAAAATCGCAATATGACACATACATATGTATATGTTAATATAGTTAAGAATAAAGGCTTTTTTATTTTTTTTTTTCCTCCTCTGACATGCGCTGCTAAGTCGAAAAAAAAGGCAAAGGACCTTTTTATTAACTTCCAAGCTTCAGGAACCGAATTTCTCATCCCAATTTTTTTTTTTTTTTTTATTTTTATTTTTATTTCTAGTTTTTTTTCCCTTTCCTTACCTTTTCCTTCAGTATTGACGAAATCATCAGGTACTATTGCGAAACATATATATTTCATTTAAGATTCGAAGCTAACCGGTTATTGCTTCGTACTAGCTCCTCATCTTCGATTTTGTACTTTTGGCCGAATTCTTCCCCCTTTCCTCCGAGTGCAAGCAAGATTAAAAAAAAGAAAAAAGAAAAAAAAAAAAACGACGAAAATCCCGGAGTGAGTAAAAAGTACGATCGCGATTATGGTTATTTTTCCCCCAAAGTTCGACGTCGGATTTTTCCCGGATTTTTCCCTGCTTTTACTCGCTCGCTTCACCGAAATTGCGCAAATTCGTGAATGTGTCCAGCTCTGCGGAAAAAAGAAAAAAAAAAAAACGGAAGGGATTTTCCTCTTTTCTCCTTCCTTCCGGCGCAGAACAGGAAAAAAAAAAAAAAACTGCGAAAACTTAATTCGACTCGTGAACGGTTTCGAATAACGGATCGAGAAAATTTCCCATTTTTCCCCCGTTTAACTTCATATTTTCCCTATGCTTCCCTATAGCCCGTACTGATTGGAAAAAATAAAAAACTACCATCCCGAAATTAAAAATGTTTGCAACTAATAAATCTGAATGCGTGAGTTAGGCCTGGAGAGAGAGCGACCCCTCCCCCGTTCCAACTTCTCCACTACCCCCTAAAAGAGCCCTTCTCCCAGCTCAGCTATCGCAAAAACTAGGGACTACGAAGGCATAATAAAAAATTGTACGCACCCCCTTTTTAAAGTTTTGATTGCTTTGAGTTAAAACCAACTATGTCGTTTTTTTTAAAATTTTACATTTTCAATTTTTCTCATTTCCCTCTCTTTTTCGCTACCCCGTCGACGGCTGAACGGAAAGCGCGACGCTCGGGTCTTTTTCCCTAGCATTTCGCTCGCTCTCGCTCGCCCGCATGCGGCGCCCGCATTTTCCATCTCTCACCGGCGCACAGGTACGGTCGCGGAACCCGGGAATTGCGCTCACTCTAATTATCCGCACGCACGCACGCACGCACGCACGCACGCACCCCGCCCCGAAAATAACGGCCACTTGACCCCAAACGCTTTTTATTTATATTTCCGACAATCGATAACTTTTTAATTTCGATTCCACCTTTTTTTTTTTTTTTTTTTTTTTCCGGGTACGAAAATGCCGCTGCGATACATCCGCAACTTGCTAATTGATTGTTAACACGCGCCGATGTTGAAATATGTTCCAAGCGGGGAATCGAAAAAAAAAAAAAAAAAAAATTCCCGAGGTAATTTGATTTTCCTTGGCCGCACCCGCCCTCCCAGCGATGGGGGGGTGGCTCCTATGCGAAATTTTTTCTTACCCCCGTGAACCATCCCCGATTCGTCGCCGCGGGCTCGGGCTACGGGAGAGGCCTTCTTTTTTTTTTTTTTTTTGTGGTCCCCGGGTCCCGATCCGAAATTTTTTACGCGACAACAGGAAGGAAACGGGAATTTGGGGGTAG
>JAOWBB010000009.1:302968-319764 GCA_028565995.1 Ricinus marginatus | reverse complement strand
CCCCTCCCCAATCTCGCTTTTGATATTTCGGATCCCGTCCCGGGTCATTTTGAAAACTTTCCGGCCACGTTGACAACCCTCTAATGAATGTTTAATTAGTAATTAGCTCGGGGCGTAAAAGCGCTCAGCAATCTAACATCTTAATGTATTAGTTAAGCCTTATTTTCTTTTTTTTTTTTTTTTTTTTTTTTTATTCCCTGCCCGGAACGGTGCGCGGGTTCCAAAATGCCAGCGAAGAGCGGAAAAACCATTTCTTTAATGGCGTCACGGGGCGATCCGCAATCCAAAATGGAGCGGGACCGCTTCCATTCCTGCCCCGACCTGAGCTTCGAACCTTTGCCCGGCGTCGTCTGTAACCGCGCTAACGGAGCCGTTTTCAAACGGGAGTTTCACGCATTTTTCGAAACGTTTAAAAATATCTCCAACTATTATTTACGAATTCGAAACAGGATTAAACTATAAAAGTGAAATAGGGGTAATTATTGGTTAATTAATATTTACTGATTAATTACATGATATAACGTAAATAGGATTTATATTATCGGTTGGTATGAGAATATCTGGTGTCGCCTTTTTTAGCGGTTTCCATCATTTAATTTCATTTTGCATTATTGTTGTTGTTGCTATTATTATTATTATTATTATTATTATTATTATTATTATTATCGGTATGGAGTGGAATTGGGCATTGTTATTTGACCCTTTTAAAAAAAATTCCATCTCAGTTGAATGTATGTTTTAATATTTCAAAATATCAACAATTTTTTTCTGCGGTTGTTCAGTTATATTTATTTGCAGTACAGAAAAAGGGAATTAACATTTTTATAAACGTGTTAGTCAGGACTTTTTTTTTTTTTTTTTTTTTTGGCGTGTGCAAAAAAATAAACTGACAAAATATGAACTGGTTAACCGCGTATTTTATGAAAAGAAAACTATTGAAATAGTCAGGTGAAAAGGGCGAGAGAAAAAAACGCTCTTAAGACATTGGAATGGTTCGATTATTAAAAAGGTAAATTTGAGTTTTTTAATTTTAAAATCTCATTTTGTGCCTGTTAGTTAGACTCATTAAATACAGATCAAAAGTTGGTTAAAAAAAAAAAAAAATCTCTGTGTATCAAAGACTGGAGAATTGTTCATTTTCTGGACAAGTTGCAACCCATCAAAAAGATTAAAATTTTTCTAGACTTAACCAACAGGAACAATTTTAAATAGGTGGAAAGATGTTCAAAGAGTGATTTGCAATGCCGTTAACGAGTCAAATGAAAATGTATTTTTCTGTTTTTGAGATCGGATTCGGGGGGCAGCTTCCTGCTTCCATTTCTTTTTTTTTTTTTTTTTGAAAATTTTTCATTTTTATTTAACGGCCCAAACAAAATCGGCTTTAACTTATTATAAGCCAATTACTCGACGTCAGTCATTAAGCCGGCTACGTTCGGGTTTCATTTTTTCGCGAAAGCGGCAGCATGAATTTTCATATTTAAGTCGCTGTGAGCAGTCCAATCTTTCGAATCAAAAAATTTTGATTGTCCGAAAAATTTCAAAAATTAAATCAAGCAATCTGCCATCCGCGGAAGTCACGCTCGCGAATTGTGCAAGCGGCAAACCGGAGACGATAAATGAAAAGACGCGTTAACGTTATATATTTTCGCGAATTAATCCGTTTGTATACTTGATGGAGATTTCTCAGTTGCAAGGTTTGCTGCCGGGCGACCTGGAAGGCATTCCGGACGGGAAAACTTTCCATGATTTGAACGGGAGAGCTAAAAAGGCGAAAAAAAAAGAAAAAACGTAAAAATTTTCCGGTAAACCGCGATACTTCCCCGTCAACATTTTGCGTTCGGGTTCCCTTTTTTTTTTTTTTTTTTTTTTTTTTTTTTTTTTTTTTTTTGCGAACGGAAAAACACATAAATCAATTAAAGAAAACAAAACAAATTAATTTTTGCTTTTAAAACTTGATCGAACCAATGACATACGGCAATAACATGCCCAGACAAAAATAATTGATTGATTTGATATGCATTTCGTTTGAAGTCCACAAAGGTGCGGATTAGTCCAATGATTTTGCATTGTAACCTGCGAGTATTTTATCCGTCAGGCAGAATCGGAAAAATATAAATTCATCGGACCCAAAAAACCGGGAAAACACCTCTTCAATCGGGAAACAGAAGATGTAACACGTATTTCCCCTAAGGACGCCCAGAAAATAAGATTTTGCATGTTGACTGCTGCATCCGAAAAGTTCTGAATCCCTCGTCGACCGGTACCATTTTTTTCCCCGGTTATCCCAAATAATATCAGCGGATGCCTCTGAATCAAAGGCCTCGTCGTCGGCCTTTTTGCGAAAAAGTGATAATCATTCATATAGCTATCAAATTATGGGAACTTGGTCATCATTAAATTTATTACTGAGTTTATCCTTCCGTTAATAAATCCAGATTCGTTCGCGTTTGGGCTCTGGAAAGACAAAGCGGAAAAATTAGAATGGAAAACCATTTTTCATTCCACCCCTTTGCAATCTGTCACTAGGCATGCTAAGAAAAAAAAAAAAAAATCTTGCAGATACGGAAACGGGCTCCGCAGAGGCATAAATCCATTTCATAACAGAGGGATCAATTATTTTTCATTTTCAATTTTTAAATATTCCCAAAATCTTAATTATTTAATGCACAAGTACCTGCATCAAATGTGATTAATTTCTTACCGTTTTGAAACAGATTTTCCATTGCCTCGAAATTTTTTTAAACATACCGAATTCCCCTACATCATACATAACAATATTTAAGTCACTTCTTCATTATTTACTTTTGGCTTCTTCCTTTTTTTTTTTTTTTCCATGTTATCACCGGCACAATACGGTTTTTTTCCTAACCCATATATTTTTCAAAACAATGTTAGATCGATGATGAGCCAGGACTGGCATCATAAATTTACCTCAGACGGGAAGCAACGCGGAAATAAAGGTGATAGTGAAATAAGAACATTCAGAATATACATGCATTAGAGACGCAAAAAAAAATTTTTAATGTCACATTGCGTTGCGGATAAAATATTGAACTGCAGCACTAAATATAATATACATATTAATACGATACAACAAGACTAATGTTTTCGTTTTTCCTCCATTACGGGAATAAAAGCACGAGTTCATTTTCCATGTAATTCTTATGTGCGGCCTGAAAATACAGAACGACGATAATGACAGCGATTGCAGTGCATTGTTCTTTTTTGTTGCAACATTCGGCGAAAGACTAAAACGTACATGAGAGAAATTTGCGCTTCTCCTCTCCAAAGACCAAAGCGAAACTTGTATAATTATTATGTTAACGTAAACATATACGGCACTTATTATTTTAAAAAGTAAAAGGTTGAAGCCAATTTATTTATTTTAATTACATCATTAAATTTACAGGCACATAGTACTATTTCAACCGCAAATTCACAGCTGGATAACCTTTCAGCTTCATCAATGAACTGTTAATTGCTGAATCAGTGTTTTATCAAAGTTTGCAAAATAAGTATTTAGAGGTTTATACGTTATTTTAAATTCTTTCTCGGTCCTCCTGCCCCCATGGTTTTAAATGCGAAAAAGGAGAATAATTAAATTCAGATTTTCGAGGGCGGGTTGTCGTCCTGTTATGAGGCCGGACGACAACAAAGGAGAAAATTTCTTTTCCTCAGCTTAAATGTGAATACCTTCATTACAGTTTTAATTTTTCCCTAAAGTGCAAGCAATTCGTCAGCCACAAGCAGATAATGCGCCAATCCCTCCGAATCGAATAAGGTTTAATTTCTGTGAAGAACTATTAAGATCGTGTGTCATGAACGTTATGTGGGTCTTAGGCAACGAGTTGAGTTTGATTCCGGTCCTACCGGTGGAACAGATAATTGATGCTAAATTGCATTCCTACTGCCATGAATTAGGACCCGATAAATCCGTCTTAAAAATTGGGAGAAGAAAAAAAAAAAAGTTCTGGGTGAAATTCAAAATCCGAAATTGTGCTTAACCATAATTCTACCTTCCATTCTCCCGGAGTATCTGAAACGCATTTGTTCACAGCGGTCCCGGGCTAAGGATCGCAGGAAAACATTTAACACCCGCAAGATTTTTCTTATTGATTACATTTATTCGTGTACATATAAAATTTGCTTTATTTTTTCGGTAAAGTAAAAACGACGCCAATTTTCGTTCAGGTTCCATAACAATGGACCGAGTCATTACTTCGCAATATGATTTCAAGTTCTCCCATCCTCGACTCTTCCCCCCAACCCCCGGCCCGCTTTCGCTGACAAAGGGAAGTTCCTCTCCTAATATCTTTATTTTAAGTTTCGAGATTAATAAATAAAAAATAAAAAAAAGTCACAATTACTCTATTTGAATTCCAAATAAATAACGCAAAAAAAAGAAATCCGGACATTGGGGAGGCGCGGGGGGGGGGGCAGTACGTTGAGATGGAAATATCTCGAAAGTTTCCTAAATTACTACATAAGAATCAATAAATTACAAAAGGAAGAAAAAAAAAAACTTTGAATATACAATGAAACAAGAAAAGAATAAGTTCCTGCTGAAATTGACAGGGAGAAAAACATGAAGGGAAATAAGAAATAGGAAGTAGCAATATTGAAACCCATGAAAAGAAAAAAAAAACAATATGAAAGTTAAAGAAAGGAAAAAAAGGGAAAAAGATAAAATTCAAGCTAAGAAGAAATATTTGCCATGAAACGAAATTAAATGTTGTCTCCGAATATGAGGCGAAGGGTGCCGGTGGGGCTTTCGCGATGGGAAAAAAAAAAAAAAAAGGTGAGAGCGAACTGTGAAAATTGGGCAAAGATTCCCGCTGCAAGTCTGTCGGGAGCTGCCGGAAAATCGGAATCCAGCAGCGGCGGACGGTCAGCGGCATCGCAAGTCCCGATGCGCTTTGCAATGTTCCGCATACCTCATCCAAAGGTATTAATGAGTGATCATCTTGAAAGCGTCCACATAAACCACATAACTCCCCCGATGCTTATAATGAAGTAATACAAATTTGAAAGTAAAAGCTGATTTTATTGCCTTTACATAATCATTATTATTATTATTATATGGATAATATATATATAAATGTACTCGTGTATATCCAAGACCGGTTTCATCATTCAACGAATATAGTCGTTGCCCAGGGAATTTAAATAAAAATTATGGAAAATATTTTTACCTTATTTTTATACATCTCTTTAATAAATACATGCATATGTAACGGGCGTCACATCTTTATTAGAAAACCTGCAGATCAGTTAATCCAAGCGTTTCGTTGGAGCTAGATTATTTTTCAGTTTTTCGGAATATAAATTCATAAAAATTTTACGTTATTAATTGAAAAACCTTGCATGCTCTAACGATCCGCCACGAATTACTTATAAATTCAAGCATCTTTTTATTTCAAAGATTTTCACGTTGATCGTATGGCGCTTGATCCTTGTTTCTGTTCCTGATGCATAAATCTTTGCGTTATGGAAATTTAGGGAAAAAATTCATATTGCATTAATTTTTGAACAGCATCGCATTTGCTTCCATCGATTCAGGATTTCTCTCTCTCCTCCACTATATCGTAAATATATTATTACGTTTAGTGTAAATCAGTAGTTAAAATATCGAGAGCAATTTACATTATCTGTTGCATCAGTTAAGATCATGTTTCGCTCGAAGTTATATCTTCGTTATCCAGGATAATTACGGGCGTTGAGATTATCCATCTCGTTCAAGTGGGTAATTGAGATTTCTGCGAGTGAGAGAGATGAAATTTATCATAACTTAAATAATCTAAAACTGAAAATACCGTAAAATCGGTTTTAATGACGTGCAGAAGGATTTTAAGCTCATAAACTCATCGGCCACATATGTATATAGACACAAAGCACAACTCAACGCATATGCACCAAGAACGATTAGCATAGTTAATTACAACATAAACAATAGGGTTGGGGTGAAGCCCAAACAATAGATTTAGTCTAGACTCGCTAACAATTTCATAATTAATTGCATTTCGATGCCGGACTAACGTCAATAGTTGAAATCCGTCTAGCCGATTTAACCTATTTTAAACCAAAATTTTCCCGACTTCGAACGTGATTCATCTTTTCTTTCAATAAGGGTTTCCTTCTTCCGCAGCAAGGGTAGGAGACGTTCGCAGTGCGAGGAATCCGGAAGCCCGGTAAGCTCTCGGACCGGAAGAAGAATATTCAAGCAGTGGCTGGTCTTTTTCAGGGGTGCGAGAGACCGATAAAAACCTGAGAAGATTGAAAATGTACTCGAAACGGTGCTAAAAAAAAAAAAAAAAAAAAAAAACGAGATCGGGTTTCTGGAGATCGAACGGGATGCCACCCCCTACGAACCAGACTTGAACTAGCTGATATTAATGATAAATAACGGATAAAGTTCCCAGCATCATCAAAATTATATTATCTGGACGTCGTAAAAATTTCCAGCGATGTGTACATATTTTTGTGATGCAATAAAAATAATTTTTTTTTTTTTTAATACCTCGGATATTGGCGAAGCTTACGATTTCTTTGATATTAAGCATATTCGGGTCAGTTTTTAGATTATAAAAAACGATTAAAACATAGCAATAAAAACGTGAATGATAAATTAAGAATATTCTATGCGAGGAATATTCCGAAATTCCAGATTTTTCTCGGGCATTTTCGGAAATTTCCTTTCCTCGGTAATCGGGGGGTCGAAGAATTTCAGTGCGAAAGATGCCGGGGAAGGATTCCCGCCGCGCGTGCCATTGGCGAGCCTTCCGCCGGAAAATCATTTTTTGAAAAAATTTCAAAAATAAAGCAGTAATTTCACCGTTCCGCGGTAGAAACGGCATTTTCTGCGCCGGTGCATCTAATTCATTTTCCTCTCTCCGCGCGATGATCAACGGGTTTGCGTATCAGCAGAGGGCCCTCCCCCCCCCGTCCCCCCTCCCCAGCGGAAACGAGGCCCCATGCGGCCCCTTTTTTTTCATTCGAATCTAGACGGTGACAGAAAAACAAAATGCAAAAGAAGGAAAGAATTGACGGGACCTTGCAGCGGTAGCAGCAGCAGCAGCAGCAGCAGCTGCAACAACGCACTTTTCGAGTGGGATGCTGCCACGATGAGGAAGGGGTTGAAATTTTCCCTTTCACCTTCGAGTCCTTGACCGATCGGCCAGAAAGGGGCGGAGGAGGCGGTGAAGGGGGGGGAAGGGAATTGCCAACCTCTGCAAAAAGAAGTGAAAAAAAAGAAATGAAAAAATTTCCGTCCAAAAATAAATCAAAATTCGAAAAAAAAGGAAAATCGCAATAACCAATTACGAGTCGCGGCGCTTTACAGTAGAAATATTTTTCGCTGGAGAAAAAAAAATCTCCCTAAAAAAATGATATAAAGCGTTTTGGAACTGGAATGGAAACTGATTAACTTCGATGTCAGTGTTTTAAACAACAATGGGCCTTACGGAGAAGGAATAATTTCACTAAAGTTGTCGTAGCTAATCAAGGAAGGCGTATAAAAATGCGCAAAAGCAGATAGTTTCAATTAGATGCCATACAAATTTATTTAAATAATATTTTCTCTCTTTTATTTTATGTATTCGTCCGCGCTTTCGATTTTATTTATTTTTTTTTCAGCCCTTCCGGTACCTGAATTTCTTTTATATATTAACTGGACCTTCCAGGGGTCCCAAACGGGAATGCTGCGATTTTCTTGTTATTTAAATTGCCTTTTAACTTTAAAAAAACAAAGGATATATTTTTTACATTTTTCCTCTTTTTTTGTCTTTGTCATTACATCATGTTCGCTTACGATCAGGGACGGAATCAGGGTTTGATTTTAACTTTTTTCAGCTTTCCTCATCCAAATCATCAATTTTATCGGGCTTGCTTTACGTTTGCTTATGCCGAACCTGAGGTTCGTCAAAAATCCTGATACTTGCAAGATGTTCTCTTTCTTGATATTGTGTGATTATTTTTAACATTTACATTATTATTAAATATCCCTCGTTGAAGACAATTTATATAGCAAAAATGTAGCTTATATTGTATATACATCAGATTATTTTTTTTGTCGATGTCTAAATGAAAATGAGATTAATCGAAAACTCTCGTCTTTCTGTTGTTTGTAATTCAAAGCATCGTGATACTCAATATGAAATCCATTTTGTATTCTAAAATATTATTCATTAAGTTAATAATTTTAATTACAGATTTTGCACTTTAACAATAATTTGCAACCTTATTCAGCCATTACATCTTCACGCCAAAGTTAAATTGGAAAATTATAAATTTTTTTTCCACATTGTTGCAACATTAATTTATGTACAGCCGAAATATAAGAAACAAAATATTCACATTGACATCTAAATGTTCCAACTGGAATGCACGTGATTACAGAAAGTGATTAAAAAAAATTCAAATTGCTTGAATTTGAAAATGATTCTGTATTAAATCAAATTTTTCAAATCACTAAAAATAATTTTATTTAATTAATTATGGCAACGAGAAAATATCTAAACTCTGCGATTTATGTGAAAAAAATATTTATATATAAAAATAATTTTGGGCATTAGCTATTAGGTTGTGATCAGGCCTATTGCCACACGCAAAACATTATGATATTTAGTAGCTAGCAACACCCTAATAGGCTTCCAATAGACGCCCAAAGTGTCATTAGTTTGTCTTTCTAATTTTAGTTTTAGGTTTTCAAGGTGGACACCATGGTACAAAATATTCAGATACCTCATATTTAAAGGACGTTATTTATGCACACTGTTTGGCATTTATTCTTCACCGGGCAATACTGAAAAGAAACGTAATGTTTTGTCAAAAAAAAAATTAAATTAAAACTTTTTGACCTTTTTTTTTTAGCAAACGATTCATTTTATGGAACCGGCTGCTGATAATTTTTAAAATTAACTTTTTTTTTTTTTTTTAATTACAAATTAAAACTATGTAAGAAGTCTGGGAATTATTTTAAGCAATATTTACTTAACATGTAATATTAATTTCTCACATGAAATATTAAAGATTACCGATAGTTTATTTTTCAGTGAGCAATTATGTTCTTTTGATGCATATAGTGGAAGTAATAAAATTATCAATATCGTTATTATAGGCTCTCTGGAACAGTCGTTGCTGTAGCATAATTTATAATTAATTCAATTTAAAATTGAGAATTTTTCATTGCCTTTTCATTTTCAGATTTTACAAGATAAGAGAAGCAAAATGTATTAACATATGTGATGCCATCGTAAATGATAGTCCTATAATAAAAGCTAGTAAATTTAACATTATATTATATATAAATTATAATGTAATGTATATATTAATATAAAAATATATTAATGTTTTATGATATAGTGATAAAAATAAAATAGAGAGTACAAATTATCGGTATTATCCATTAAGTAGGTATTAATGAAATTTGTACTTTTTCATGTACCGGCAACATGTACGATTATGATTTTTATGGTACCTGGACATGCAATTTTGTATCCGCAGCGTGTGATGCACGCCATTAAATAAGATTCCAGAAAATTGTGCGTTAAAGTGATTAATTTTGTCGATTTCAATCGACTGCAAATTCATGCTTGAGAATCCTGTTGCGGATGAAAAACATTCCAGATATCAAATATTTTATCGAAAGCGAATCGTTTGTAAAACGTGAAAAAAGGAAAAAAAAACAAATTTCATGGTTGTACATCCGATGTCTTATCCAAAGATGGAATATTTAGACGGAATATCCGAGCGTAAAGAATTCAAAAATGAAAAATATTTTCCATCGAGGCAGAAAAGATTTTTTTGAAAATAAAAAGCACGGCTGGATACGCCGCTGAAGTTCCAGCATCCTTGTTAATGAGGCCCCCCCCCTCTCCCCACCACTTAGGCCTAGGACTAGGGAAGTGAACTCTTTCTATCCCTATTTCATTTTATTTCCATCCCTAAAAAATCATTACATTCATCTAGGGCAGGGGTAGTTTATAGGGCGCAGAATCGATGTTAATTCCTTGCCCCCTTTCGGATCACAAAAATTACAATAAAACTATAGAAATACACTTGAGGCCTATACCTCATTTTTAAAGCTGGGGAATTTTATAATTTTGAAATTTTTCCCTCTTTCTCCCGTTTCTTTTTTTTTCTGCTTCATGATTTACCATCCCGGGAGTTTGTTTATGCTTTTCTTTATCTTTCTCCTCTCCCGGCCTTTGCCACATCTCTCATCAGCGGGAACAAAAAAAAAAAAAATCAAAGAAAAAAACCCGATATTCGATACTCCAAATTTCTGCAGAGCTCACACTGAAAAGTGACTCATTTAAAGCAAAGGGGATGGTTTCTATCTATTGTTAAACACTGCATTAGAAGGGGTGAAACATCTATGATGCCAAAAGCTAAGGGTGACATCGTGAAAAGGAAAAAAAAAATTTTTTTTTGCCTTTTTCACATTCCCGATTCCCCGCATTTTTCCCGCGGAATACGCGGTTAAATGTGAAATCACGCAACGTTTCCAAGCGGTCATATTTTATTCTAAATATAAATAAGTACATAGTGAATTGTTTTTTTTATTTAATTTATTATTCGTTCATTTACAGAATTTAATCGTATCGTTTCCCTACCCCGCTCTCGTTCTTTGCCCCCAAGATTTAACATTTAACGGCAAGGGTTGATTTGAAAAAGTACTTTCGGGCGGCGATATTATACGTGGAAAAAGCACTAAAGTAACGCAAGAATCGGGATAAAAAATTTATTATGCGGAAGTTTTTTACATGACATCAATTTCTACAGACGAACGTGCAGCTAGGTCTTGAAGAGTTGAATAATTATTATTATTATATATATATATATATATTTTTTTTTAAATAAAATTTATTTCGCCAATGAATATTCGCCGTGATCATTTCCAACTTTTAACATTTGGAATCCCGTTGGTTTTATTTTCATTACCATTTTTCGCTTTTCACTTATATCATCATTTTTATTTTTTTGTAATACGTATTGATTTATCACGTTTCAAAACAAATTCATTTTTTTTACAAGTGTAAGGACCGTAGTTTTTAATTGTGGGAACCCTTTTTCCAGTGGAATATCTGCCTCTCATCAGTCAAACGCCTGAAGTTTTCAATTACTGTGCTGAAAGATTTTCACTTTTTGGACATTCAAAATTTCAAAGCTTTTATAGCATAACACGGGGAAAAGAAGCAAAAAAATTTTAGCAGAAAAAAATAAACGGGTGGGAGAATTTTCTGGCTTGAAAGGATTTTCCATTACTCTTTCAGATACCGACATCTAAAATATAATTCATATATTTTAAAACTCATATGGATAATCAGTTCGTACCCAATAAAACAACAAAATCGCCATTTAATTGGAATGAAACAAATTTTGTGCAGGGTTCTACACTTCAAAATAATCGAGATATCGTGCAAGTAACGACAAACGGGAAAATTTATTTTACAAGTACAAAAGTACAAACGGGAAAACGATATTTGTTTAACAGCAAAAATTACGGGTTCCTTGATGAAATGGCAATATCATGATAATGTCCAATAATCATGAGATTAACAACGTGTGCGAATCATTTAAAAGATACAAAGAAATTGCACTCTTATTCTTAAGGTCAGAATAATTATTGTTGTTAAATTATTAAGGCAATCTTCTTGTCTGTAATAAACATTCATATCTTCAGTTTTCCACCTTCACCCCCAAAATTTTCCGCTTTTTTATATTTATTGATATATTTTCTGAGGTTCAAGTGAAATTTCAATAATTCAGTCATATTAATTTAATTTTCTGATAAGTTAATCCGCGACAATTCACCACTCTAATTTTTATTTATTAAACATTAAAATATATAATTTTACCTCTTCTGGACCGCTGGATTGATGCTTCATCCCATTCTGAAAAGAAAAAAATTAAAAAGTTTTATTTAAAGCAAAGCAAAAAAATTCCGATTCTATCTCAGACTATGGACAAGAAAAGGGCATTTTAATTAGTATGAGAGAGAGACGTATGTTATGTGCGCAGAAACGGAAAGAAAAATAATAACCTTTGAAAAAGGCTGTTAACAGCAAATGTAAACAGTTCGACGGTATGTAAAATAAAGATTTTTCAAACATGCAGAAATTGATTTTATTTTGTGCATAAATCCATACGCCCTCAATTGATCTGTTACAGAGAGTGGGTTGATGATGTTATTGAACCAAAACTTGATCTCCCAGGTAAAATTACACGATAGAGAATTGTAAATGTCAGTCTTGGCTTTGTTATTTGTTTGCTATAACTGGCCAAGAAAGCGAATAAGAAAAAAAATCATCGGCGGAACGAAGATTGAAAGTGCCCTTTATTGGTAGTTATATTAACTGAACGGCGGCAACAGCAACGGCAGGGTAGCAAAAGAAGAATTCATTCGGTTATGGTTTAAATCTGCAATCGAGCAGGTTTCAATTCGAATGCCCCGGGAAGCGTAAATTTGGAATTAAAGCTCAAACAAATTATATACCGCAATGCATTATACATAATAAAAGAGGAAATGAATATTAAAAAATTGAAATTCAATCAAATTTAAACTTCGGATGTAGAATTTTTTAGTAATTATCGTGTGTCATTTGCAGCGGGCTTTTAACTATAAGGCATTATCAAATGTATATTTTATCCGCCTAACATCTCAAAAGTCGGTATCTACATTATGATTCACAGAAATACACTCGAATGTAAGCCCAGGAGTGAATTCGTCGCACAAATGGGGAAGTTCCTCTCTCTTTTCCAAATTATATGCATATAATAATTAATGTTTCTCCATTAATTACCAAGGGTAACTTGTAACTTATAGATTTTTACGTGTGTGCAAACGGTGGGACGGAGAGGAGCGGAGAGACCGAGCCGCGACCGGAAAATCTTGAACTAATGCAGGCCTTTTTATGTAAATGGAATGATTTTCTGCAATACTTTACATGACAGAGCGAACGAAATAAATAACGGCTATTTGAAAGCTCATAGCAAGATGTAATAATAATTTATCCAACGAAGTGAATTTGAGGCGGCTCAATCGGTCATGGCGAACTCTCGTTCGATGTTGGCTACCTGCGGTTTAGGTACGGCAATGGCCGGTGAATTCAGGCATCCTGAAAGGTTTCCTTAGCGTTAAATCGAACTGAGGTTTGAATCGGATCGAAATTGAAGATCTCCGTCTTTGGCAATCCCAAAAGTTCGGTTGCATGACTTTTCATAGGGATCACCACACGCTCACTTTGCCTACCTATTTACATTTAATTAAGTAAAAAAAAAAAAAAAAAAAATCTAAAAAAGCGAACCGAAACGTTTCATGCGATTATTCCCCCGTTTCCTCTCTTCCCTGGGAAATTCGGGTACGTTCATTTTTTTTTATCCGAAATACGATTTCCCGGCTGCTGTTTTGCGTCTCCCGAACGATATTCGCAGTGGCTGTCGTCACCGTCGAAACCCCGGCCTTCAGGAAAATGTGGAAAATTTTGTTTTTCCTCCCCGTTCCTACTTCCTCAGCCCGATATCGCACTAATCGCGTTTTCCAATGGAAAAGTCCCCCCCCCCCCCGGTGGATGGTGCCAAACGCCGAAAGTAAGGGGCACAGCGTCATGACAGAGCAATAAAAAAAAATAAAAAGGCTTTGATCATAGATAATTTTAAGAGTCCCAACTTTAAAGATCTCGAATCGCGGCAGTTTTATCAAAGAGCCAATCGAAACTAGTTTCAGGTGATTGAGAGAATTTGCGACAGCCGGTCAAACGAACAACTTTTTGGATTAGTCTCTTTTTCTCCCCGTGACATAATGAAGAGAAACAAGAAACCATTTCGAAGTCGAGAATCGGAGATTGCGGCCGCGAAATTTACATTTTCTCGGCAGCGAGGAGGGAAAGAAGGAGCGATGCCCGAGCGGGGCTTCGTCGTTCGAGCCGGTTAGCTGAAATTTTCCTACGGTGGCGGCTCCCAGGTCAGGTTAGGATCGCCGCCAACGTATGGAAGATTCCCTCGGGTAGTCAGCGTCCGCGACTGAAAGCCCCCTAAACTGAATTCAGTAGTCCGTGTTTGAAACCTTATCCCACTGGGGCCCCAAACGTAGCGAGGTGCTGCCATCTTCGGCCCCGGGCCCATGCAATAAACTCCCAACCACTTTAATCGCACGCAAAATTTGAAATCCAATGTACACCCGATAAAATATGTTGCAGCTAATAAGAAGGACACTGTCTTTATCCAAAACTCAATTCCCATGCTCACTTTCAGGGAAAATTTAAATATCATAACTTGTTTTCAAGCAAAAACAAATATTTCATAAATCGATGAGTTATGAAAAACACTCAAGGCGCAGTTTACCTTATATAATTTCCGGTTTTTAAGCTACGATTTTTAGCGTTCGAGTATTAATTTCAAATGTGAAACATCTTATTAAGTTCCTCCACATTTTAATTTTATTGTGATCATTAAACTTTGGAGATTCATGCTGCTTTTCTTTTTATCAATACATGAATTATTAACCTCAATGCCGCTAACCTCAAAATTCTTATTTCAAATGTATGCAAAAATTTATTTTGAAAAAAATTACATTATAAAAAACCCGCCTATTTCTTTTTTACATGTATGAATTTGAATATACGGGACCGCAACATTTCACCGTAAACAATTTGACCTCATATTTATCTGACAATATAGAGAAATCGATATTAGCTAGTAGTATATCAACGCTTATTTGTATTTATCAATTATTTTTGGCTTTTTATTGTGTTGCGTAAGAACCTGCGGAGCTTTACGGCGAGTGTAAGATTGTACTGAAGCTGCTAGATGATCTTTCTGGATGATGAGGAGGTTTTCCCCGTTTAAAATGGCATCACATTCGCGTATAATTATCGCTAGATCTTTCACAGCGTTCCGAACATCTCAAGCTCAAGACCAAGACGTTCTTCGTGTAAGATTAAAAGCATTTTTAATAAATTTGATTTAATTAATTTGAAATTATTAAAAATCTGACCGTTGAACAAGCTCTAAATCATCGTTTGAAAGCTGAAACGTGCGATGATGTTCAATTTTTTTTCATTCTTTTCGCATTTCCCTTATTTGCAGCGAGAAAATCTAGTTTTTCTTCCTTCAATTTTACTTAAATGCCAAACTTATATATTTTCCAATTTTCCATCTCCGTGACGCACACATCCCACCGCTCTATCCATTAGCACCCCCTATCCAATGGCATCGATACGCTCAATACGTGGATTTTACGTCTCGAGTAGGAAACCCTAGTACATGCAGATAAATGCCGCGGATAAACGTATCCGAGTACGAAATATGTATGTAATATACAAATTCCAAAATAATCTACATTTAAAAGGAAAAAAAAAAATTTTGAAATTTCTCTTTTCAATCCAAAATTGGATTTCTGAATCAATTTCAGGATAGCGACTGCAGTGGGCCCCTGTCTTATCCTTTTGTCTTCCCTTTTTGTCTTGAATACGACCGAAAAGCTCTTCTGGTCGCTCTGCGTGCAGCCATTAATTCTTTTAATTAAATTCGTCTGCCATTATGTTGTTAAAACAATCATAAAGTATCGTAATTTTACAAAATTCAAAAAAAAGAAAAATCAAACTCAATATATGTTCAAATACATTGAAAAACTGCATCACATGGCGTCAAGACTGGGCGATTTTAATTGACGTCATATAAAAATTTTATTAAATTCAAAGATTTATATGACGTGAAGTTACTATATTTAATATATTTGCATAATTGATGAATACATATATCCTAAAATAAAAACTATAATTTTCCGAAATGACTGTTTACAAAGAAAAAGACAATTGCACAAAACGTTGGTCCTGTTTCGACTGTAGAATTAATCTTCCAGTTTCCCTTGTAATCTACTACGAAAATTATTGGTTTAAAAGCATTTAAAAATTAATTTTTATAATTCTTTTATTTTAAAAGTCTAAAGATGGATCTAATTAATTTTGCCGCAATAAAATATCCGGGGACACACCTCACATGTAAGATTATAAGACGTTTCCTGCAGGTTTGACTAATAATTAACCGTGGCCTAAGCGACCATAATATGCTATATAATAAAATTTTTTTTAGTTCGTTTTAAATATGATATTACATACCTGAAATAAACTGACGCAAGACCAGATACTTTTCAAACTGATTTTTAATAGTTCCTCTTAATTATCATCATTAAAGGATAAGACCATTCATTACTCAATTAAGTGAGTATTATTATTATTATTATTATTATTATTATTAACCAGGTACTAGGTCTTTTTAATATGCAGCCGGATTTAGCAGATAATTCTTTGCCAAATTTTTTTCTCCTTTTTTTAGCCATGCAAACTAGCTAAACTCAGAGGGTCGCCCGGTTGCAGAAAGCATTTTATGACATTCTTATTATCCGACTATTTATATGGTAATTTATCTGATGTGCCATCAGCCGACAATTAACTTTAATGAGAAGGGAGATTGTAAATGATTAAAACAAGATCTGGATTAGAAAAGTTTGGGAACATACTTTGCACACTCGGTATGTGAAGTCAGGTATTGGCTAAAACATGGAAGCCCGATGCCGGTTCTTAAATTATTAAGTCTCTCGGCTCAGCGTCAGAAATAATTTCATTTTTATATTTTATCGTAATGGATGATTAATTATAAACATCGGAGATGTTGAAAATCACATGTATAAATTTCGCGTTGTAAATGCTAATGACAAAGAGAAGCGTTCATATATATATATATATATGAAGGGCGTTTCAATGCATCGATTGTTGTTCATCTGAAGGAGATGGGGG
>JAOWBB010000009.1:270777-295171 GCA_028565995.1 Ricinus marginatus | reverse complement strand
ATACAGAAAATTAAATTATTTTATCATAAAGAAAATTATGAAGATAAAGTAATTCATGAAATTAATTATATTGACTTAAAAACAAATTTCCATTATTATTTTAAAAAAATTCTATTGACCTACTACATGTTTAAATTCATTTGAATGTTAAAAAAAATTATATGAATTACAAATACAAAAGAAGACATTGAAATGATTACCTTGTTTTAAAATTTATTATTTTTATTATAGGGGAAAATATTCTTGGAACATGACCAACATTAACTGGTTCTCCTTCCCACAAAAGAGCCCACTTTTTTTTATGTGAATAATCATTTTTAGCCCAAATACGAACAACTGATCCAGGATTATATGTTTCATATATGCTAACAGTAAATGGATATACTTTCTGCTCAAAAGCAACATCTAAAAAAAATTATGATACACATGTTTTTATAAATGCAGAATTTATATTAATTTCAATTTTCCTTGATATTTAATAATATTACATAAATATATAAAATTCTGATTCAAATATCATATTTAATGTTTAAATTTTTTATTTTTTTAAGTTAACAAAATTATTCATGTAATAAAATTTTAATCATATATTGACTTACCTACATAATCAATGCTAGCTATTTTCGGTATATTTTGTGGCATATACTCTGGTAAATAAGAAGGTGCTTCTTTCCACCAATTTCCATAAGTTTTCTAAAAAAAATTAAAAGTTACAAATATTGTGTTGCTTTTAAATGTATTTTATATAATAAAGATAATTTAACTGAAAATGCAAATAAAAATCAGCATAATAATAGAGAAACAGGCAAAATGTAATGCTTCTTTTAAAATAATCATATTAGATAAACATTCCAGAATGTAAATTTGCTAATTTTACTCAATTTTAAGAGACAAGTATATTTCACTACTGTTTTCTTTAAAGGTATATTTTGAAAAAAAAATACATATGGCAAATTTATTATAAATACAAAAAGAAAGGGTTATTGTTTATTTTTGTAACAATCATTTAGGTTTTTAAAATTAAATGAAAAAAATAATTAACACTGGTTGACTTAAAACAGTGCAACTGACTTGAAATGAAAGATGAAGTGCATGAAATAAAAGTAAAATTTTAGAGAAAAAACATTTGTTCATCAATTAAAAGATTTTAGTTTTACTGGTTAACTTAAAAAAAGATAAATTTTTTGTCATTTATGATTAATCTTTATTCTGAAATGTTTTAGAATTGAAAAATTCCACAGAAAATAATGCACAATACTATTTTGATCTTGACATTATTTAACTGAATATTTCTAAATTCTATGAAAATTATATGGAAAAATGTTAAAATTTTAAGCAATTTGACAAAAATAATGAGTGGTATTAAGAATATATATTATATCTTATAGGAGTAATTAATACTTTACAAGATAAACTTATAAATTGTAAACATGAAATTACAAAGATAAACCTTGAGATTTAATACAAACTTGGAAGTTAGAAAAAGTTCTTTAAAACTTCAGTTCTTTAAGTAAAAAAAAGTTTGACTTGAAAAGAATTCCTATGCATTACCATAACAAAAGCCTGAGGGAAATCTCCGTAATCTGGAAACTTGGACGGTTTTCCTGGTAAATTATAAGCAGTGTAAGATATGCTTGTATCGCTTCCATACTGAGAACTAAAATCCAACACTTCGTTCACAAACTGCTTAATAAAGTGAATTTCTTCTTCTTCCTGAACATCACGTTCGATTAACTTTTGAACTTCAACCTTTTTTAGTGGTAAATTTAAAATCCTTTGTGAATATGACTGTTGTCCATCCATCTTTAAATACTTAACTCTTCCACAGTTGCTACATTTTCTTTAAAAACTTTTCGAATAATTTTCTTTGAAATTTTTTCTGCTCCTGCCACGATTTTATATTTCTTTCTGTTAAATGGCGTTAGATTATTGTCATGAGGCTTAAACTTGAGCAAAGTTATTGGATTTAAAAAAGAAAAAACAAGAATTAAAATTCTTAATAAAAATTCAAAATTTTTAATAATGAATAGTTCTGTTACATATGATTTTAAAGAGACAGAATTAGAAAATGATATAAATGTTATTTACGGTTTCGTTTGGCTTGCAATCACAGTTTCTATTGTAATTTCTTTTCCGGTTATATACAAAAATGTCAGGTAAGCTTCACATTTATTAATCCTTTAAAAAACTGAATTATGTGCATAATATTTAGTTATTATTTACGGATATTTTTGCCGGAAGTGAAAGACCGGAGAAATGATTTATCAGTGCTTCAACCTTTTTAATATTGATGTTAAAACTCTTGTGATATATTTTCTATTCACAATGCAGTTTAGAATATATTGTAGTATAGTTTTAAGATATAATTAATGATGCCATTTAAGTATAAAATAAATGAGTTATATTTTAATTATATGTTCATCAGTTTTAGTTTTGAAACATTTTAATTTTGGTCCATCAGTAGGTTTATTTGTTTCTATTAATTTTTTTAAAATAGACGCAGGTTTCCAGTGACTGTCAATTGTTGGTTTTGCAATAAATACACAAAAGTTCCATATAATGATATTAATTGCTGGGATTGTCCATTTTGTGAACAATACAATGGATTCAACAAGGTAATTTGCCATCCTTAGTTATAAGTATCTAATTATTTAAATTATAAAAAATTATAGCATTTATTTTAGTAATTGTTAATAAAATTTAAATGAATTTTAGGATGGTGGATATAATAAAGTAATCAAAGAACAACATAGCCATAGTTTAAATAATGCAAAATATAATTCCTTTAAACAGCCCAATTTAAAAGATATAGGAAATAAAAAACCTACTTCAAATGGCCTCTGTAATCTATGTAATATAAACCAACAACTCAAAATTCAACAATTAGCTCACTTTGTGCCTATAGATGAAGATAATTATGATTCTGAACTGGAGCATTTTAGGTAAGATAAAGTTTTTATAATTTCATGTAAAATTCTCCTAGCAATATATCAGAATAAAATGTTAGTGATGAAATTCTGATTTTCAAATCACCCTAAAAAATAACATGTTCTAATATCATGCTTTAATATTACTTTTATTATAAGTATTTGATCTTTTTAAATCATTAGGAGATATTGGAAAAATTTTTTACCTAATAAATGATATTTCTGAATATCTAAAAGTTAAAAACTTTAAAGAAACAATAATGTGTACATAATTTTTATAAGGTATCTCTGTATTATGTAAACCAATATTTGTAATCTAGAATCTAAAATAATTTATTTTAAATCTTAAGCAATCCACAGATAGTAAGTTAGATAGTTTTTGACACTGAAATTTTACTTTTTATATTTATAATTCATTTTAAATTATTTGCATTTTAGGCAACAATTGGAAAAATCATATAAATTGTGTTCATCTTGTGAGAAAATATTAGAAAAAATACTATACACTCAACAGTATGATCTGTTAAAAAAGAGATTGAATGTTCAAAGAGAAAATAGTCAGTTTTTAAAATTAAATAATATTCCTAGTTATTATGAATATCAACAGATTTTAATTTTATTAAAAAAAATTCTGTGTTCAGGGTTAAAGTTTACCTCAGGAATTATTACTTTAGTGATGTTTTTTTCATTTGTATTTCAACTTGAGACTGAACAACACTTTTTGAAAACAACACTGCCAGATTTGTCATTTTTAGTTAATGAATCACTTTTACAGGTTTGTAAATTTTTACATTCAAAATTGTATATCATAATAAATTTTTTCATTAAGTGATTCTCTTGTGAAGATTTTTTTTTTTTGAGTTATGACATGAATGTCATTTTATAAAATTGAAACAAATTTTTTTCTATTTGAATTTTAAAAAAAATTTACTGTTTCAAGTGATAATTGTTACAACTTAAGCCTTTAGATTAATTCTTCATTTTGATCATATAAAAACTATTTTTGATGATTTATCATGTTAAAAATCATATTCCATTATCAAATATTTTTGTTTTCTTTTAAGGAGATTTTACATTATTTGACATATTCATATAATATGAAAAAAGAGTTGATTTCTGTCGGGCTTTTATGCTATGTTCTGTCATCGTTCTTTCGTCGAGGGAGATATGACCACCCTAGCCTATTGTTTTTTCGGGGGATTCTTTACGTATCTTGTTGGAGTAATTTGACCGGTCTTCAGGTCTTACTATCTGGTGTTTCTGTCTTATTAAACATTATTGAGCTCCAAAAAACGCAAAATTACTCTCTCAAGAAATTATCGAAGAATAAAATTGAGAATTTTCAAGATCAGAATGGAAGCAGGATTTCATCCTTCGACATGTCTACCAATTTGGTTTCGGAACTAAATAAAGATGAAAAGAAGACGAATAAAACTCAGAATAAAAGGAATTGCAAAGTTACAGAGAAATGCGAACTTAAATTCGAAAAACCTGTTGAAGAAATTTTAAATTATGAATCTCCTGTGATGAAGCCAAAAGTTGCAGGAAATAAATCAGGTGAATCCCAGACTATACCAATTAAATCTAAGACGATTTTTAATAAAGATTTCTTATCTAGTTTGGATATTGAAAGAAATGAAAAAGAGTTTAGTCCTCCCCCTGAAATATTTCATAATTTAAACAATTTGCACATTAGTAATAACTTGTCTTTTTCGAATAAGCCTTCTAATTTTTTGTTCGAAAAGCATAATTTTGAAGGAAAATACAAAAAAAATTCTTCAGTGATCAAGTCTCCTAAATTTATAAAGCCATCTTCTAATTTATGGGTTAGCGGAGAATTGAATGAAACAATTTCAAGAAGCTCAACTCCATCCTCTGGCTATTCTAGTCAAAAACCTGATAAAACAGAGTTAAGGCAACATAGTTTTGACTTTCCGAAAGTAATTTCTCCCGTTTCCTTTGGTCGATCTTCACCTCCTGAAAATTTTGACTATTGGGATAGAAATCATTCGTGTTTTAATGGTAACAATTTTCACTGCTTTACGCCGGGATACTTGCCATTTCAACAATTTCCCAACTCACTGGGACATGCCACAGTATACACCTATACAAGGCCAGCAAACTTTCCATATTCATTTCCTCCCTCTAATGGTGCACAGGGTTACACCTATTCGCCTGATCTGCATCTTCCCCGATTTTCCGATTCATCAGAAACAGAAAACCTTTTCCAGAATTCAAGCAAAAGTTATCAACTGAATAAAAAATGGTCAGCAATCAAAAATTTCTTTTACAATATTAGTATAATTTTCAACATAATTTCAACATGTATTTTAGCTTATTTTACTTGGACTGGTGTTATTTCACTGACAGGGAATTAAAATTTCTATTTTCAATCTCAGTTTTTTATGAGTTTCATTATATTCCTTTTATTTTACTTTATTTTATTTTTCCATTTGTATTTGAAATTTTGAGACAGTTATAACATATTTTTCTCGATGATGAAATGGAAAAAATAAATTATAATAATGTAAATAATTCAGTATGAATATTATTTTTTACTTTTTAAAATCCTATAAAAACAGAATTGTTTTATTGTTGAAATTATTAATATTTTACTTGGAACAGGATTCATTTAACATCTAAATTTAATAAAAGTTTATTTTTGTGCTCCTTGTTTTTAAATGTATACTTAGACCGAATAAATAAACTGTGAAATGTATTTTTTTTTCAAAAATTTTTCGATTCTGCAAAATACGATTTGAAATGTTTATAATGGGATATGAATTTCGATGTAGAGATTTCGGTATCACAACAATTGTTCAAACTTTCATCACAATTTTCGCATTTATTTACGCAAAAGAACTTCTTCATCGAGCTGATTAATTTGTTGCAAGTGCTGAAAAATAAAACTCTAAAATGAGCTCTTGTTACCGTAGTCAACGATAGTTTTTTCAATGTAGAGATTAAGAGGTTTTTTTTTCCTTTTTTAAGGATTTTTCGGTTCCTGCATCCAATGAGAAATATTAAAACCGTGAATTTATTTACTGCTATTTAAGGCGTTCAAAAATTTTGATTTTCTGTCGTCTCATTTACCATTTGTTTAATTAGAATGTAATAATACAATGTAAAAAAATTGTATCTTGAAAATTTTAATATCTATTAAAACAAGTAGAATCAGGTTACTGAGATTTTGGAAAATGTTTCATATAAGTGTCCTTACAAAGTGGCTTTTTCGAATTGATCTGTTACATAATTTGCGAAATTATTAATCGTAAATATAATAAATACTTTAATGTCTATTTGATAATAGGGAAAAAAGTGTTATAGATATTTTAAAAATCTGCGTTAAATATGTGTAAGGTAATAAATTTGAAATACAGCAAAATAAGGATGAAAAGTCCGTTTCCTGAATGGTCTTTTTTGCGCTCGTTTAAATAATAAGTATTAATCTAATGTACACAATAATTTAATGAAATAGCTTTGCTAAATTTGACTATCCCCTGAACAAGCATTTTTCCCGCGCTAAACTGACAGTTTTCGATAATTTTATTTTCAGTTACTAATTATTTATATTATGATTAAAGAATTTGGTACTATTAATCATCACATGGACTGACTATCTTCTAAAATTATATCAAATATTTTTGTGATGCAATGTAATGTGAAAAATGAATGTGTTCTTGAATGGAGACTCACAGTCAATATTGTATTGATGTCTTATTCACATAATTTTAAAAACCGGAAAATTACGCGAGTCTTCGACAAGTAAGCGTGATTATTTCAAAATTTCTTAATAAAATAATTTTAATGACAGTTTGTTGGAAGCGGAAATTTTTTGCCGATATATTAAAACAGCAGGAAAAAATCGCAAATAAATATCGTTTAATAACATGTTCCACATTTTGAAGAAAGATCATTTAGTGCGAAAATAATTTCTTCGGTATAACGATAACAAATAATGCAAATATTCGTCTTGTGAAACTTCTAGTGAATGGCAAATAGTATAGAACGTAAGAAAATGTTGCATTCAATATTGCCGTTTGAATGGCACCACTGGTTCTTTACAAATCGATTACCGAAAGAATGTTGATTAAAATTCTGTGAATTTCCAACGTTCAAATGGCGTAAGTCTTTTTTTAATTATTATAAATGATTAATTAATCATCAATTAACCATTAATAACTGAATAAAACATTGGAATTTAATATTTCACTTAGAATTTTCTTCTGTGTCAAGTGCTTTTCTTACTAAGTTTTCCGTTAGTAACTCCATGGATTCTTATGTAGTTTTCTATTTTGAGATTCTTGTGATTTTGTTTTAATGGAAACCAGTAGATTCTATCTCAAAAACCAACTTTGTTGTAAAGTGTTAATTCATTAAACCAAGCTTATTTAAAATAACATAAATAAACATATATTTATTAGTAATTTTTATTTTTTAACATTATGACATTAGTAACTATCTGAAATTCTAAAATACTATTATATTCATATTAAATAGTTAGAAATTTAAGTCTATTAAAAATTATATAAAGAAATGTAATCTATTATAGAAATTATTTTCATTGAAAATCTGTTGTAGGCCTATGAGTTTCTATTTGGAGCAAAACTAAAATCAGTGGATGCTAGTTCTGCAGAAAACTTGGGTAATTTTTTCATAAAGTTTCATTAACATTCTGAGGAATTTTTAAATTGAAGCTTGTTTTATTCAAATTGCTAAAAGAAACAAAAGGAATTTATTTTCAAAATTTGTCAGATAATTAATGAATACAATCAATAATGGATGGATGTTCATATTTTTTAAAAGTTGAAAATTTGAATAAATCAACTAAAAAGTAAAAAAAAAATATAATTCACATTTAAAGTGTAAATGTTGCAAAATACTTGTTTTGGTAAAAACAATATCAGTAAAAAACAAATGTTTATTGTATGTTCATGTTGTCTTAAATCATGATCACATTGCTTAATTACATCTTCATAATCTTCAGCAATGTCATTTATATAAGTTTCTTCTTAATTTATTTTAGGGCATTCCCTTTTTCACAAGAATTAATAGAGAAGATATTGACATTTGTTGATGGCCCAACCTTGCTTGCTTGTGAAGAAGTTTCACCAGTCTTTCAAGCTGCAGTGTCATATCTAGGTTCAAAGGATGTATGGAGGAAATTTTGTGATAAAGAAATAACTAAAGAAAATGTACTTCAAATTGCTGCAAAAATAAATCCCCACCTAGAAGGATTTCAGGCACCAACAAATTGGAAACTAATTTATGAACATTGGTGCTCACTGAAGAGTATTACAAAAAAATTCAAAAGTATCAAAATTAAAATTTTAAGATTGGGAAATAAAAATACTAAAATTTATGATGTTTTCATTCATGGAAATTTAATCTTGGTCCTTCTTAAATATAAGAAAGGCTTATCAGTTTTTAATAAGATTAAAACATTCAATATCGATCACGAAGAGATTGATACGTCTTCCAAATTTATTGCAGAGTCAGTGTATATTAGTCCTAGTGAAGACGTAACTACAGTAGAAGATGCTATAACGTTGTACTGCGACAATTGTAATTTAACTGGTCTTCCAGTTAAATCTAAAATAAGTTCCAAGAAGTATCCTAGAATTCATAATGATTTTAATGTAATATCTTTTGAAGATTGCAATAAAGATTACTTGTTTTTCAATAATTCTCAAGGTTTATTTGGCAATACTAAATGTATATGCCTTGGAAGGGATCAATTTAAAAGGAGGACCGTTTTTGTTAATGTCTCTTTCGATTTTACCAAACTCTATATAGTTTGTGATGATACATTTCGTGAATTTAATACTATACCGATCTTGGACTCAAAAGTAAGAAGTGCCAGAGTTTATGCAGGTCTGATTTTGTTAGGAACGCAAAAGGGAAAATTATTCGCCTATTTTTGCAGAAATAAAAATGAAATTTTAGATCTTCAATTATCAAACTATAAATGGAGTGTAAAGGTGTCAAAAAAGCCTCTTCTCGCAATTGATGTGCTGCACACAAAAAATTATGTTAAAATTATATGTTCAAATCGAAATGAAATATATCAGATTTCAATGGATCTATAAATGTTTTGATTGTTTAATATAATTATATGTTAATTAAACCAAAATTTCAATTTATAATATATATCTGAATCTGTGTGTGTTTGTTAATTGATCAACATTTATAATTCAGGTTTCATGAACATTCAATATATGAGAAATTCATTTAATAATATTTTAAATGTTTTTATAATAAATTATGCCGCCACGCATTAAAAAGCAGTTGAGAAGTACTTATTAAAAGTGAAAAAAATGTTAACATATTTTTTTTGTTGTTCACACATCTTGTTTTATTGATGTGATTTATTAGCAACAAATTTAGTATTTAACCATTGAAATGTTGATTTAAATATATGAATTAATGTACATGCTGGTAATAAGTATTTTATTGATTAATCCACTGCTGTGTAAAGGCACTTTTGAAATTAGGATCCAGTAAAAGCAATGCTTGTTTGAACTTTGGGTAATTTTCCGCTATGTAACGGAATAATGGCATCCATTAAAGCAAAAGAGATTGTCGCGGGCTTTTTTTGTGTGCGCGAAATTTCCGCAAATTTCCGATATTAAGTTACTAACGGAACTGGCATTAAGTGCTTCCCCATAAAAAAAGTTATAAACTTTTCCAATTCGAAACTGTTGACGTGGGACGCATCGCCAACGGCCATCGCATGTAATGCAGTTTTCACGATTCGATTGACAGATAAGTGGTCTTGCTTTGGCATGGAACGGGAGAGTACACTCGACATTTGGTTGCGATGAGCTTTTTCCATCCTCCGAATCGGTTTCAAATGCCGTGCAGCATCGCATCTTCCGGTTTTGCCGCTGTCACCGTCTCCCCCCTCCAATTCGAAAGCTCCAATTTCCGATTGCGGAAGCTTCTGAAATCCTGACGTCGATTTTTTTCTCGCTCGGACGATTTCAGCCCACAAAATATAAGAGAAGGAAAATATTTCGGAATTTCCCCGCGATCCATATTGATTAAAAAAGGGGATTTGCAAAAGCTGCTCGAGGCGGAGGGAATATCGGGGATTCCGAGCCGTTTCTCCTCTCTTTCGCTTTCTCGTTTAAATGCTGATCTTTTAAGACTATCAACAGGATTTTATTTTTTTTCGGGAAATTAAGCTTTCCAAATTTTTCTCGCATCGGACGGCTTTTAATTAGTAACATTAATTTTTTAGCTCCTCCGGTAGAGGATGCGGGAAAACGGGATAGGAGTTCGCGATTGCAACAACAACGAGAGGTCTTGCGCTTATCGTACGTTAAGAAGGGTCAATCGGTGAGAAATGTCGCGACATAAATATCAAATAAGGAAACATCCCTCAACTGGTTAAAGAGATGGAATGGGAAATTTGCGCTTCATGAACGTTGTTGACGTGTCCTTGACCTTGAAAATCGTTTCTCTCCGCGACCTCGATCGGCAGCAAAAGGGAAGGATTTTGCCGTGTGGAGTGAGTCGACGAGGCCCGCCCAAATATTGCGCTTGGCAATGTGATGACCGTTCGCGACTTTCCTCCGTGACGTGGTCCGAGATAAAAGGAAACTTCCTGAGATTCCGCCATGTTTGTTTTTAATACATTATCATTAATTGATTGCCAAAGTGGAAGCTTTAAAAAAAACGGTAGCGGAGGGATTCTTACTGACTCTCTCAGAGGGAATAAGATGTCGAGATGGAGATGGTTTGGATTTGTTTGCAGTGACTGAAATTTGACGTATTTTATTATGTAAATTTGAATTTGTTTTTCGGCTGCTCCCGCATTAGTAGGGTGCAAAAGCGACCCGATTTTAGCCTTTTCATCCTCGGTAAAAGTCAATTCAGTGTTAGGCGAGACTCCGATCGGGGATGAACTCCTTAATTTTTTGTCCGGACGCGTCCTTCAAGAATTACACCGTTCGTGATGCTATGAAAATTTTTAAAATTGTTAAAAAACGGGGGAAAAGTGAACGAGAACGTAAATCGATATCGATCTTATCCAGCTTCACGCAAGTCCATCACTTCGGATGCACTGGACATGCTCGGTGTGCGAAACCTAAGTTGATATATTGCGTTTTCCTTTTTCGAATGTCTTCGGTGCGTCTTTTTTCACGTCCCCAAATGAAAATTCTATTTACTTAAGAAATCGTCGAGGGATTCCTGTTTCATACGGGCGACATATTTTTTCTTACGTTAAACGAAGGATTTTTCGCCGCGGACTCATAAAATGCTTGTGTCCTCATATCGGTGATAATATAAATTTGCATTTTAGACCATGAATGGACCCTTTTGGGGGGAGGAGAACGCTTTCGAAACAAGAATAAATGCTAACGCTTTTCCAAATGATTAACTAGTTTTTTGTTCGCTCCGGAATCGTAAACATTCGTCGTTAATCTGGTCCGTTCTGGAAAAGGTATTGAAACTTTTGTCAGCAAAGTAATTTCGAAAATCACTTGGTTCGGAATTGTCGCCCCGGGGCTTTGGGTCCGCGAAACCTCGTTGCGGAAATGGAATGCTCACACAATTTCATGTTTTCCTTTTAGGTGCGTTTACACACCCCTTCAAGAGGGCTGAGTTCATTCAGTGTCTGCATGCATCTTCATTCAGGAATTTGCAAATGTGTTTTGTGTGCGACTTCGGTGTGGAATTCTTTTCTAACCGAATAAAATCCATCGGAAAGAGGTCGAAACTCGCGACAGAAAGGGAAATGTAATTTCAGAGGGAAATGGCGCACGAGTTTTGATTTTCCATATGGATAGCTAACTGGGACGCGAAAGAAAAAGGAAAAGGCGAATCCGCCGTTTCTCCGGATTGCTATATAACTCCGCCAGAGGGAAGGAAAACAGAAAATTTGCTAATCTGCAACGTATTCCTTTTTGGAATGTTAAATAATTGACTGCCGAGAGGTAATTCGTAAACCTATTTTAATTTCTGTATTCTGTGGCAAGCTCAACAAGTTGTATTGATCACAAAATGGGGACTTCATATGAAATTTACATTTCTCCTCCTTCCAATCAGTGAATGCCTCAGCTCATTGATATATTTCTATTTTGATGTTTATTAACGGCATTAAAAACAATATTTTCTTCATAAAAGATGTTAAAGATGGGAATTTGTTTAAAAAAAATTTTTTAACACCTATATAAATTATGTTATGATATTATATTGTTGATTAAAATTCTCTTGTAATAATTTTAAAACAGGTAAAGATTGAGAAAGATGCATTCGTCTAATTAAAGAAAATCAGTTTTAAAAGCAAAGATCAATCAAAAATTTTTTATTTTAAAAACCTAACTTAAGCATTTACGGGTCACAAATTTGAGTGCAAAAGAATGGAAGGGTTCCCAGACCTAAACTTCTCATAAATTTCTCTTTCAAAATCAAGTATGATGATAGGATGAAAAATTATGTACATTGTTGAATTGTGATCCTGTAATTGATCCAACTTTAATGAATGTTTGAAATTTTTGGTAGGAAATGCCAGGAGCAATGGCAGAGGCCACAACCTCAGAAGAGCCCGATTTAAATACATTTGAAAACAAGAGCGGTCTGGCCGAGGATATGAAATTTTTGGCGTCCATGCCAGAGTTATGTGATGTCACATTTTTGGTCGGCGATACGAGAGAACCAGTGTGTGCCGTGAAGGCAGTACTAGCTGCAAGAAGCAGGTGAAGATCTATAAAAAGTCATCAAAATGGAGCTTTTAGGTTAATTCGCTTCTTAACTGGCTGCTCTGAAACATGGTCATAATCAACTGCACTGTTTCATCTTTGAATTACGACATTTCTATATGTAATAATTCTTAATGAGTATCATAGTTTGTGATAATAGTTCATGTGCCATCAAATTGTTTTGCCACCATTCCCACTTCCTAAGCCAATTATACTTTACAACTCATTTTATTTGTCGTACGCTTTATTCTGCTATAACATCTTAATTTACACAAAAGGATTTCCTGTTGTGAGTTTAAATTTAAGCTAAAGATGTGTTAGCAAAATACTAGCATAAGAAAGTTGTATTTGAACATTGCAAAAATACTGATTCTTTTTCAAAATTTTAGTGAATAATGGTTAAAACCTATGCGGTATTTGTTAGTAACAAAACTGAGTAATTTACTTAGTGAGGCATCATATTTCTCTGTTCCAGGGTTTTTCATAAAATGTTGTATCAGGCTCCTAGCCCACAAAGGAAAAAGGAACCACCACAAAAGGAGAATAAATTACGACTGTTTCTGAAGAGAAGTTCGGAGCCTTTGCTTAATTTGCAGAATGCTGCTCAGCAGGTAAGTTATGGAACAAAAAAATTGTACATGTATAAAAAAAGCTTAGAAGCATTAGTATTTATGATGTGATAAAGGGAAAAAATCTTTTCTTTTACCATAGTGCTTAGCTCTTATTTTATTGCATTAATTCAGGAAGATGAGAAACAAAAATGTATATATATATATATATATACACACAATTTGTCTAATGTATATTGCTGTTCATAAATAATCTGTAATTTGGATTCTCTAAAACGAATTCGTTTCAGTAGAAATTTTTTCGTAAATATAAAATTTGTGATATTTTTCTTAATCGAATTCACCACAATTTTCATATTTTGTCACATTTACAAATTCAAACACAATTATCAGCTCCGACTATTCTCTGATTCTGAAAAAATAACATTTTTGATCAAACAAAACTTTTATTAAAATATTAATATTAGTTAATCAATATTATCATTATTATCGGGCATCTTCTGCGAAAGTATTATCCCCATGAAATGAAAGCAGCAATAAATTAATGAAATTATTACAATTTTAACAGTAATATTTAATCAGTTCAAACAGAACAAATACTAAAATTTAATGACTAAATCTCTTTTAATAATGATTTTAATCAATGAATAAAATATTTATTTAATTTAAAGTAAGGAAAAATACTCACAGATCATAACTATGAGAAACATTAAATAGTAAAAAATGATAAAACTTCAATTGATAATAAAATTAAAAATCAAAAATTAACATCCTGGATTTATAGGTGGATGAAAAAAGGAAAAAAAGCTAAAAAATAAATGCGAAAAATGGGAATATTTTATATTTTTTATAAGCAAATTCTCTGCTTATTTACATTATGAAATATTTTGTTCATTTTAAGAAGCTTTTGCAATTATAAAATAAAAATTAAACATTTTGTTGTCAAGTCGCTCTTAGATTTTGTGAAGTACGGGGAAAAGTATATGCTGGATCATGTGAAGAACAAATTTCCCTGACTCCAGCGTAATGAATAATATTTTTACAATAATTCATAAGAGAATTTATTTTGAATACATTCAGCCTTTCAAATTCTCATTCGTTCCTAAAACAAATATATTTATATTACTGATTTGAGAGTATTATAGAAAAAAAGGATGCAAACTTTGATACATTTATAGGGATATCTAAAATTAAACATGAAAAACCGGAGATGCAGTTCATATATGTTACAATTTATTTTTCGTAAGTTCATATTTTAATTTTCAAAATAATTTAGGTTCAATATTTCCATTATATGTTTAGTAATAAAAGATATTTTCAGTTAACTGTAAATTACATGAATGGAAAGTTATCTTATTTTCAAAAAGTATAATTTCAAAAATTATCTCTACTTCTAGTTGATTTAGATTATTTATATATTATAATTAAATGAGAGCAAATTCTTTCGAAAAACTTGAAAAAGATGCATTTTTCAATAAATCACAAAATATAATAATTGATATTGTATATTCATTTAGTATAATTCGCTTGCATTGTTTGTAATAAGAAAATTCAGATGTTACCTAAAAGTGTATCGATAAATTATATTTCGAATGCTGCAACATGGATCGGAGGAAGCTTTCGAAGAAGAAACAATTTTTTTAAAGTAAAACTTTAGACAAAGGGGCATAACTAACTAATAAACATAATTTATGATCGAATCTTTTCATATATTTAATTCTAATATACTTGAGGTTAAGAGTTCATCCAAGGCATTATATGAAAATATTTAATGAGCTTAAAAGTCAGTGTAATGTTCGATGTCAATGAATATATAGCGTTCTGGATACACTCAGCAGTTGGCACCGATACAAGAGGTAGGTAGGTCTTTTCAATAGTGTCTGACAGAAATATTAATATAATTTTATCTGCTTTGCTTTTGCACATGTATTTGGCTCGGTGCACTGTATATGTAGCTTTTCAAATTGAGTTTGCATCTTTGATTCTTGGTTGATGGCTTAAGGCATGAATATATTCATGCCGCACCAATGAGACAAAGTAACTTTTATTTCCATTATTTATTTTTGTGTTCCTCTTTTAAATTTATACTTAACAATGGAAAAATTTGAACTGTATAAAAATATGCATTTTTCAATATGTATCTTGTCGATGGTAAATTAAAGTTTTATTCTCATTATGCGTTATATTTAATCATGCTTTATTTCAGGAATAAAATGTAAAAATTAAATTATAAAAATTTCCACGAGAGTAACGTACATGCATTTTTCGGCATTATATTTATGAGTAAAAAAACTTTGATAGTTAACTATGTTTTTTGTTAATTTCATAATTGTGTAACATATTAATTGTTGGCACTTATATATTTATATGAATATTAGTGATTTCTATAAGTAGATAGTTTTGGTTGTTGTTTTGCATTTGAAAGCTGTATATGTTTGAAGAGTTTTAAAGTCTGTTTTTTATTGTCTGTATTTATTTATACAATTGTACATAATTATTTTTCATTCCATTAACAATTATTTTATACAGTAAAATCAGGTTTTTCTGCAAGTTTTCTTATATAAAAATTGTATACATAACGTGGAATCAATTTCATAGCAGTTGATTAAGAAAAATTTCTTCAAATGTCCGCAATTCTTGGATAAATAGCAGGATAAACTGATATTGCATTCATCTTGATTCCGTTTCTTTAACTGCAACTTTGTATATTCTCAAAATGTTGTTTTAATTTGATTTTCCTTTTTAAAACTTGATTTCTTTTACAAAGAGTTGAAGGGATGTATCCTCGTTAATGCATTATTGTGCAAAACATTTCACAAGAATTGAACATATATTTTAAGTCACAACTTTTAACTATGAACGGTGCATGATAAAAAGTGTGATTTATTTGAGACCGATCTGATCCGCAGCCACAATCCAACCAACATGACACCCTCATCATTGAAGAATTTGAACCAGATGTCTTCAGACAGTTGATAGAATATATTCACACTGGTTGCGTTACTCTACAACCGAGGACCCTGTTAGGTAAGTTTATTTTTTGGATAAAAAAATTTAGCCGTTTATATTTATATTTTACAGTAATAATAATAATTATATTATTTATTGTATTTTCCTTCAGGAGTGATGAATGCCGCTGATTATTATGGCTTGGATGAGCTAAGGCGAGCTTGCGTAGGATTTGTTCAATGCTGCATCAACGTGGACACCGTCTGCGCTCTTTTAGCCTCGGCAGAGAGATATATTCAGTATAAATGCACAAAATCACTCGTTCAAAAGGTCAGTTAATAACTATAGTTCGGAATGGTATAATAAAATTCCGTAAGTACTACTATCTCCTTGTTAATTTCAGGTTTTAGAGTTTGTAGATGAACATGGTAATGAGGTTTTGAATTTGGGTTCATTCACTCTACTGCCTCAGCATGTGGTTCGCTTGATTTTAGCAAGGGATGAATTAAGAGCAGACGAATTTACAAAATTTCAGGTAGGATTATTAAATTTTTTATTCGGTCGGAAATGTCGGTCATGATCCTTCTATGATCTTCGAATATTGCCAAGGAAGATAAAATGTCAAATATTTTAGTTTTTTGTTTCATTCCGTTTTATTTTTTTCATTTAGTTAAAATTAAAATATTTTGACTTTTACGAAGATTATGCTAAAATGATATATATAAACTTGTTTTATTAGCTTTGGTCCCAAGTTTTATTGCTTAGGAATCTTCTTTAGGTTTACGTTAAACTCGCATTTTTTAAAGTTTATGAATTATGAAACATTTCCTTTTTGTTTCCTTTAATTTGCATTATTGGTTATATTTTCCCATACGATTTACTCTTTGTTTCTTGTGTGAAAATAAACTTTTTAAATCAAATTATTGTTTATATTGCAGGCAGCTCTTATGTGGGGAAAAAAATATTGTGACTCTAATCCCAACACATCTTTAAAAGATGTAATCAGCAATTTCTTAGATAATATCCAGTTTCACAAGATACCCGCAAATGTCTTAATGCGGGAAGTTCATCCACTCGGACTAGTACCCTACAACATCATAATGAACGCTCTGGCCTACCAGGTGATGATGACACATTATTTACATGACTTTTTGTGGATTGTCAAATCATTAAAGAAAGGCGCGAAGCAGCATGACACAAGCTAATAAAGAGACTTTTTGCAGGCAGACCCAACAAGCGTCGACCCCGGGAAGCTCTCCCCCAACAGAGTGAGGAGGTCCGGACAGGGACGATCCATGAGCGTTCAATCATCCCTAGATCCCTACGGATCGAACACAACCCTCAGTTCAAGCGGATCCAGCGAAATGATCTCTTCGGGCGACCAGGATCGGAAGCACTCAAGCAATTAGTGTTTAAGTTCGGTTGGCTATGGCAACAAGTTCAAGGAAAAGGAACACAGTTTTAGTAGTACAAGTAGCAGTAAAAATAAAAGTCGAAAATCGAGTTTTGAAGAGGCGATGAATAAAAAATCCCCGACGAGTAGAAAATCGAGCATCGAGGAGGAACAATCAAAGAAGCTGCGGAAAGATTCGAAAAAGTCAAAAAAGCACAGTAACGAAGAAGGCAGGCAAAGGGTGGATAAATCTTCGACCACCAACGGTAAGCGCAGCAAAAGCAGAAAATCCAGCTTCGAGGATGACTCGGAAGTTACGTTTAAAAAGTGTTCGTCCACATATAAAAATGCGTCCAGGAAATTAAGTTGTGAAGACGAGGAAAAATCTGTTAAAAGGAAAACATCTCCTTTGACTAAGGAGGAGGTTTTATACGGAACGAGCAGTAGTTCTGAAAACGAACAGAAGAAAATATCACCGGACCACAGAAGTAATGCGGGCACTGGGAGGAGATTCAGTTCGGAAAGAGAAGGCAAAAAACTCACTAAAACGTCCCCGAAACCTTCTGTTGTCATTAAAGAGGACGAAACAGAGAAAAACGCTCAGCTTCAGAAGAAAATGTCGCCATCTTCAAAGGACAAACGAGTCAGTTTCGAAGCGGCAGATGAAGGAAAAAAAGAGATTACTAAAGAAGAAAGGGAAGATTCCCTGCCACCTCCAAATTTTGAAGAAAATTATCTTATTGCTCAGAGCGATATTTTAAGGCAGGCAAGCATCGAGTACGACAGAAGAATGGAAGAGCACAAGGAAAAGTTAAGAAAATTACGTCAGGAGGAACATTTCGATGAAATCACGAAGCCGGAGTTTCCAGATTTTGAAACTTGGATGGAGAAAAGGGAGAAAGAAGAATCCCGGCGATCAAGTCTCGAAAAGACAGCAGAGAATGAAACTTTATCTGACAAACGCGAAGTACCGGCACAGCACAAGGCGGAAAGCGGCGCGAAACCACACACGCTCGGTAACCTCCGAAATGAAATTCTACTCGAGGTGAGTCTCGAAAATAGTTTCGACAGCATCGACAAATATCCCGATGACGTGCGACAAATATGCGAAGTAAAAAGTGAGGAAGATGTTAAAAAAATAACAGTAACAGCCGACGTCGAGCCGCGTGCAGCCGCCGCAGACGTATGCGAGAAAGAAATGAGGCAAAAGCGTCCCGCGTCACTGTCCGTGGAAGAAGACAAAGAACTGAGCAAGAGAGAGAAAGAGGTATTCGCGAAACTGAAAGGGGTCATAATAGAGGAATATTTGCTGCAATCGCAAGAATCTCTGAGGGAGTTCGACATCAACTCAGCGAAAAAGCTCATCGAAACGGAGGACAGGAAAGAGCTGATAAAGCAGGATTCCATGAAGGAAATGAGGAGGTCGCTGGAGAGGAAATGGCTGGAAATGTCGGAGGCGAAAGCAGTGCAGAAGGATGAAAAGTTGGAGAGAAGGCGGCGATCCGTCGAGAAAAGCCCCGTCATGAAGAACGTGGAGAGCAAGCAGAGGAGGAGCTTAAGCTTCGACGAGGAAATTTTGATTTAAGACTTTTAACGCGGTTTTCTGGCAAAAATCCGTCAGGAGCATTCATTTACCATCCGCTTAGCACGAAGTTTCGGTTTTCTAAAAAACTTGAATTTTTCTATCCCCGTGGAGAGGCATCAAAGCCGATCCAACTCTTATAAGAAATTTATGTTCTGGCTCCGGTTACGAATCGGAATCTCGTTCAAACTTTTTTCGAGCAACCCTTTTTATTTCGGAATGCATTGTTAATTTCTCCCGGATCGACGTTCCAATTTCCACACTTTTACGTTTTTCACCATTTTCTGACATCGCTCCCGATCTTAGCTTTCACGTTCTCCTGGGACGCTTCCAGCAGCGAGCATTAATTGGAGCAGAAACCGCCGTAATGACCGCGTCGACGACGATTGTTGATTTTGCGCGTTATTCTCTGATTTTACGACACCAGCTTTTCCATGTGCCGTTGCTCCGGACGTTAACGACGTTCGAGTGCAAGCCGAGGATTTTGCTGTCCTTTGCGCGGGCTGTGCCCGAGGCGAGTCCTTAGCTTAAGATTTATGGGAGCACTCGATTCATTAGCCCGGGCTTTTCACTCGAACAGTAATTTAGCGAACAATCCGAACCTGTTTACACTCCGATTACGGTTGTCGAGCTCGGTCTTTATTTTCTACGACCTTGCTCCGGCCACTTTTCATTTCCGAACGTACCATAAATATTGATTTAGAATACGATTCTGCTTTCTGTCGCTTTCAACGATATCCGCAATCCGAGTTTCTTTAACGTTTAAAGGCAATCCTCCGCCGTGAAAGCGTTGACTTTTCTTCATTCTTCTCCTTCGCCGCAGGTGCCGGCGGGGTTCCTCCTCGTCGCACCCCCCGCCATAATGTATCCTTTCGACCGTTCGAAAATCAATTGGCGAAGGGAGATTTTCGAATTTACGAACGCGCTGCGGATTTGCCGGAAAACCGTTGGCCGAGTCGTTTGATTTCGGCGAGGCGCGGGAACATTGACAATCACGAGTTCGGCTAATGGACAGAGGTTACCCAGAAGATGAACAAATTTTTTTTCGTCGATTCCGAGATGGCTAATAAACGAGTCCGATCGCGTAATATTTTGGCTGGGAGCCTTGATTAATGAGGCGTGCTCGCTTCGCACCTGGGCGGACGTTTATCAAGCACGAATATTGAAAACATATCAAAACAATTTTTTATTCCGAGATTCGCCGTGGCAGCGCGGCCTCCGCCATCGGCGCGAGTTCGCACAAAGGAGTTGGCAGCTCTTCCGACTGCAGCGGCAGCGCTCCAAACGAGGGATTCGGATTCTTGACGCGTGAATCCTGCTTTCTCGCGGGCATCGGTTGCGAGCAGCCACTTGCGCTCCCGGCGCCGTTCTGCCGCGCGCTGATTCCCTCGGCGAATCGCCTTTCATCGCATTTCATCCGGAGCGCTGGATTTTCGCACTTCCGCGTTTGTGACCTGCGAATTCGCCGATTTTCGCGCCTCGCGCTAAATTGAGGTCGGAAAATGGAAGCGGTTTCGTTAGGTTTTCCCGGCACCGCTTAAGATGCGAGTAATGCGACTTCGGGGGGGGGGGGAGAGAAAGATGGAAGGAATGGAGGAACGGGGATGTCCATTTGAACTGGAATCTGTTAAATTCCGGTCTCCAGTTTTAGCACCAAGTTTAGAGCAAACCGTTTTCCCGCGTTCTTTTTCTGCATTTGCCGGTTTCCGTCTGCCGGGAAAAGTACTCGCGTAGCGATCTTAAAACTCGAATTTTCCCCGCGTCCGGTTCGGAAAGGTGGCTGCTTCCGCGGGGTCCCGACAGAGGGCGCTGCCGCCTCGGACGTCCCGGACGTCCCCGTGCTCTCCGACGGGACCCGGGACTCCGCCGGCGCCGGTCCATCCGCCTCCGGGACGCCGAACCATGGAAAAGGAGCGAAAATCGAAATTTTGAATTGTCCAAACCGCCGTGGAAGTCGGCAGAATCCGCGTTTTCAATCAAAACTATTACACTTGAATGACAATCGCTAATATTATACAATGTATGAGTCTGATAGGTCTTTATCCGTCACCAACTGTCTTTCCTAAACGATATATCAGATTAAAAAACGAAAAAAATAAAAATGCTCATGGTTTATTTGAATATGTTTAATGTTGAAATAATAAAACCACATTGCGTCAATGATCATTAAACAATTTTTTCAAAATTAATGGACGAAAAATTGCCAAGCCAATCGAACTTAAAATAATCTTTGAAAAACGTTTTTTTTTCGATGTGTGTTATAAAAAACGATTTGCAGGAAGAAATTATTTTTAAATGTCATCCTTCATGCGACTTAACCGTCCGTGCGTTTTGGTTACAACTTAGGTTAGATTTTCCCTCGTGGGCCGTCCGCCTGGAAGAAGAATCGAATGCGTTCCATTTAAAGCTATCGCTCTAAGTGTGTAGATTAAAAGGGAGTTAATAACTTCAAATGTGTTTCCGAATAAGTAATTGCATGTGTAAATTATGTAATAATATATATATATTTTAATTGGATAGTTTTAAATTTGGATAATTTGTGCTAATTCTAAACACGTCTCTAACGGAAATTTCCGGTCTCCGTTATATTCTTCTTCCGGTCGGGATCTTTTTTTTTCGTGCTCATTCTCCCGCGGCACGGAAGGTCGATTACTTTCGTCTCGCTTTTCCGGCGAGAATAAATAACTTTTTTGGGATAATTTTAAAGACGATTTCTTCTTGATCCAATTCGCCTGTATCTAAGTTTTTAAATGACATTTAAAACGACTATCAGCTGTGCGGCGAAAGTTCAGCTTATTCATATTTTTGTATTGCTGTTTTATAATGAGAAAATTTTATGTGAAATAAATTAATGTTGTTATTTAATGCATATATATGTGTGTGTATGTATGTATGCGTGTATATATATATATATGTGCGTGCGAGTGTGTGCGCGTGTGATTTTGATTTGTGTATTTATTGAGTACCTTTTTGTAAAATGAATTAATTATAAACTTTAGGTGTTTAAAACAGTTTTCATTTGCTCCCCACGTGTTTCTGGTCTTTCGCAAAAGTTTCCATTTCGAAAGAGCGAACGCGATTCGCCGGTTTCGAGCGAGCTTCGCACGCCCATTTCCTTTTTTGATTGGTCCAAATTCTGTCCCTTTCGATGGTCCCGAATTTTTCCCGGAATCGGCAAAGGGGGGAGCGATGCGATTGGCCGAAAAGATCGCTCTCCGCGAAGATTTCCTCCGATTGGCGGGAGCGACGCCGTTCGGCGAATCGGTTTTCCCCCGCAAGCGGCCGGCGAAATTTCTTTAAAATTTTTTCCCTTGGTTCGTCCAGTGACTTGGAGCGGTCTGCTTCGGGGTCAACATTTAGCAATTAAATAGTTTTTTTACAAAATTTATTTTTATTAATAACATTATCATCATCATCATCATCATATTCATCATTATTATTATTGTTATTATTATTATTGTATTATCATTATCATCATCGTCGTCATCATTATTATTACAAGTCGCTTTTTAATTAATGTTTTTTGTATTTTTATTTAAATATTTTACTTCACATTCAATCGTTATTTACTCAGTCATTCGCGTCGTTTTAAAATGTGTATTTAAACGGAATTGGAGATCGTTTCAGCGTGAAAACATCGCACGGGATTCTAACTGCTACAATTGAAAGGGAAAAACGAATTTCAAGGCACGAAGTTGACGCAACCGATTCCAAACGCTGTTTGCGCGCCAGGTCCAGTGCACGCTGCCCCAAAGGGCGGCTCCACCCCGCGAGGAAGCCCCCGAAGCGGCGGTTGCCTCGTCGGCCTGCAGGCAGAAATCGTCGGCGGGCGGGGGCCGCCCTCCGCGCACCGGCTCCCGAGATCCTCCCGGCTCTTACCCAGCTCGATCCCGAGGGACGTCAGTCTTTGTATTTGGTTCAGTCTAAGCAATAAACTAGTGAGTATTTCCCGCGTGGGGTCCCGTCGAACCTTATCTGAAAGCAGGGAGAGGCGGTTAACTGATGGATCCGCACGTCGGCGGCCGCGGGTTCGGGAAGCACTCGAGACTCACCGCTTCAGTTGCCCGTGCTGCTCGGCCTGTTCCCCGCGTTGGGTGCCGCCGTCGCCGGGGTCGCGACGGAGTTGAGGGAGGAGGCGCCGTGGCAGTGGACGCAGTGGAGGCAGATTGCACAGTGACCCAGGCGCCGGGCGATGTTCGCCTTCAGTTTCAGGGCCGGTCCCAGCTTCATCGAGAGCGAGTTGGTGAGGTGTTCTTCCGTCAGGAGAGGAAGGGAAGTTCCGTCGATCCTTTCTTCCCTGAAATTCTGAAAATCGAAATTATCGTTAGGTCATCCGAGCCGTTTCCCCGCTCGCGGGAAAGCCCGAGGCGCGGCATCCGGACCGGAGAGACCCGCGGTCGCATCCGGGGCAGCGGGACGGGCTCCCTCCGGTCTTCCCGGTTCGCCGCGGAGCCCGCCTGCGATCGCTCGCGCGCCGGAGCGCGGCAGTCGGGCGTCTCCCGATCGTCGACGCCCCTCGCCTCCCGCGCCGGGAAGAGCCCCGGGAGCCTTCGTCGGGGAAGCCCGCACGAAGGGACGCGGGACCGGAGAGCGCGGACGAACCACGAAGACGATGACCCGAGCACCCCGGGGCATCGTCGGAGAGAAAAGGCTCGTGAAACAGGTTATCGGGAGGAGTGAATTCGATTTAGATTAAAATAAATAATCGGTACCCGCGAACCCATTACAGATAATGCAAGTCGAGGTCCGAAGAGCGAACCCAGAAGCACTCTCGCTCGGTCACGCCCGTACCTTTGATCATGAAATGGACAACAAACCGCTGCGCCGGATCGTGATACCCTTCGTCCATCTCCTTCTCTCTCTCTTTAATTATTTGCCTTCGATCCCACGACCCGTTCGGGAACCGTGCCCGACGGAGCTGCCCCCGAGCCTCCCGACCGCACCCGCGAACGGTTCTCCGGAGGGCGGGGAGCCCCGCCGCAGCGGAAGTTCCGTCGGGGAATCGGCGCGACCGGAGCCGCGACGAAAACAAATTTGACAAACGGAAAAGCCCGACAGGTGGATCCGGACTGTGAACCCGAAAAGGTGAAGGCTTCGTTGCGGGTTCCACGAGGGCAAGGCCCTGACCCGGGGCTTGTCTGGCACCGCCCTTGACTCCCGCAAGAAGTCCGCTCGCTCCGTGGCCCGCCGCTCGATCCCGCGACTTCTTGCGCCGCGCGCCGCGGTCTCGAAAATCAGAGCAAGGTTTCAACCGCGGTTGAGGGGGG
>JAOWBB010000009.1:180532-258770 GCA_028565995.1 Ricinus marginatus | reverse complement strand
CTGGCGAACACGTAGAAATGTTTGAACCAGCTTTTCGGCACTTCAACCACCCTCAGCTTGGACGGTTTTCCCTGATACGCAAATTTACCGTAGCGAAACGTTTGCGGCAAGATAACCGGCAAATATTTTTCAAACCAATTTATGAGACTTCCAATAGTAACAATATATATGACGAAGAATGAGAATATAAGTTTTATTAAATTTAATTCCATGACCGACCGACACCGAACATCATTAACTCTAAATTCATACTGACGATATTATCGAGCAGGGCTTTCTCCCGCTTTCTTCTAAATGTGAAAACTGAATAAGTATTTGTTTAAATTGGGGGGTAAAGGTCATTAATCTAACACACAACACAAGCAACAGCAATACTCATGCTCAGCCGTAAAATGGTCTAAAGCCAAATTAAATATCAATTTTTTTAAAGAAAGAAATGTACCGGATTAACAATTTAATGAGTTTACTATTAAAGAAATTATCAAAATCACATCGCTCACTACATTTTTCGTTATTTTGGTTATTTTTTTGGGGCCCCATTCACCATCTTTGCCAACTTACATAACAACTGCTTAAAAGTCACTAAAAATATGAAACTTTTAAATGGTAGCTGGATTATTTAAACAAGTTAATTTTGAGAGTTTTAAAGATTTTAATAAATATATCACAACTAAAAAAAAAAAATAATATTTGGCGTTATTTATGCATTTTTGTTCTGGGAAAGGTTTGGACTAAATAATATGAAGAATTAAAATTTATTATTTTCATTTTTTATGCGTATGACGATACGACATTTTTTCGCATTCAAAAAATAAATTTTGTTTTACCGAAGAATAATTTTCATGAAAAATATTTTTTAAAGAAAAATTATGCTTTTTCCAATGAAGATTTTCCATCCGCTTTCTTTGAAGCGAAGTGAACCGAAATAAACTTTCACGAAGGCCGCGTCCACCAGATTAAAACATTAAAATGCTTTTCAGCGACTTTCGCTATCTTAAAGGTGTGTATTTTCTATTTTCCGGCGATTTTGCGCAAGCGGTGATCGAAACGTCTCACTGCAATGCGGAAATAAGTAATTTTCACACAGGTAAGAAGTCCTGAGTTGCTGAGCTCATAAAAAAAACGCGAGCGGCAATGTTCGAAAAGCCAAATCTTTCATATTGCAACCACACACTTGGAACAGAGCAAAAAACTGATTGCGGCGAGATATTTTGCGCCGTCTGAAACGCCGAACGGGAGTTTAGCAGCAATTTAATTAAACTGAAGGCAAACTCGCTGGGAAAGGCATCGGCGGGATATCTCCGAGGCAGTGAAATAATTCGAAGCAGGACGCAGCGAAATTATTTTCTCGAATTAGAATAAAACCTTTCCTTCTCCGCTACTTTGAAATTTTTCTCTCCGGTACCGGTGTTAGAGATACATCCGTGACAGTAGCATCAGTTTGAGATGCGACTCTTACCGCGAATATGTCGGAAAACTACTATTTGCCGTAAAGAAGAATATTCCGGTTGTTAGAACCAGGCCTAATGTGTTTTCTAACATGTTCGGTAAAAATGCCTTTTACGAGCTACTTAAACAAGAAATCATGTATATTAAAATATTAAATTTAACGTTTTTTTTTAAGGTTATTTGTCCGTGTCTGAATCTTGACACTTCATGCAGAGCAAAGGCGGAAAATGAAAACAAAAATTCTTCATGGAGGTTGAGCGACAGCACCATGTGGCAGAAATTTCAGGCAGAGAAAAAGCGAAACAGTTTCAGTAAGATAAATCGGAATTCTTCCTTCGGAGAGTTCTGGATGAAAGGAGAGATCTCCCAGGGAGACCATCTCTGCAAAGAGAAATCATGCTGTACGATTATTTCTTAGATGGTTCTTTCAGAGGCCTCGACACAATAAGTTTTATTGTACGGCGTTCTGTGCAGACCAGAGACAATCTAGAAGAGAAGAGAGAGTGATCTCGTGGAGAGATTCAGTTAATGGAATTCCTCCCTCTTCAGGGAGCTCTCCACTTTTTCCGCTCAAAACAACCGATTCTTTTCGAAATTTTTGAGAAAATTTTGCTCGGGCGCTTAGCGAGACCGGCGAGGAAGCAAAGGGCCGAGATGTCCGTCGAACGTACCTGGATCGCAGCGCGATGGAAACCGATCGAATTTGAACGGTTTCAGACGGGAGATGAGATGGGAAGTTCGCTTTCCTTTTGCATTTCCGCTTCGCGCGATTCGAGAAAACTGGGCGAAAGCAATTCGTTTGCCCGCGACGCAAGAAAATGATCTGCCTCGGCTTTTATTTTTTATTTTTAATCCGTTTTCCGGCTCTGAAAATTGAATATTTCCGGATGCCGGCTCACTGACAAATCCGCAATTGGATTAAGGGAAAGACCAAATGAAATTGCCTGCGGCATTTGCCGGAATTGAAACCGTTCGATCGGAAGCTCGACCGGGATCTTACGCAGTCGGCGGCGGCGGGGTAAAGGAAGTACTCGCCGAAAGCGAAAAATGTCGATCTTCAGGAAGCTCCCGCGGGAGAGCGAGGTCCGGAAATTGATCATCGGCTCTGCGGAGGCAGCGCTTCGGGCCTTCCGTCCGAGCACCGATCGCTTGATTATCCTGAGATGCCGTCACCGAGACGACGCCTCGGGAGTGCCGTCGAAAAGTGACCACCGATGGACCAGGAAGGCGAAAGGAAAGACGCCTGCGTCGCAGGATCAACGCGTGAGCATGGAGTCGTGGCCTCTTCGTCAGTAGATAGCGGGAACTCGAATCGCGAGGGTGCTGCCAACCTTTCTCCGCGAAGTTGTTAACACGTCATCGCGATTCGAGCGCGACCGTCGTTACGCAAACGGCCGGAAGTCACACTCGTCTGCCACGCCGAGACGCCATTGGCAAGGTAAGAAAGTCGTGGGGGAATTTTCCCCAATCAGGTTTTTTTTCTTTTTTTTTTGTGGATAAAGAAAACGAAGCCTCGACGTGTCGGGCTCCGATCACGGTTTCCCGCCAGCGCAGTTGGATCTATGCGAAAATTGCACCGTGTCGCATGAAAATATTTTGCTGTCGCAGACCCCCGACCGCTTCGCTGCCAGACGCTTAACTCTCTCGACCTACCGTCAGTCTCGTTCGTCGGCACGGGGTGAGAACGTCCACGAAGCCGTCGTTTCCGTTGCTTCGCGCACGCGGGCGACGTCTGACCGTGGCGCAACTTAACCTTACGTTGTCGACAACACAATTTCCCGGCGTTTGCTCAATATCGTCAGGCCGAATGCCGACCGGAAAACTCTCCGCAGATTAGGAGGATCGAATCGTCGAACATTTAAAAAAATTTTACTCTGGAAAAAGATCGCTCGTAAATAATAAGGAGAAAGCGGGAAATTAACGAAGCGTTTAAAATGAAGTGCGGGACGGGGAAAAAAGGAAGGAAAAAAAAAAAAAAAAGAGCTGGAAGCCGGGAGGAAAACCGGAGGGAAAACGTGAAAAAAAGAAAAGGGAAGAAGCGGGATAAACTTGGAAGTTCGCTCGATTTCCGGGATTAAAGGATCCGACGGCAAAGAAGCTCCCGGTGTTTGGTGGGATTCGGGAGCGACGGGCCCGGATCAGGCGGGGCCGCGAGGACTGTTTCGGACTCCGATTTTCGGGGCCCCAAGCGCCGAACTTCCTCCTCCTCCCCTCCCCACGTGCGACCCAAAGTAAATGTTGAAAAACCTTTGAAAGCTCAGGTGGCCTAGGGATGCAGGATCCCCGCGGCAGCATCCCGGGTAACGAGGTGCAGTAAATTATCGCCGCGGGCAATTACGCTTAAACGTAATTCTTTCGAGGTATTAAACCTCATTTAAAAATTTTTCATTTTTCCTTTGTTTTGCAATCGATTATTATTATTTCGAATGTGGGGAGGGCCCTTCTTTTCCTTGGCACCCGTAAAATTTTCGGGGGTTGACTCCGCGGGCCCCGAATCAGAGCTTTATCTCGTCGTTTAACCCTCTGATGTTTCGGCCCATTGTGCGGACTCGAATTTAAAAAAAATGAAAGGATTCTCTTCTTTTTTTTCTTTTCTTTTTCCCTTTGCTTTTTCTGATGGCGTTACGAATATTCGCCATAAGTCCCCTGTGAAATTTTTCAAGTGTGGATCTTTCCGGGACCGTAATTTATCCACGTTCGGTTTCCAAGCAACAGAAAATGGTCCAGAAGAAAGTTCAAATGCACTTATAAATGACGATCGTTGAGAAAACGATGGCAAAAGCTGTTGAAATTGAAAACATTATGCTGAAAAGCTGCAATTTTTTGCTGCTGGAAATTTCACAAGAGAGCATTGTCGCGTCTGGTGCAAAACGGATTTACCTTCGCCCCGGCCATTATGGATAATTGAGTTCGAAAAAGCTTTTTATCCGAATTTATTGTGCGGGGAAGTTTTCTGAATGGAATTTGCATAGGTTCGGAAGTATTTTTCTACCCTTTTTCCCAGCAAAAAGAACGCGTCCCGCTCGTTTTGCTCGCGTACGCGGACTGCCGTTGCTGTTTCGCCCGTGCTCGCCTGGAGAATGGGGGAGGGAATAAAAATTCGAACTCCCCCGGTCCACGGGTCCTCTTCCCACCCCCGAGAAGGATTTTACCTCGCCGATCACCGAAAATCGTGCCCCAAACTGCTCCTGCTCCGCTGGCAGTGCAGATCGACCGCATCTGTGGTCGACCTCGTGACAACTTACAAAGATGAAAGCTACGTGCTGGAATGCGAAATTCAAATTCTTTTTCTTCTCCGTGCGCCTCCGTTGCTCTGCCCGAACGGAGAGCAAGAAACCTGAGAATTAAGAGCGAAACGTCTCGAGGGACTGCAAAAATCGTTGCCGATTGCACAATAAGAAATCGTTAACTGTCGAGGTGATAGAAAAATTGATTTGCTGCCCCGCCAAAAGGGAAGTGGGAATTTTACTTCGATCTCGGTTTCCGGAAAGCTCCGTGGGCGAGCTTTCGGGTTCGCACGCCCGTTAGCTTTCGAGACATTTCAGTCCGAAAAAGTTGTCACAGTTTATTTCCCTTCGGGCGCGAGGAAGAGAAATGATCCCTTACGCCGAGGATGGATCACCCTTAACCGACGTCGTTCATTTTAAAGTAATTTCCTTCGACTGCCGATCCGCCGCGCCCCCGCCATCAGCAATATCATCGCTCACCGTGATTTTGGTCTCCGGAACATCGGCCTCCGAGTCGAGCACGGAAAAGAAGGAATCCGAGCGGAGCGTGAGGGAAGGAAGTACGCACTTCGGAACCTCATTCGCGATGGATTCCGAAAACAAAAGGGAGGAATGCTTCGGCGCAGGCGGAGATCCGAAAAATCCACAACGGAAAGGAAGTATGGCCCTTCGTGCGGCGCAGCTTCGGAAAAAAGCGATTCCGTCGTCGTTGACCGGGAGCTCTCGGGGCGAGAGAGTCGAAAAGTGCATCTCGGGGGTCGGCGGCAAACGGAGACGGAGACCGCTGACACCGGCGGGGAAAATCTCGCGGAGTTCGCGTCCCACGAACTTCCCGTCGACGGGGATCTCGAATCGCAGAACCGGAAGAAGCGCTTTCGGATTAGCAACGGAATCGCTGATGAAACTCATTCAAAATTCAGATCCGATGCATTTTATCGAGATTGAAACAAAATGAAATTTCATTTTCCAAAATATTAAATGTGAGTTACTTAATTTTCAATTACAATTTTCGCATCTGACTTTTTTACAGAGCCTTTTTGATTAAATCGGTGAACGGGAGCAAAAACTCGGCTTTGAGGGAACGGAGGAAGGAAAGGAAAATTCGAGTTTCGGACTTAATTATAAAGTTTTTGAAAGATTTAAGGAGATAAATTACCTCAGGTAGAGGTCCTTTGACGTTCCCATATATTAGTTTTTTGTTCTTTAAAGGAGATCCGGGGAATAATTTAACGTGAAAATTTTAATTTCTCCCGTCACGCATCGGAAATCCAGGCGATGGCAGCCACCATATTCTGTAAAAACGCCGGGCACGGCAACCCGGGGGAAGGAAAATGCAAAATTTTGCATTTTGCAAGATTGCACTTGCCTTCCATGACAGTCGATGACCCGTCGGGATGGTTCCGCCGGGAAAAAGGGATTCCACGTTCGCGGTTCTCCTCATTAAACAGTGAAGCGGAGCTCAACGTCGAAGAGCTTCGCCCCATTCGAACGCCTCGCTGGAGCATAAAACAGTGCCCAAAATGCGCTTTTCCAGCAGTGTGCGGGTAGCTTGCATTCGCACGCGTCCCCCGGCACGATTTTTTTTTTTTTTCAAATTTACCCCTTACGCCGAAGGGCGACATTTGCAAACTGAAACGCATAAATTTTGCTGGGATCAGGGTAAGTGCCTCCGCCCCGCGCATTTTGAAAATAGCGGTTGGAAAATATGACAATTAGATTAATGCAGTGTATTTCTTCCAAATTAAAGACCTTTTTAAGGTGCAGACTTCGAACTTTAAGCATCTTCCATGCGTTCCGGAGAGTTAATTTTGGTCTCCCTTTACGTGGGGGCGAAATGCAGGGATGCGAGCGTTTTCCGTCCGAAATATGAAACGTCGGGAAAACGGGAAATTTCCCGCTTACGTTATGGACATTGTGAAAAAAAAAAAAAAAAAGGGGGACGCGGATAATCGGGCGATTTTATGAAAATTAAGATGTCGTCCGGGTACATTATACTCTGTCGAAATGGCCATTTGAACGGTGGAAATTGCAATCGGTGGATCCGGGTCGAGGAGAAAAAATATTGTATTTCATACAGTGTTTTCCCGGATCAAGTTGCGTAGGATTAACGAGGCGAAAAGGATGGGATTTTTGTGCTGATGCACAATCTCGAATCCATTCTGTTCATTTTACCAAAGGATGACTGTTTTAATAAAAGCGAATAGCTTCGGTTGAATTAGTTTAGGGAAATTTGTTTTTTTTTTTTTTCCTGCAAATGGAATCTTAATTATGTCAATTTGCGAAATGATTAAAAATGTTTCGGGATGGAAGGTTTCGGAGTCGACGTCGGAGAAATATCTGACAGAAAGAGGAAGAATAAAGTAAAGGCACGGGAAAACTTAAAATTTTTAACTTTTCCCTTTGAACTCGGATTTAGTACTTAAAAAGACTTTTGCTCTGGGGATTCGGAAAATTTTCCGTTTGCATTTAAAAAGCGTTTTATTTCCCCCCCCCCCCCCCGTATCCCGTTATTATCGGCATTTTCCTCGGCCGCAGTAATTTCTTCTGCCGTCAACGATTCGTTTTGAACTTCCTTCCAAAGTCCCTCGGAGTCGAGAAAGCCCGACTGCCATCCTTCCGTCGAAGAAAGTTTTCTTTTCCGATTTCTGAAAATCTCCGAGACCTTAACCCGCAGCCGAAGTGGCGAGAGCATCGATGGGAAGGAAGACTTTCGAGGTTTGTCCTTTGGGAGACGACGAAAGGATTTCGGTCTGCGGTGGCGGCACTGTTTCCTTTTTTCTTCCGTGCTCACCACCGACATCGAAGTCCCGAAAGTGGAGGGCGGAGTCGCCGATCTTCGGTGGTGGACCGCCTGAAATTTTCCAGTCGACCGCGGACCCGAAGACGGAACCCGGTTTTCTTTTGCCCTTTTCGGGACGAAACCTCCGCCGGAAGACGCAGAGCGAAATCAACTTTCGGAATCAGGACGGAACTTTCGTTTTTTGGGTTAACGACGAGGATGTCGCGGCGAGTTGGACGGAGAGGAAAAGGAAACGGAAATGGTGCAGAGGATTGAAAATCCGACCCGGGAAAAACGCGGAAAATTCCAAAACTGAAACTGAAATCTCTCGCGTGGTGCTCGTGCACCTACAGGAAAGGCTCTTTCACCTCTCGTTCGGTCGGAGCTTCTACGCTTCTTCACATTCGCACAGGTTCCAGGCCGACGTGGCCGTTTCAGGTTAGACAAACTGTGGGAAATTTCAAAAAAATCATGGAACTCGACTTTGTTTTCTCGCGGAGACTGAGGAGAAGGCGATTTGAGTTAAAATTCCAAGTCTTTTTTCCTCGCAGATGAAAAATAAATATCTCGGGCAAGAATAATTCGTGCCCCGTGGGAAACGACGTACATGATTGAAAAAAAATTAATGAAGTCTAAATTTCATTCGCGAATTAAACTGAACGTGGCGGCAGCAAAGCAATTCATCATCGCATTCAATAAAAAACGACAAAAGCATCCTTTCCTCGTCAGAATCCGCACATCCATAATTTATGGGATCCAAACCAACACCTCTCAAAATGCACAATTTGTTTATCCAGTCATCCAAGCTGAATTACATTTCGAAACGCCAGTTTTCAATGCAATGCAATTAGCTCGGAAAATTTCCCCGGCCGCCGCCGCCCAACCGGAAAGGGGCTCCGGCAAATTCGAAAATCCACGAGCGCATTTTGCGCTCCGTAAATCGCTTTTAAAATTTAAATCGAAATCTAAAGTTGAAGCTGTTAATGACTTCCAACCCAAGATTGCCAACTGACCGCAGCCCGAATTTTTGTCCCGTTTTGCGTTTTGAAAATGTCGCCACAACCGACCGGAAAAGCTTTAAGGTGCGCACCCGGGACCGAATTCGCCCCCGCGCTTCGCCGCTTCAAATTTTATCGCTGGAAACCCTTGTTAATTTCCACGTTTTCGGGGTTGATGCTGCCGGAGGAAAAAGAACGATTCTGCAGTTCGACTGAAGCAAAGGCACTGAAATGACCAACTTGAAACCGGATTTAAATGTCAATCGGCGCTTAAAAATTTCACAGTTCGGGATAATTGGAATAAACTTTTTTGAAACATGTGATCATGATAGCAAAGAAAGAAAAAAAAACGAATAAAATATAAAAATAAAAGTTGAGATATATTATATTTCTCCCCGGGCATCTTCATTATTAAAAGTGTAATAACGTGAAAATTGCGGAATCCCATTGATTAATGAAAAGCTTTTTATTAATTTGCCGTGTTTTTTTTTCCGCGATTCGGCCAATAAATAATGCAATTTTTTGCGGGGAAAGGGTTGAAAATTTCAAAAAAAAAAAAAACAAATTTTCGCTCCGAAACATAAAATTGACTTTTACGTTTTCGAAACTTGAAAAATTCCCGGCGCGAGAAATGATTTTCCAACCTGACGAACCCTTTTTCCAGCTTAAAGGCTGGCGACCGTTTCAGAGGGATCGGAATTTAAGGCCTCGGTGCCTTAATCCTTGCACGGCGGACGTGGCTTCTTCGAAAGCTGAAAAAGTGCCACGAACACCGGTCGCGGGCACGAAAATGTAAAATTAACGTTAACGCTTGCAAATCCTGCAGCGAACGCAGGCTGGCCCGCGGCAAGATGGAACTAATTTCAAATGGCCGAAGTAAAAGGACGGAATGCTTCAAATCGAAAAGTGCGCCGCATTTATATTTGTACCTGCGTTCCCGCATATATTTAAGAGCCGCAGTTCGAATTGTTTTCGAAAAATTTCGACATCGCGAGCGACCCCCAAGATTTGATGCTGCTGACCGACGGAAATGATGGATGCGGGCAAATGCCCTTCCCGCACCTTGAAAATTGTCTGAGGCGGCGATTTCCACAAGCAAACGTTCTCCGGTCCACAACGCCGGAGGAGCATTCCCACGTCCCCTGCACGAATCGAACGTCGCTGCTCGCGTTCGCCTTCAGGTTTTCCGGAAAAACGAAGAAGTGTTGAGGTTTTCCCAATTCCGCCAAAAACGCCTTTTTCATCCTTTCGATCTCTCGTGAAATCGGTGCCCCGCTGCACCAAACTGCCCGATCCCGATTACCTTTTTCGTGCCTTTCGGTATTCGGCGGCGCCGGTTTTTCTCGTCTTCCCTTGCTTTTCGCCTTTCATGAAAAGGCGCGGAGGCCCGCTCCTCCGGAACAGGACAACGATGAAAAAGCCGAGGGGCAGGGTCACCAACAGCGATTCGAGGGACTTGTAAAACTCCGTCCAGGTGAAGGTGAATTCGCCCATGGCGAAAATTCTGTCGCCCGGATCGTCGCTTGTTATGCCGTAAAACATTGCGCTGCTCACCATGGATAAAAGCAGCAACGAAACGGCGCACGAGACCCTTTCTTTGGTCGAGAAGTTGCTCTGGGGGAAGCTGGAGAATATGCTCAGCCAGAGGTGGCCGTCGTGCACGTTGTGGTAGAGCGTCACCGGAAATATGATCTTCCTCGATTTCAAACCGCTCTGAACAGTCACGGGAATCACGCGATACACTTCCGCGTCTCCCCGGATGAGGGAAAACCAATTTTCCACGATGAAGCAATGCTGCACTCCGCTGAACAGCTCCTGGACAACTATTCTGGAGCAATACCAGTGAGGTTTGTGACCCGCGCAGTCGTGCCACAGTCGAATTCTCTGCAGTTCGCCGAGGTGACTCGGGCAGTAGATTATGAACCAGTCTTCCGCGCCTTCTTGAAGAGCTTCGTAAACGTCGCACTTGATGAGATGAACTCTGCTTTTCGCCTTGTTGCCGATCAGCTGAAAGGCGACGTTTGCCGTTGTTCCGGCGTCGTATCTCAACCCGGTGACCACAATGAAAAGGTAGCCGTATTTGTCCCCGGGTACGTTGTCGTCCAGGTAGAATACCTGGTTTTGCAAGCTGAGTTTACGATCCCGCCTGTTGGCCATTATCATCAGGCAGACGTAAATCACGAAGATGCACGCCAGTACGACGGTTACGATGAAACTTTCCTGGAGCAAAATAACGCGGTCGAAGTACGGGGGTATTTCTATTCTGTTTGGAGGAACTCCGAACTTGATTCCGAAGAGAGACAAGTGCTTGGTCCTGAAGAAAACCGTGTTGCCGACGACGGCGGCCGGATACGGAAGGTCCGTCCATTCCTTCAGGCTGAGATTCCAGATTGCGCAGATAACTGCGTGCAACGTGCCGTGGAAGTTCATGTCCTCGTTTCCCATGTTCAGTATCGAAAGGTAGATGATTTCGGTGTCTCGGTCCTGCGGCTCGTACCTGATCTCCTTTGCCACCTCGCCCTGCATTTCGACATCTTCCACGCTTGGAATGCACTTCGTAAAGAGGAATTTCAGATTCACGTTAAGGTCCGTTAAAAATACCATCACGGGCATTCCTTCGATAATCTCTATTCGATATGTCAGCAGCTCACCCGTCGGAACGACGCCGCTGATCAAGCTGTTCTCCAGCACTTGGCTATTCGTTATTCTCGCGTACATGTCGATTCCAACGTCCACCGTTTGAATTTGCTTCCCTGCGGCATCGTACAAGCTGAATATGAATATGTCGGTGTTGAGCAGGGGTCTGTCCTTGTGCCACCAAAAGGGATTCTCGGTGAAAATGGAAAAGTGGTATCCGAACTCTCCGTACTTGTACTCGAGGTTCTTTAGCACAGCAGACTGGAGCTCGATTCTGGTCTCGTTCAAGGTTCCGTTAACGTAAATTTTGCTCACGTTCAGCTTCGAGGGCTTCAGTTTTCTGACGAGCATCAGGATGGCTTTGGTTTCGATTCTCCACTGGTCCTGGTTCAGATACAGCTTGGACAGCAGCGATCGAGCGACGAGCTCGATTGTCTTCACCATGCTGTTTATGAACCGAGCAAGCTCCTCTCTCATGAGCTTCTTCTCGGCCGAAAACTCGTCGTAGCTGTCGTAGTAGTGAAGGGGTAGCTCGTTTTCCATCAGTGCAATAATTTTGTCGTTTCGCACTATCAGCTCCGACAGGACCTCCAAAAGTTGCTTCCCCAACTCCTCCACGAAGCTCAGCGTTACGAAAAAGTGATTTGCGTCGGTTACGTAGTCGAAGAAGGTGGTGGCAATTTTCAGTGCAACGTCCGCCTGAGAGTAGGTCGTCCGCGTGTCGTCCTGCTCCTTCTCTTCCGTAATTTGCGGCAGGACCGACAGCACTTGCCTTGCCCTTACGATGGTCGTGAATTCGAGCTCCTGCAACGAATCCATCAAATGTCGCATGAAATCGCTTCTGTCGCCTGCTGGAAGATCTTGCATTTGGGACATGGTTTTCAGCACGACCGAAGTCATTTGCATCAGGAGATCGACGTCTTTGGACTTGACGATCTGCTTCAGGGAGAAGGGTGAATCGCCCAGAATTATGTATTTCATTCTCTCGGCCGATTCTTCTTTGCTTTCCAAGGGGTTTATGGTCACACTCAGCTTCGCATAAGCTCTGGTCGTTCGACTGTCCTCCACGACCACGGTTACGGTTCCGTCTATTCCGGCCAGGAGAAAATTTTTTATGTCGGCGTCAGTCGAAGTTCTCACCATAACGGATTTGTTACTCCTTGGGTCGCCTTCGTACAGGAGGTACGTCAGCATTCCATAATACGGTCTGAACCCGTAGCAGCTCACGTCGAAGGAGGTGTAACCGGCCGTACCCGATGTGGGCATTATTCCGCATGTGCCCTGAACGACTGTCGGTATAAAGTCGTAAACGTATTCGGCGAAGGCCTCTTTGAACCTGATGCCAACGGTGTACGATTTTCCGGGAGTGCAAACCTTAGGTTTGACCAATATCTGATCCTGTCCTTTTTTCCCGAAATTTATGTTTTCGTCCGACATAACATCAGGTTCGGTGTACCATTCGAATTTTTCCTTTTCGTTGCACGATTTGCCGACGCAGGTATACACGGTCACCGTTTCGTCGTCGGCGTTCGGAAGGTAGCAGTTTCGCACACAGTACACCGACAGAATGGGAACGTCATTTTTCGTAAAAGTGATTTCCTGAATTCCATATGCTACGTGTTTCATTTTTTCGATGTTAGTTCTATATATGTATTTATAGAAAGTGTACACATCACCGTCCTTAAACATGCTACCATCTATGTTCCAGTAGAGAAGACTGCTGTCCTTTACCGGAATCGCGGGGTCGGAAAACCATTTTTGCTCATTATTTAAATGATACGGTTCGTCCGGCTTGAAACTGTAATCTCTCGACGTATTGTAAAAAGTGAGCCTCAAATTTGTACCCGCGGGATAAGTCCTTCTGAATCCTCCTTCCATGTAGAGTGTCAGCGGATCCGGGAAAAATTGAAAATACACCGTGTCGTAGACGTTGTAGGAAAAATCGCTGAAATGGCTTATTTTTACCGTGATACCATACCTGAAAATTAATTTTAAGACCATAAGAAACGCAACGGTCACAATGTACCGCCAGACTCGAAACTCGTTTATGTATAGGAAAAATTTCGTGAATGTGTTACACATGAAGTTTTGACTTATTTATCCGCATCCCGTCTACATCTCTCATTGTCACAGTGAAAGCGGGCGGCAGCATTGCTTTCGGGGTCACCCTCGCGCAAAAACCGGTTGCTCTAATTCGTACAGCACTATCCCCGATCGGAGTCGAATGAAAGAAGCGAGTTTTTCTTTTCGGAGGGAAGGTATCCTCGCTCATTCGGCGTCGGCGTTATTAACGTCCGGGCATACGATTCCTCTCCAGTGCGGACAAGTAAAGAGATCTTGAAAAGGAAAATCAAAAGACGCAGAAGAGGGAATTCACAGTAATGAGACGGAAAATCAGATCCCCCAAGAAAACAATTCCTCAACTTGATTTGTTCCCGAAAGGAAAAGCGGATGTCATTTTCCTTCGATTTTCTAACATATGACAAATAAACAGCAATGTTTTTAAAGAGCTTCAAGAACGTGAATACTTTCATGCCTGCGTCCCTTGCTGTTTGTTATTATGCCGTCGAAGGTAAAAGAATTTTAATAAAGAAAATAAAGAAAAAGGAAAACCGCCTTCGGGGATGTGAAAAAATTCCAGAATAATATTTCGCAGCCGGGAAAAATTTTCGCTTGGTATGCGGAATGGATTAAAGGAGCAACTTCAACTGGCAGAGGTATCATTTCCGCTGCTTTTGCCGTTTCGCCACTTTCCTCGTTTTCCACATTGCCGCGCTCAATTTCCGTGGGAAAGAATCGAAGGTTTTCCACCGAGTTTTCCGCGTGTCGCGCTATCCGACGATCCAGAAACTTACGTGATATCGTAATTCGAACCCGTGCGAAACTCGTAGCCGAACACTTTCAAAACGGACGTGTTTGACACCACGCCGGGGACATTTTCAAGCTGTTCCGTGTAAACTACCCATTTGTAGTACAGTCGGTCGTATTCGGGACACGGTTGAACCAGTACCTCGTAGTAGTACGGTATGCTCCTCTGCGGATACATTCGAAAGTTCGGGAATTGTATGTTGGATGGAAGGCAGATACATCGCACGCAGCAAAACAGACACAAGAACACGAGCGACGACATCAGCCATAACATTTTCTGTCGTCTGCTGCTTTATTTACACCATCGCGATAACAAAACAGGTTAATTCGAAAGTTCCGAATATATATATTTTAAGAAAATATCATTGACGGTGCCGAGCGGAATTTGCATGCAGACGGACCAAAAAGAATGATCACCTTTAGGTGGAGAAAACTCGCTCGTTGGAAACCGATCCAATTCAAAGGTAGTTTTTCTTATAATTTTCCGAAAAATACGTGCAGTACATCTCTCAGATGGCTCGGAAATTAATTAACATTAATTACTAACACAATTATTATCAATATATTTTTTTTTTTTTTTTTTAATGGCAAAATATCCTTTTAAAAGGTGAAGTTTATATCCCGCATTAATGTCGCTCGGGAACGAAATTATTTAAATTTCGGTTTCCCTGCCGGTTTTGATAAAAAGAAAAATCTGGGGGCACACAAAATTTATGATGCCGAACACGGGAGAGTATCCGCTTTTCAATTTTTAGTGTCTCCTAAGCTGTGCAAGGCTGCGGGGCAAATTATTTCATAAAGATCGAGCAAGCAGAATGAACTGTGAAAAGAAAAGTCTTTTGCTGTTGATATTCAGAATTTGAAATGGGGGGGGGGGGGGGGCGGGGGGACGACGACAATTTGTTGCAGAAATTTGTCCTGAGCAACATGCTGTGGAAAATCTTCGCAGCGGCTTTTCGGTTTAATTATCAAACGGAAATTTCTCAAGAGCGGCGAATAGTGACGCTCGGCACCGTCCAGCCAAATATTTCATTGTTCCGAAACTAATTTAATGTATTCATAAATTATGCATGCGGGGGCTGTTCCGCTCCTTCCACTTCCTGAGCCAACCCCCAGCCCTCAAGCCGAATAAAATATTAATTTTTTTCTTTTTCCGGTGGCAAAAACACCGAAAGCGAGCTTTGGTCTGGGCGCATTCTCGTTCTCGCGCTGTCGCATTTATTCAGTGCGATTCGCTGCCCGGAGCCCTTTCGGTGGCCGGAACAAAAAAAACGGCCCGAGAGGCGATTCAGATGTCGTAAACCGAGGTCTTCCGCGTCCGATGCTGATTTTTTTTGCCGTCAGGTACGATGGCGCAATTAGCGATCATAAATCCGTCGGCGTCGCTGAATGGTAATCTGCCGGATCGTGTCGCATCGAGTGCAGATTTAACAGTTTGTTTTCCGATTCCGCCTTTTTCGTGTAAATAAGATTTACTAATATCTTCTCGTTTTGTTTCGACATCGGCTAAATCAAAAGTTTTGCGGATTCCAGACAAAAAAAAAAAAAAGCGATATTTTCCGCTTTTCCCCGCGTTATCCCCGCGGTTGGGCAAATTTTCTTCATTTTACGGATAATTCCTGTTCAAACAATCCACAAAACGAATGAATTTTTCAACGTAAAGATTCCTTTTAGCCCGTCCCCGCTGTTTCGCTGACGAACCGAATCAACACACGGACGGCATAAGCCAACTTCAAAATATATCGCCACTAAATGCAGTTGAATAATTTATTTTTAAAATATTTTTTTTTAAAGATTCAGAAATTAACTTTTCCGAAATTTTGCCTCTGGTTTTATTGTTACATCAACTGCGGTTATCAGTCTCCACCATGTGTACGATGAACTTTTGAACAAATAAATGGTGTGAGATTTCACAGTTTCCCGTGCAGGAGAAGAAAAAATTAATTATTTTTAAGACGGTTAATAAAGAAGGATTAAACTGAGATATCCGATGCGATGCACGTTGCAACGGCGGGCAATAAGGGTAATCTCTACGCACGATGACATTATTAAAAGCTGAAGCTGCTTGTGTACGGCTTAATTTTCATGCTCTTCGACTGCGGAATAATCCCAACAAATGTCTTTCAACATCGTGCGACAAAGCGCTGACATGTGGCAACAGCAATTAAGCTGCACCTTCCAAAATTCATTTACTTCGTAATTTCATCAGTTGCAGATCTGCCAGAGCCCATCATCGAATTAATCCATTTTTTTCTCCAATAAAACTAGAGCCACATAAAAATAATTCAGTTACTCTCTCACATTCTGCTCCGCTGAAGATTTCCGACTGGTATTTATTGGGTTCTTCTCGATTTCCATCAAATTTTTACGATTTTTGTCGCTCAAAATTCACTCTCGATTCAAGAAACTTGGGTTTCTTCCTCTTTGATTTCTTTTTTTTTTTTTTTTCTTGTTTTCGATTGATTTCCCGGCATCTAATGAACGTGATGCGAAAAGAAACTTTGCTAAATCAAAAATTCGACGACCGAATATTCGGAGATTCATATATATTTACGCGCTGATCACTTTCCGGTATTTTATTTATTTATTTATTTTTTGTTTTTTTTTTTTTTGAATCGAATGGAAATTTGTAAGACTCGAAAGCGTATTTCGAAAAAATTAACTTTATTTCCATTTCGTATTTTGCGATGCGGAATATTTATTTGAATGAAAAATCGAGAGTTTAAGGACAACCAGCGAGGCGTTCGCGAATCGGATAAATGAACCAGAATATCTTCGAGCACTCCTGGTGATTTATTGCCAACTCGAAGAAGGAAATTGGTTAGCACTTAAAATGGTTTACATAAATGGAATTACAGGTCTTATGCAAAGGAAGTAAAACCGTGCGATGCAAACTTTTCCGATGTGTACATCAGCTAACGTTGGTTGCAATATGAAAATCGCCGACTCCCTGCAAAAATATTTCCGTTTATTATTGTAAAAGAAAGCAATGTCCGCTCGTAAAAATAATTTTACTGTAGTGCTCAAGTAATCGGAACGACGCAAAAACAATTTTTGCGCTATCTTGCAGCTTATAAACGAGTATTTTAAAATATTCTAAATAATAAAACTTAAAACATGTTAAAATGAGTTCCGCATACATTTTTAAACTCCTATTTAAATTTGTTTCGTTATTATTTAACTTTTACGTGATCCTTAGAGTTACGCACTACCAACGCAGTTTTCATTGTCAGTTTTTTTCTGACGGTATGAAATCGAAAGTCATTCTTTAATTTACATCCGCGGCACGTAAAACGTAATCAGTGAAATCGATTGCGATAACAATGATATCATTATTGATGTAAAACAGTGCTCAGTGATTGATTATCGAAAATTGTGAGTGATTTTTTTAAATAAAACAATGAAGATTTTTCTTACAGGATTCGACGCCGGCAGGAGAGCCGCAGCAATGCGGACAAACAATCACAGTATTGTTGGTCAAATCAAAATAGGGAGAGTAAAGTGTTTTGGAATTAAAAAAGAACTGCATTTTTCCGCATTAAAGAATGCGAATTAGCGCTTGGGATAAAATGAAGAATTTCATCGGAGCTAGCGAAGGAACGAGAATTCGAGATATCGATAACTCGAAAAATAAATGAACGCGCCCCATGCGGAGGAGGCGGGAATTTCAACCACGTCCGCCATTCAAATTTTTCGCGGGCATCACGGTCGCGGCGCAACAACGCAAAAAACAAAAAAAAAAAACGAAGTTTTTAACGGCCGAAAATGAAAGGCTCCACTACGACAGAGGAAATTTTCATTGAGATCTCTTTTTTTCGTCCGCAAAGAACTGAAAATCAGACGGTCCACGAAATAAAATTGCGGGGAAAAAAGAGCCAAAAGTTTAATTTTAAAAAAGTTTCAGTTATCTCGATTCGCGGGCATAAATCCGTCGGATTATTTATTGCTGACGGAGGCTCTCCGGGACCGTTTGCAAATTACGGGTAACGGATAATGCTGAACTTGCGAGAGGAAACTGCATTTGACCCACGGAAAAGGGTGAAAAAAAAAACGAAGTTTGCATCCATTCGGGAAGGGTTTTAATTTGGAAAATAAAATTTCCCGGCGCCAATCGAAAATCGGCACGCGACTTAAATCCGGCAGCAGGGAAAGGCATCTCGCAAGGATTGAATCGCTTCTCGAAAGCGGCTCCGGATAAAACGAATTTCGAAAATTTTCCCTTTCCTGCCGGGCGCCAAGTCGCTTCTCTCCGCCTCCCCTCCCGTCAGGTTTTCGGTTGCAATGGAAATTTATATTTTCGAAAAACCGATTCTCGAATCGTTTTCGCATCATGAAACCATCTCGGACGGGCTTTAAAGGAGGATGGAAAGTGGATTAAAATTAACTCAATCTCGCATTTGTTGTTCTGCATGTCCCAGACGAAATTAGCAATTATAATTACATCAGCGAGCTGAACCTCTGATGCATCGTTAAAATCGTTCATTATAAAACGGAGCTTTGGGGGCGGCGACCATTGCTCCCGCTGCTTCCGCTTCCTCAGAAACGAGCCCCGAGCCTACGGGGCGGATACGCGAAATGAAGAGTTCGGCGCAATTAACCCAAGTCTGAACTTTTCCGGACGCAATTAACTCGCTCAAAACAATTTTTATTAATTTCTTCTAAATTAATGCATTCATTATTTTTGCGGCTTTCGCTACCGCAAAATTCCTTCCCTCAGACACACTTCCGGTTATAACGAAGAAAGTTTGATCGCAAATTCAGACGATCCAACTTCGGTTACGTCTACAATAATATGCACAGTTGGTGTAAGTGTTACATACGTTAACATTAATTAATGTACGCCCATTTACGGGATTAACCCGAATTCGTTTGTTTGTAATGTATGCAACGGATGTGGAGCGCGTGTCCGCCGATCTAAGTTCAGATCGCGATTAAAGCTCTCGGGGCTCGTTTTTTTCACGGCCCTCCGATTCATTTTTCGGCAGCCATCGGACAATAATGAGAAATTCGTGAATGGACTCACCGAATCGATAGCTTGTAATGAAAGATGAGAACGAGGAAAAAGATTTGTTTTTCTCCGGGCATCGGAGTTTTCCTTCCAAAAGATACTCCAAACAATAATCCAAAGAAACGACCGCGCAATTTTATAGAACGATGCTAATAAAATTTTTTTTTTTTTTTTTTTTTTTTTTTTTTAATCACCGAAAAAAGCTTTTACGATCTTTCGCTTTTGTCGTTCGGCAAAAGCGGATACGAATGATTCAAAATTTGCCGTGACGGTCCGGCAAATCGGCGTGGCAACCGCAGAGGAGGCGGGGGAAATTGACGCCAAATGCCTGATTCCCTCCAGGATTTTTTTTTTCCGCCTTTCTGATGTCTCCTCACCGTTTCGGGGAGAAAACACCAAGTTAAGGGGCAAAGGTTTGCACCTCGCGAGAAAACCTACTGCCGGCAATTCGGAAGCCCCTAAATCTTTGAAAAAACACTTTGACGGAGCTCTTACAACGGCAGAAAATGCATTTATTTATCTGAAATAAATAAATAAACTTTTCAAGATTCGAAGATTTCCGAGCTCGCAGCAGGTGCGACGGAAATACGTTCCGTTTATCACGAGCACGGCTTCTTATCCGAGGGAGGGCGAGGAGGACGAGCGGTCGGGAGACACGTATTAACTCCTCGATGTTTCCTTCCCATTATATAAAATTTATCCGAGACGCGTTTGACACATTTTCCAATGGAGGAAACGGGAGGAGAGGCGCAGAAAAACGAGAACGACATATATTCGAAAGGGGCGTTCGACTTCGCATAAGTCCCGCCGGGAGGCAGCAGACGATTTGCTACAGCTTCCGCTCCTCGGCCGCAGCCTCCGCGATCATTTCCCGCGGGCAGAACGATAGGGGCGAAAAGTAAATTCGACTCCGCTTAACTCCCGGTGGCGTCGATCTCCCGTCAGCCATCGCGTGAAACTGATTCCCCCCCCCGCCCCCGCCCCCGGTCCTTAGGAGTACGACGAAACGCATTCAGTTCCAATTTGCTCGCCGCGACCTTTCCCGGAGGCGCCGGAGCGCGGCGAAACCTGAGGGATGCAGGCCGCAAAATGCGAGGGTTTCGGAATGCGATTCGGTCGAAAAGTCACGTGAACCCTGGGGCCTTCCCCTCCCCCAATCAATTGGCAATTTTTCAAACGGCTTCTCTCCTTCCGTTTTTCGCGAAACCGGATATTAATTTCCAGGAAATTTTTCCCTTTTTTTGTGGTCGGGATTTTAACCCCGCCGGATTCAGACGTCGAAATGCGGGATGCGCCGTTCTTCCACCCGGTCCTCGCGGAATTATTAATATCCACGGAAGGAAGGCGCACAGGTCTGCCAACTGCGAAGCGATCGAGTTCCCTCTCTCCTTGACACAACGGGAAATCGCCAACGCTCGTTATTGCATTCAGAAATTCCGGGTGAATTATTAATCAGTTTCCGGGAAAATATTTTTCCGGTGCCGCGAACGGTTTTGGTCGCTCCCGAAAAACTCGCGGAGATCATGCCCCGTAAAGGAGGAAACTTTCCCCATTCGATCGCGCGTTGGCTTCCCGGGGGCAGAGTAGGCGGTTTGAGTAGAGAAACGCTTGACGGTTTGCCGTGGGCAAAATTTTACGCTTGAAGCGAAAGTTTCGAAACCCCTTTTCAAACGGCGCAGAGAGCGCGTCGAGATGCTTTTCCATGGTTCTCGAAATGATCCCGCGGGATTTCCGAGCGCTCACTTGTGAATGAGTAATGGCTTCATTCTCTCTCGGCATGGCAGACATCACTTGCGGCTTCGTCACATAAATGATGGGGAGGTGGCTGCTGCTGCGGACGGAGGCGGATAAAGGGAAGGATTCGCGTGATTCCTTTCTTCGACACGTTCTTCGACGACCCGCCATAAATTTCGGGTTGTTTCCCTTTTTTTTTTTTTCTTGAGGCAATAAAAAGAGACGAAGGCCTCCCATTTTGCTTAATCTCGAAACTCGTTTCTCCCCCGCGCGCTTCTCCCTCTCGAAGTGGGTGCGTCCGTCGGCGTCCGTTTGCGCCGCAAATATGCATTCATCTCACACACGATAACGGAAGTCTAAATAATTGCCTTAAATGCGGATGCGCACGCGGTTAGGGATTCCTCCTTGAGACAGTTTTCCGATTTCTGTTAGGTTCTGTTTTCTGGATTCTCTCCAGCGGGCCTCAGCTGGTTTCCGGGGGAAGCATCTGAGCAGTGTCATCAGAAAAACCGTTTTTGGGGCAGGGGCAACGGTGGCGCGCTCCCCGTTAACGAATCGGAAAGTTTCGTGACGAGCGCCGATGAAAAATCTCGATTAAAGATTTCGCCATCGCGGAAGGTCGGCTACGGTTTCGCATGACCGCGGGGGTGGGGAGGGGATATTTTATCAACCGCCGCTTGCAAGGAACGAAACGAGCGGAAGGAAAAGCGGGGGGGGGGGGGGAAAAAACTCTCAGCCTTCCGGAATGAATCAGCCCCTTCGTGGCCCGCCTCGGCATTTCGAGGAGGCTTCGCACCATGGCACGCGATGGCGCGGGCGGGTCGGACCCGCACCACGCCCCTTACGCGCTCGCCCCCGCGACCTACCGAATTTTTCCGCTTCCGTTTCGAGAGATTTCCGTTAATCTCTCGTCACTGGAAAAAGCCGGTCGTTGGATCTCCATTTTTTTTTTTTTTTCGAAAATAAATATTCAATTACTTTGAAATGATCCGCCGCGCACGAATAACGGCCGGAATTCATCGAATGAACAAAATTTCCGCCCCTTTTTTGACGCTTCCCGCTTTTGTGAAATCCCTCGAATGATGAGTAAAAAATTACCCTTTCGCGAAATGTGGCAGTTCACAACGTGCACCACGTTCGCAGGACGAACGCCTCTGGCTCTGGGTCATTTTTTCCCTTGCAACGCAGAAATTGCACCCGCTGGAAAGGATCCGCTTCCCGATCGGAGACGGTGAAACCGCATTCAATCAACTTCTCACCAGTTTCCCGAAATCTCCTCGCATTTTCGACTGCGATCGATGCTAAAGCGAGGCTCGCGAACGGGGCGTCCATATTGCCGATTTCCGGCCACGCCGCTGCTCCCGGAGCTTTTCCGTTCGCCAACTTCCCCGCTCTAATCCCTCTCAATTGTTTCCAAACTTGATCCGGCGACTTTACATTTAATTGGCTAAGCGAATTGTCGAAACTCAAACATAAACTTCTGCATTAATGGAAAATTTTTGATTTTTCCATTTGCTCACGTAAAAACTTTCATTACGAGTTATTAAAATAAATTTAAAAAAAAAAAAAAAAAAAGCAAAACGAGAGCCCTCACGAAATGCCCCCGTTTCCAGTTTTCAACGTGTATTTCTTTAGGCGTTTTTCCATCACGTTGCTCGAAACGCACCGCTTGTTAAGAAAGCATCTTTCGTTGTGTAACGTTTTATTTGTGCAGCTTCCTCGTTTTGCTGCGGCACATTTTCCGTCACGCACGTCGGGAGCTTCGAAATTAATGGAATTCGAAAAGCGTTGCACTTACGAGTGATTAGTCGATTTACGTTTCCCTGGAGAACGTCGTTCGGGGGGATTTGCCGAAAACCTCAATTATCCCGGCATTTAGCTTCTTTGTCGCGCGGTGCCGGGATCCAAATTTCCACCTCTTAAAACGGAAAAGAAATTATTAAAGTTGCATGGTAAACGCTGGAAATCTAATTACCGAAGACGAGCGCCGCCGATTCTCAAAAACGGAAATTCCCTCCGCTCTCGGAAAACCGACTGGGAAGATTTTCTCCAGGAACCTTTCAAAATTAGTTAAGTGTAAAAACGGCTTTGCTGGGGACCCCGGAAAATTTGTCGGGGGCCCCGAGACGGAAACCGTCTCGTTGCCCCATCTTGGAGGCTTCGTCCCGCCTCGGATAAAGGCGGGACCGCGGTTGTTATTAATTGATTAACTTCGGTGCGTTAAGAAGCGTTAATGGGAGGGAAAAAGAAGGAAAAATAACGGCAATAAATCGTTTTTTATTGCGACGCGAGGCCAGAAACAGGAAAATAAAGCATTCGGGCATTCGAGCTTTGTGAAAAAGAGGAAAAAGGGAGAGAACGCGGCAAGGAAATCGGCAAATGAGCGTTTTCAAAAACGTTTTGAAATTACGTGAAACGTGCCGGTAAACGAAACGTAAAGCTTGGATTAGCCTGCAAATCATTTAGCAATATACTTGTATCTTTACCCCGAAAAGAACGTGGGAATATAAAGGAAAATTTTTTTTTTCTTTTTTGTTCGAGAGGATCAGGGTCGGATCGGACCGAGGAAAACCGGAAAAATGGAGCGGATTTCCCGCAAGAATTCCGCGAGGCTTCGGTTTTCCCGCCGGAAAATAATTTTTCCTTTCGCTGAAGAGGTGAAGGTGGACCCGACATTAAAGGAAAACAAATTTTAAAAGGAGACGAACGGGAAATCGCGAAAAAGGAACAAGGGAAACGAGCGCAGGAAAGACCTTCGAAAGGAATTCATCAGAGAGGGGAAAATCGTCAGTTCGATCGGCGAGGAGGATTTAAATGTTGCTGAATTTTCCGCGTTTAACGTTTCCCGGATTGCGCCATACGCGGTCGGGGAATACAAAGAAGGCCGGAAAATTCGAACGTGTAACAGCAACCGATATGCGGGGATCGCGTTATTTTTAATATCTTGATGAAATGTTAATTTGTGCGATTCCAGAAGCTACGGTGCCCAGCTTTTAGCACGCTTGTTGCATTGTTATTAAATCGAGCCTGTTACGCGTCGCGCAATGATTAAATTCGAAAAAATTGTGCGAGCGTGGACGCACATTCGTCTCCTGCGCGCCACCCATCGCTTATTTTTTTCCCATTAAATGTTAATTTTCCGGATGCTCCCAAACGGAGCCGGACAAACGTCAAGCATTCGACGCGAAGAACGTGCAGCAAAAAAGAATAATGCAGCAGCTACAGAGCAACGAAATCCCGGAAGAACAAAAAGGACGCGGAAGTTTTTTCGTCTTCCTCCTCTTCTCTGAGACATAAATTTTATAGACATTTCCAGCCTCTCCGGAAGAGGGCCATTTTTATTCACGTTCCCGCAGCGCATTTGGCAAGCGAATCCTTCGCTTTCGATGGATCCCCCGATTTAATTTTCGAGTTAATGAAACGCTTTTTTAATTTCCAAACCCCCGCGTTCGTCACACCCCCTCACCCTCCTCTCCCGAACGTCGCAGAAGCGTCTGAGCTTTCCCTCGGAGGAGAGAAACCGTCGGTTTTGCCGCGGGGAGGAGCGGAGAGAGCTTCCGGAAAACCGGCAGCGGCCCAACCTCGCTGGCACCAACGCTTCTGGTTCCGTCACCTCCTGGGTCGATTCGCCCAAAGGGATTTGGTCACCCGGCTCAAGCGGATGACTCCACCTTAAAAACGCAAAGCTCGCTGAAAAGGTGCTCGTGCACTGCCCCGGAATGCAAAGCGATTTGCCTTCCCACAGCCTTGCACTCGCCCCGCATTAAATATTCAGCATCGCTTCCCATCAATTTCATTCTCTTTTACTTCGCTTAAGGTACGTCGAAAAAGTGGAAATTCCTACTTGTTATTACGAGCTTGGCGGTCATTATTAACATCGCATTTCCGTTCGGATTGGGAGTGGCCGACAAATGAGAAGAAAACGAGGTTTCCAGGTCCGCGGTTTTCGATTACCAAAGCTCGACCGGAAGCTTGATTCAAAGAAATAACAAATAATTTTAACGTTTCGTCTTAAGCCACGACGATGGGGATGCGAGAAACCTCAAATGGGTTTTTCACGAGCGCAATTTCGCTTTTCCTCCGCGGACGCGTTAAAAGCCTTCGAACGACGCCTGAAATCATATTTCAATAACATCGCCGGCGAAGACGGCTCCGAATATGATTTTGCGTAAAATAAATCACCGTCGAAGAGTGCTTTTCAGGTCGTTTCCGCAAAAGAATTCCCACGCGGCAAATAAAGCTTTTTACGTTGCGGAGGGACCTCGGAGAAAATGCTTTCCCGGACGAAGTTTCCGGCAATGCGAGGCGAGAAAAGGGAAGTTCGCCCGCGCCCACCACCGCAGCTCCCGACTTCAGCACCGCTGTTGCTCGGGAAAAACTGTTTTCGCACACCGGAAAAGATACGCAGACACCCATTCAAAATCAAATGTCAGAATCGAGGGCTTTCAATGGACGTCCGAAACACATTTCGCATTCCCAGGTCGGAGCGCGAGGTTTTCCTGCCGCTTGATGCTCTTGCGTGGCATGCGAAAAGCCGGAAGCATTCGACTCGTTTACCTTTCACTTCCGAATCTCAAATCGCGGCCCGGGGCGCTCGCCAAAACGTGCGCAACTTCGACCAGTAAAAATCGAAATTCGGACCGGGAGAGGGCGCTGCCGGGAATGGTGGAAATTTAAGCCCTCGCAAAAAGAAATTTCCACTTTCTTCGGCTTAAAGAAGTTAAATGTCTCCCTACTTCTTTTTCCCTTTACTTTCTTTTTATTGTTCGCCCGAAAACAGAAATCTCTCTCCATTAAATTTCTTTGTTGCCGAATGAGGAAGTTCCAAGTTTTAACTTCCGGTAAAGCGATATTTTGCCGCCGCGGTCACTCCCCCCCCCCTCCTCCCCCGCCTCCCTGAGAATGGAAAATGCATCGGTTGCGCCGTCAAATCCAGCGGCGCCCCGACCGCGGGGCGAACGAAGGAAAATTTCATTCTTGTCTCCGGGGAAAAATTTCGGAAAACAACGTGTTTAAATTAACATCCATTGTCGCGGATCCGTTCAAAAGAAAGGAAAAAACTATAATGAAGCAAAATAAACTTATTGCATTAGCTAATAAAAAAGATGAATGAGAATACGAGTGAATGTAGTTTAATGAAGCGTTAGACCCTTAAAGATTCATCGGCTGTTATTCGGGTAGGTTTTTTTTTTTTTTTTTTTTTTTTTTACTGCTAAAAAAATATAAAAGATCTTGAAATACATCGCATTTATTAGCTACAGTTCCAGTTGAAACTTGGTTTTACTGTCGATACGACGGCTTTGCAGCTATTTCACGACAGACCCCCGCGGATTGCCAGAACCCACTTATAAACTTATCCCGTCGCATTTTTTGAGAACGATCAAAAAGTATCTCTTTCGACCTGTCGGAGACGGATTCTTCTTGCCACCAATCGACTGTAAAACGATCTTTGATCGATTGGAAAATCCGCGAGCATCATTCATTTGAGGTGACATCTTTCTCTTTATGAACCCCCGGTAACGATGGATATCCGACACTGCGAGAGCGACGATCGTACGTGATCGGAGGTAAAAAGCGACGAAGGAAAAAAAAAAAATGAAGAAAAGCGGAAAAGCTGACGGCGTGAGCCGGCCGAGGGCGGAGCGAAAAACGCCCTCCGAAGGCTCGCACCTGAAAGGATTTGCCCTGTCGGAAGGGTTGAGCGATTTATTTTCAGCTCGCGCACGGGAGTTTTTCGGTCGCCCCCCGGACCGGAACTCCTCAGAGGAATGAACCGTCCTGCCGGGGAGCTGCTGCGGGATCGGCGTCGGTTTCTCCGACAGCGGCAGAAAAAGGTGAAAAAAACTTGGGGGGGGGGGGGAAAGTGCTCTATCAAGATGCGCATATATTTAGAGCATCCTAAATTGCACGCTCATTGAGTTAAAGCAGAAAACGAGATACCTTAGGTTAGGGGCAAAAGAGACGGAATTTTTAAATTTTGACGCTTCCTCGTCGAAGGAGAATGCGTTCGGCTCCGGGAGAGTCCGAACGAGGGCCCGACGGCAGCGACAGCAAGTGAGACGCCGAAAAATAAAGTCAGCGTCGAAGGTTTACGCATCAGGAGCGGTCATTAAAAATTGTTTTTCAGTGTTTCATAATATCCGTCTGCTGAATACCGAAAACAATTATTGTTATTGAAACAACGGGATGGTGAAGTTCCTGTTCGAGAAAAAAAGGAAAGGCGTTCATTAAATCGCTTTCGATCTTGTTTTTCTCTTTCCAGATCAATTTGCATATGTTCTGACACGAGGCTTGCGACGCGAGGGATGGTAAAGGAAGGCGAACCGAGATGATATTCACGACGGAGCAGGAACCGAAAACGACGCTGCCGTCTCGGGAACTGGCAGAGCCGACCCAGATGGTGGAAAAGACCGGCGGTAAAAGGAACACGATGATTTTCTGGGCGTTTGGCAAGTCCGAAAAGCCGGCGGGGTAAAAGAAAAACTTTTCCATTTTTTCCCGCAGAGACTTTTTCCAATTCCACCGGACTGTCCCAGAGCAAAATCATTGTGAGAACCGAGGAAGTCGTCATAGTCACTTTGGTCCTCGTCCTTTGGATAGCAGCGATAGCGCTGTTCTTCAACAGGTGGGGAAAGATACGTATGCTCGAGCCTTACCAGCCGAAGTTCATACAGCAGCATCGCCCCAGTTGTCCTCTGGTCGATCCCGTGCAGGTAAGCACATCCGACGCCGTTTGCATTTCCCCATTCCCTAAAGCTGACGGAAAACGGTTTCGGCGTGCAAGTGCGTCGGCGGAGATAAAGTTGGAGCGGACTCAAAGCCACCACGTCAAATCTCCATGTGCAAGGCGTTAACGCTTTATCTAAAGTTGCATTTCCTCTGCGTGAAACGATGACACCGATGCGGCGTCCCGTCCCGAGCTGTTCAAGCTCCAGGACGAAAGTGTACTTTCCTCTTCATTCCGGTGAGTTTAACCGTGTAAGATATCAGAAAAACTGAAAAACGGATAAAATTTTTAAGTAAATAACGTCGGAAAACTTAGCAGTGTAAATAAAAACATGCCAAATCATCAGGAGGCCGTGCAAACAACTGGAATTGCGCCGAAAACTGTGCTTCGGTTATAGGAAAAACGGTTTCCGATTTATAAAATTCGCTTCAGGACGTTTTTGCTCCGACAATGTCTCCGCTATCTTCAGTCCTGCCAACCCCACGGGATTATTTTTCCTCTTCCGTCGAAAGGATCGTCTCTTTTGTTAAAATAAGATGCGATCTTCAGGGTTCTGTCGGGCATTTTCCTTCTCTTTCAACGCAAACCGAGGCCTCGGGTTTTTCCAGCGAGCGGTGATCGATGCACTCGCACGACGGGGAAAATTCCAATTTTTTTCGACTCACTCACATGCGGTTCCGATGTCCCCGCGCTCGGGACTCCTCGAGCCTCGTTCCCGAGCCCGTTCTCCGGAATCTCTCCAGAAAGCGATGCACGCTCTTCCTCCCTTATCCGGGGGAGGGCAAACGAAAAGAACCAGGGGGACTCGTTCGCTTATTCCTGCCCCGACAAAACCCATTTCCGGTTTCGCAATTCACGAACTTCCAGGCATCCCTTCGCGTGAAAAACCCATCCCCCGATCCTGAGGAGATGCATAATCCACTTATTTCGCAATAGCAGATCCACGGAGGAGGAATCCAGGCGTCTTTTCCAGTTCGACCAATCGTTCTCTTAGCTTCCGTAAAGGGAAATAAATTCCTTCATATTCGCCCGCAAAACGCTGCTGCCCCCTGCCCACTCACCACCCCCTCCCCCCCCCCGAAAAAAAAGTCCCGGAGAAGGAAAATCAATATTGATTAATGTTTGTCATCGCCTTTGTTTGAACTTGTTTGATTAAGCAGTTTCTGCCTGCGGAAAGCAGAACGAAGGTTGTCAATCCCTTTGAAGCAAACATCTATCCCGATATTGCAAATGACAACGTTAAAAAATTCATGTAAAAATATATCGGACTTGGCGGTAATGAGATACGCGATGCCAAAAGCCCGGACATCGGAAAAAAAGCTGTCGCGAAAAAGCGTAAAAGTTGAGGCAAACATTTTGTGGCGGATTCCGCGGAGCCCTCAGTTAAAATTCATATCGTGATCCCGATTAATCTAGATTATGTATCAAATGTTTTCCGATCTCTCCGTACATTCATTTCGCAAACGTTCCTTTAATAACTGCTGTCTTCCGCTATGTGCACTGCTTATGTATATAAATATGTAAAAGCACACCGTCAGCTTGGGGCCCGGGAAATCGCAAGCCTTTTTTTTTTTTTTTCTTTTTCATTAAAGTATCGGTAAATATTTGCTTAAGTGAAGCTAATTTTATTTCAAAAAAAATTAAGGCTCCTCTCGAAGACGGAAAAATGTGGAGCAGAGGAAAAACGCAAAACAGGAAATTCCGCATTAAGTTTCATAAGACACTCTCGAAGCATTTTCTTTATCCGGGAAAAAGAAATGAAACTTACTTTTCCCTTTTCCCGAGCATATTTATGTTAAAGAAGAATGAAATTTATGGAAGCACATATACACATTTCTTTTCTCTCACCCTTGAATGCGTGGTGGTGCATATTCGGAAAACACATGTACCGTAAATTAAATACAAATTTGCCGAAGCTATTGGGAATCTCGAATAGCCAGTAACCCAAAAGTAACCACCGGGCAAAATTTCAAATTTTCTCCTTTTTCGAAACTTCAGCGATTTAAAGGCGGAGAAAAAGCCCAAATTAATACATATATCGATATCGACTCCGTAATTTTTCACATCTTGCAATTTATATTGCTGCACAATCCCAAAATGGGGATCCGCGGTGTTTGCACAGCCACTGAGAGCGATTGAAAATTTTTTCTCAAATTCGATCATACATTACAGAAAAAATTCCGGGACGAGAACGCACGACAGAAGGAAAACAAAGGATCCTTGCTTTTAGTTTTCTTCCTTCTTTCACGGCCGGGGAAATTTATTTTTTCTTTATTTTTCGAGCACCTATAAAAATCGCGGCAGGAAATTCCAACCGGGAACTGGAAAGATTTTCGCCGGCGTTTCCGAAACTTTGAATGATGAAATTCCTAACTTCATTTTCCGCGGAGTCAGTTTGCCATTTCCGGTCTGATGATGCTTAAACGCGGAGCTTTTCCGATGCGACAGACCGAAATTCGCTCGTCCACCCTTAATGGCTCGGTTCGATTTGCACCCTTTCTTAAAGGAACGGAAAAACCCCACTGGAAAATGTTTTCTTACGAGGAAGGGGGAAAAGTTGCTCCCTTCGGGATGGACACGCAATGAAAACGAGCGGCACCGGGGTGGATGCTCCTTTCCTCTTCCACGCTTTCCGTTCCAGGCCGGGCATCCGGGAAGGAGCGCTTTTGCGGGGAAAGGATGGAATGGGTGTGCTTTCCGGTGCCGGAGAAGCACCCCGCGAAACGTGCGACGCGATCGGGCTGCCCCGCTCCGAAGACCGTCATGTTGGCATCGCTCCTCCGTGCCGGCTTAGGTTGAGGTTCCACTGAAGTCCGACCGCCCAATGGCTGCCTGAGCTAAAACGGTAAAGCGTCGCACGACCAAAACTGCGCGAGTTGAGAATTACATTTTGTTTGGACCTCAAGAGCCTTTTAAACGAGAAAAAGGAAACGCGGGAGAAAAGAACAGGACTCTTTACCTGTCCGGCCAAAAGCAAAGAGGATCTGCACGAATTCCGAACTTCCACTCGACGTGGAATTGTTGGCCAAAGTCTACTCGACATGCAGCAGAATGTCTGATATACATTTTGGTTTTTGAATCTTCACCCAATAATTTTTTTTTTTTTTAGGCAACATTCGGTAATATATGTTATATTTTGCCTTATTAACGTTAAACTTTAAAACATTCTTGCTACAGCTTATATCTTACATGTATTATTTACACGACTCTACATATTACCCGAATAATTAACATATTTTATATAACCGTGCAAATATGCTATAAAAACGGCACTATTTCATAACTCAAATTATTATGTTCTTCCAGTAATATAACGCAAACAATTTTTCTCATTTTCCACGTTAATGCCGTGAAAATTGTATACGTATTTTTAACGTTCTGTTCACTTTTATCTTTTAATTTTTATATGTGAGTGGTGTACAATTTAAATATCAACCGTCCTAACAAAAAATTTTTTGTTACATATTTGCAAACTGAATTTTACACAAGAGGAAAATGAAGTTTCGCTTATCTAGAAATCCGATCTGACACGGGGTAATTTCTAAATTTCAAACTCGGCCAGCATGATTTGCAGCGATCGTGAAGCTTCTCAGGTTTTATTCGAAAAAAGACAACTTTAGCTGAAAATGAACGTGGAAACAGTTAAATGATGCTTCCGAAATATTTGGCGGGTAGAATCTGATGTACAACGATAATCTTTTTGCCTTTATCGCACGGTGGTGGGCGGCGGCGATTACCATCAGTTTCCGTCACTCAAAAATTATTATAATCCTCGCATTATGTGTCTTTAAAGCATCTTATACTCTTTAAACCAGGCGCAAATCGGCTAAGAGCTTTCGGAACATATATTAAATGTCAGAGACTCGACCGTCGCAACGCGTTCGTAAGGCGAAAAGAATTCGAACCTTTCATTCGCAAAGAGTAGCGATTGTGTAAGTAACAATCGGAATTAATTATTTCATTAAAAGGACCTTTTTAATATGAAATACGTATTTTTATGTTATTAAAAGGCAAGGGGTTCGGGACCGTGGCCCAGGAGCAACCACGCATTTATTTCACCATCTCTTGTCGTCTCAACTTATCGTCGGTAAAATCATTTTCCTCGTGTTCAACATGCGGTAAAAATTTTTTTTCCCTTCGATCAAAACCGGAAGGCTCTTAAAAGACGTGCATTGCGAACGTGTCTCCGGCAGCATTTACGTGGCCCGAGGAGAATGCGGAGGGCGATCCCTGCAGCGGTTTTATTAACCAAGTGCCGGCCACCTTCCGAAAAATCCGGTGGGTGGCACGTGCCCCGACATAATTGAAGCAAACGCAAAACGGGCCATCGCCTGCCCAGAAGGAGGCAAAATGTGCCCGACGTTTAGATCGAATTCGCATAACATTTTACACCGATCGATGTCCAGGCTGTTCCTCAAAATTGTTTTCCAGCTTCCGAACTGAGTCCGAGCTCAAACGAATATTGCATTTTAATTCAGATTTCTTTGCTGGAGCACGGAGAGTGGCTCGGGTTGCGAAATAAAGATTTTTAAACGCGGAAAAAGTACGTTCCATTAATGGAAATTGATTATTGCAGCTCAAGAGGCAGAGGTAAATTAAGCGGGGGCCGTTCCGGAAGTACCAACATTTGAAATCGCCCCCTCGGCGGGAGAGATCCTAACGGGGCGAAACTCCGCACGTTATTTTTTCCCTTCCGGCGGTTGAGAGCGGCTCGGGATAAGAAGTCCGTCGATTCACGTTCGAAAAGGCTTCCTTCCGAGCAGAGTCTCGGCAAGGGAGGATGGCTCTTCGTCGGTTGAGATGTTTGCCAACGCGCCGGGCATAAGGTCGGCAGATCCGACTCGACCCACGAATCGCTGCTGAGGGCGTTTTCGTCCCGAAAAGTGCGGCCGACACCCGTTTCACTCCGCGGTGCGGGAACCGACTTTCTCAGCGGAAACGGATCCGAGTCCTGAGATGCGGCATCCGGAAGCGGAGCGAGTGGACGCGAGGTTTGCCGGTTTTCCACGTGTCTCGCGATGCCTCGGGAGGTCGGACGGAAGGACGTCGACGATCGAATCGATTCAGATTCGCCTTGATGCGAATGGGATCCCGAGGGGATCGGAACCGGAGTTAATCTCGCGGAGCTTCGCGAACGGAAAAATGGAAAGGGAAGTCGCTCCTCTGGAAAGATCGACGAAGGGCCCTTTTTATCCGGCGGGAAAGGACCAGAGGAAGGTAAAAATAAAAAAAGAAGCTCCGAGAACGTTAATTTCGGTTAATGGGAACCGGCTCGGAAGCCCTGTCGGAAATTCGGGACTCGTCGCAGGAAGCGAAAAGCCATAACGGCTCCCTCCCTTGGCGAACTGACACCTATTGAAAAGAAAAAAACCGGAAAAAGAAAAAAAATTCCATTTTCAGAGATGGATAAACTGGTAAATATCTGGGAGCACGTCAATATTTCCCCGCGCCACCCCCTCCCGCTTCCAGCCCCCTCCCGAGGCAATTTCTTTTCACGCCACGAAGAAGATAAATCGAAGAAATAAATGGTTTCGTTATCTCGAGACACTGGAGCTATGAAGCAGCGGCCACGATAAGGAAAATATCAGGTTATGTCTCCCCCGAGCAATGAAAACCTTTCTCTTCTTCTTCCCGCCGAGCTGAGAGTTCCCTTCTCGCAAGGCCGGAAGAGGCAATAAAAAGGAACCCGGTCGATTTACCGTGGTTTCCTGTTTACGATTTCGAAACCCACCCAGTTTCGCGATTCCCTTCCGCAAGATGCTTGCGAAAATTTTGGTCAAAGATGCGCAACGTTCGGAGCAACACCCCGCAAAAGGAGTTTCCCTTTTCTTCGCGATCCCGAATCGCTGAACGCTCTACTGATTAAGCAAGAACGGTCGAGGAAGGCTCAGACCTGCCCGCGGTGTTACCCAGAAGAGTGGAAAAGTCGCGTACGCGCACATCCAATGCACCCGGGGAGCGGTTCGAATCAGCTTCCCGCGGAAAGTGCTCCGCGCTGGCAAAAATCAAAGAAAAATTTCGCTATCGCTTCCAACAGCGTCCCCGCGCAACAAGCAGCGCTGCGGCCCCGCGGCGAGGTGCGCCGCGATACATAATGCGGAACGCAAAAGGCTGCACATGAATATCCTGCATTGCACTTTTCCAAACGGTTCCGCTGGCGCGAAGTCCTAATATCCGAGCGTCGTCTTTTCCGCACCTCTTGTCCTGGGTGCCGGTCACCCTTTCTTCCGTCCGTTTTCGCTGCTGTCCAGCGGCAGTTGTGACATTTGACCGGGCTTCGTCATGCCGTTGAACTCCCGTCACGGGCGACGATGGAAAAAGTCAACCGTCTTCGCAGCACTAGGAACCATCGTGTGTGAAAAGGTTTTCGTTTAAGCTCAGGGCAGTCGAATATTTCCAGCTGTCGACAATCCTAAAACGAAAGAAAAATTTTTCTTAACGGGATATGAAAATGTGAGAAAAAATTATTTAACGTGTCGCACGCTCACAAATCGCTCTCTTACTTAATGAATCCCGTTGGTTAGAAAATAAAAAAAATCCCAAAAGTTTTGTACATCGTAATATTTTATTTCATAGTATACAATTAAATCGTTTGCTGGTCCCATCGTCTCCTCCATTATCATTTGCGTAAGTTATGACGCTTTAAAAGCTCAAACATTCAAAAATAAAATTTAATACAATAATTAGTTTTTCATGTTAAGGCCTCGCAGCATAATACTGTTAACCATGACCATATGTTGTTCTGGCCGGAACATTTAATTTCTGTCACATAAACACTGTTAAAACTTCCGATATGTGAATAAATGAGCCCTAATATAATTTTCTTCGTACCTGACATGAATATATTTATTATTCATTTGAAAAAATTGCTATCATCCGCCTGAATATAAAGCTTTCGGTTGCTCTTACGTTGTCCTTCCTGTTTGGGGTTAAAATGCACTTTAATTTAGAAATGCGCTGGCTGCCTGCCTCCGCCCTTTATTCGCAAGCGAAATTTATCCTTTTTCTTCTTTCAGTTTTTCTCTCTGGATCACATCCAGTCTCTCAAATCCGAATATGCTCGCATTAAATGTTTGCATAGTTTTTAAAGGCGTCGAGTCGTTGCCGGTGTTTATTGAAAATTCCCGTTTTGTCCTCTTTCCCGATGAAGAAAGTCCCGGCGGAGTCCGCACCAACCGTTCCGGAGGTGCCTGTGATCTGTCGATGACAGACAACGGCAAACGACAGCTCGCGCATGAGCGTGAAGGCAACTGCAGAACATTCTTCCCCGGCAGCTTTTTTGCTATCCCGTTTATAGATCCGGTCAATTTCTCAGTCAACATTAGAATGCATCACGTCGCTCCAACACCCTGTGCAACATTCTTGTTCTGTCTCTCAGACGCTGAAGTCTAAATGTTCGAATTAATTAAAGGACTGTCTCTGCTCCGTGCATGAGCCTTTAGGGCAGCGGGTTGCTGTCGCATGCACAGAACACTTCCCTGCTGTACGTTTGCTTTGGTAATTACAGGAGTTACCGTGCGATTACGGTTCCCAAATTGCCACCGATCTGGAATCAAATTTTTACTGCATGATGCACATCCAATTACGTTCGCATCTGATTTCAACCATTTAGGCAGACCTTTAATCTATTTTACCTCACAAAGAGCTTGTTGTATTGCAGAATTTATTTGATTTCTGATCAACGTTAGCTTTATTCAATGAAGATTTTTTTCCCCCGGAATGTTTTGCATTTAGGTGCAACTTTGTTTGTATTTATAGTTAAAGGTATTTGAAGCCATTCCACCACTTTACTGAAGATTAAGGGAGTTACCTGAGCTAGACCTAAATAGAATTGCTGTAAATTATTCTTCTTTTAATATAAAATCATGGTTCATTAGCGTTAGTCTTCGTGAAATCAAACATAAGAACCTTATCAGCCGTTATATATTTTACATATTTACATTTTTTTTAGCCGCAAATTATATCACAAATTATTGTAACTTAATATCTCGGACATTAAAATATAACATTCAAAAGCGCTGAGTGATTTATACGAATATCTTTTATAAGAATGTCTAACATGGATATCGTTGAAAATATAGAGCACTTTATTAATTTAAGGTATTATTAGTGAAAAAAAATTATACCACTCTACTTTAAATATTTAAATAGACATAATTCCTTTTTTGAACTTGAATATAGTTGACATTTATGTAAAACTTTCACATTAAATTTAATTTCAATATAGCTGTTATTTTTGCTGATTTAAATATTATTGCACGATATTGTTGCTTATATTAAATTTATTTTAATTAAAATATTTAAAAAATTTGTTTCCTTTTCCTTTTAACAAGACCAAGAGGTCATGATTTCATATTTAATGTACGACGGCGACGTATCCATATATTAAAATGTTTGAATTTCATGTATTTACTTTACGTTGTTTCAGCATCGTTCCTTCTCAAAATTCAACATCAGCGGCGAGCCTTACAAAACTCATTTCAGACCTCGGCAGAATTCCGTCTTCGTTGGTTCTTCCATAGTATCGTATCCTGTCAATCCTCCGCGGAGGGTAAAATCTGCTTTTGATTTAAAGACTCTCATTCTTTCGGACCCCGTGCTCAATAGGAGCGTCATCAGGCTAAACCTGACCGAAGACATTAGACGTGCGAGCCTCAGGACAGCTTTAAGCGTTCATCCCGAACCGCAATCTCCGCCCGTCAGAAATACAGATTCAGGTTTCAAAGAATCAGCCGATGCGGAAGCTTCCCATTTCGAACGAGTCCAGTGCTACATCGAGAGAGAGCCCACGGACGGCGATCCGAACGGAAAAACCACGAAAATTACCGAGCCGAGGTTGAATCAGCCGGCGTCGAGCCGGAGTTCAGTGTCCGAGAGCACGAACCAGGATCTAAGACTGAATTTAACAACCGGATCGGATCGCAGATGCTCTCTGCTGCCACTGCAAAAGGAAAATGGAGATGGCGCAGAGCAGAAAACCTTCAGGCGAAACTCCGTCATGTTCATCAATCTAATGGAAAACGATCGCGGTTGCGTGAACGCGAGGAACGAAACCGTCAAATCCGGAGTCGTCGATTTCCGACGAAATTCCATGCTCATAATAAACAACCTCAACGAAGACATCGGCATTCGCCCATTCTGCAGGAACATGTCCCTTGGAAGCTCGAACATGGCTTTGGGCGGAGACTTCCCCTGCGTCCGAAGGAGTTCCGTCATTCCTCCACATCCCCAAGAGCACAAAGGGAAGATACCGATACCGCAAGTGTCGATCATGAAGTCGAAGACGACTTTCGCAAACGCAAAAAACGCTACCCTCGCGAGACAGGAAACCGAGGGCAGGCACCTTTCGTGCCAGAAAACGTCCAAATCCCTTGACTCGGGCGAATCCGCAAAGTTCCCGCACATGTGGAAGCACGGGAGGAAGGCATCGTCCCCGACCACCGACACCAAGAGGCAGTTCCTGACTCCGGCCACCGTTCACATCCACGTCGGGTCGACGGCCAGCCTGAATGCGGACGCCGGCATGCTGGAGGAACAGAAGTTAACGGACGAAAGCAGGAGCACAGGCAACCTCGCCCAGACGGAATTCCTCGGTCCGAGGATCATCGAGACGAGATGCACGAGCGAGAACGCCGTGGGAGAATTAAAGTCGCCCGACAGGCATGGCGAAGCAAGAAGGACGAAGCAGCTAAAAAGCCACGATTCGGAAACCTGGAAAATCTCACCCAGCGGAGGAATTAATTTGTCCACGAATCTCCCAAACGTCAACAGAAGCAGCGCGATACCTTTGAACGTGATCACGTCCAGTGTAAGTAATAAGGAGACGAACCCTGTCGAAATCAGCCACGTGTAGATTAAATTCGAAGTTAGATAAAACGAAACGTCGACGCCTCTGCGAAAATGTTTTTCCCACGAAGGAATCGAGAACAGTTTTATGAAGTTTTCCGTGGCAAAAGGATAAAAAATGACCGAGGCAAGTGTAACGAAACCACGGGCGCAAACCTGGACCGGAGTCTGCATTTTCAGCAAATCACCAAAACCGCGCAGTCGGGCTCTCGGCCTTCCGGATGGAAAGCTCGTGGTGACGTCATAAAAAAACCGTCCACGACGGAAGTCTTCACCCTCCCCGATTTCCACGATGCCGAAAATCACACGCAGCGCGCATTAATAATACATTTGACGACAAGGGGAACTTTAAGCAAGCGCGAAACTTTCGAGCAACCTTCCCGACAACCCGGTTCATAAGCAGAAAACTGAATTTTTTCCCAGCGCTGGAACAATTTTGCGTGGCCGGGAATGCCTGACAGTGGCACGTACTAAGGCAGCCATCACGCAGAGCCCTCCCGCGAAACCCTTTCATGGCTTCCAGGACATTGCCAAAAAGGTTTTTACGGTTCAGTTGCCACTGCTTAACTTTACTTTTCACATGCAAAACAGCTTATGATTCATATCGCTTCTTCACCCAACTGAATTAGCAAGTTGAGAGATTCATTTAAATATTCCACATGCTGCACATAGACTCTAAAATCTGGTGGAAACGGGCTCGGATATGGTTAAAAACGAACACATACCTATAAGAACAGCAAAATGATACCTGAAGTGTAATATGTTGAAAACGCTCAATATCGTGCGCGAGTGTCCATCCAGAATGCGGTCCATCGGCTCTTTTTATATTATTACCGAAAATTTTTTGTATTTTTATTCCGTAATTTTCTTTTTTTTTTTCAAAAAGTGAAAATAAAACCGGTGTAGTTTTAGGGTGGCAGCCTCTGCTGCGGGCAAAACGGTTACCGTTCCTCTCTTGTTGTTTGTACCTTTCAAATATTTCCCAAATTTTCTTACGGCTCGCAACGTAAAATTTTTTTTTTTCTTTTATGTTCTTTCAGCGAGCTGACAGCGAAAAAAGTCGCTTTTTCGGCCATGTAAAAGCGCAGCATCTTTTCCATCGTCGAAATTTTTAATTTCCTTTCGTCATTTTTCCCAGCTTCGTTTTCTTCTTTCCCGCCTTTCATATTCGGTTCATATTTTTCTTTTTGAAAAAAATAAAAATAAAAATTCGCCTCCACCTTTTGATTTTCAAGCAGATGTCAGTGGCAAAAATGCTGTCGGAGAGGTATCCAGTGACGTCTCGATCGGATAAACAAAAACCGAGTTTTCTTTGTGCACCTTGCTTTAGGTATATACATGCGTTAATCAACTCGAAATGTTAGACTTTCTGTAGATGCAAAATCGCCCATTTTTCCAAGTTGAAATTTCAACAGAAATTTTTTTAATGAGAGACTCAGGCCTGGGTAAAATCTTAAAAAATAATGGAAAACCGAATAACAATCCCATTTTGAATATCTACTTCGATTCGCAATCAATGAAAATCAAATGGAAAACGATAGAAACGAGTTTAAAGATTTTTCAAATGCAATAATTATCTTTCGAAATATGTATAAAGTGAATTAGATTCTTTGAAATATTTGTCACTGAAAATTAGCAAAATTATATTGAAGTACATTTTTCAATATAAAATACGGAATTCTTGAAATATACGTTTTAAACCAAAATATCCCATTTCTTCAAGTGTTTTGCATGCATAAATTAACTCTTTATAACTATTGTTTATGTATTCATATGCAACATTTTTAAATCACTGACTATAAAAAATAATACACTTCTGTTACAATATGACTTATATTGTACTGAACTAAGTCATATTGTAATAAATCTATTAACATGGATAGATCCAAATGACAAGCTACTACTTTTTAAAAGAAAATCAAAAATTTACATCAAATGAATAATGCAAAATTTTTCTTTGTAGAACTTATACAATAACAGAGGATTCGCTTCTAATACCTACCAGTTACATAAAATTGGAATTTTTTTTAAATTGACAGTACCATTTTAATCAACATATAAAATTTACGTCTTAGATTTTATTTTGAGAAAATGGAAATAATAATGCAATGAAGAGTAAAATAAAAATTTATGTAATAAAACAAATATAACATCATATATGTATGAGTTCTTGTCAGTAAAGTATACGGCAGTGATAGATATTACATAGATTTACACGTCTTAAGTGATGAGTGCTGAAATATAAAACTGTTGAATTTAAAGATTTTAAATCAAGTTATTTATGTTGTTCATTTAATAATAAAAATATTTAATTTATTATATTTAAAATGGAAATATTTAATGTATAATAAAGACATAAATTTTGAAATCAAAAATATGTGTACCTTTTCGATGCAGTGATAGCACTAATTCTACAAAATGTCTTTACAAAATATAGTCCCGTTTTAATCCAACATTGTTATATTAATATGTTTACTATAATGAAATCGACAAGGATGATAAAATTTTTTTAAAAAGTTAAGCCTTCAAAAACTGAACTTAACAAAAAAATTTGTTTTCTAAATCTGAAATCCACATCCGTTAGGTTGAAGTCTTACATCCATATTACCGGATATTATTTTCGTAAATATATCCCCAGTTAAATATTATATTTTTAGTAATTTCGCTTTACAAAAAGTAAATTTGTTTCAAAAATTTTATCGAATAAATAAACAAGAATATGTGATCAACGGAAAAATTTTAGGCAGTGACGTCATAGCGAAACCGAAGTGGCAACAGACTGAAAACGGAGCGTCCCATCCACGGAATTTGGAAAGAATTTTTCGTCAAAATGGCGGAGCTGTAAATGCCTGGATTTTTAAACGAAATACAGCGAATAAAATTTTACCAGAATAAAATCACACCTGTTGACTCATTAAAATCAAATTTTCAGAAGAAAATTCCACTCAAGAAATCTCTCGCTTTTTTATTTTCTTACATTTAATAAATTCGAGATGATTTTTGACATCACGCGCAGCACCATTCGGTCCTCTTCATCGCGGAAGGGCTTTCGCGAAGCAAAAAAAAAGCATGTAAGAGTTTATTAAAATAAATTTTTAATATAAAGTGAAGCAGAGGAGCGAAAGAAATTAAACGGAGACGATGAAAATGGGTTTTTTGAGTTGGGGGTTCCGCGTGCAGAAAGATCTCGCAATTATCACAAGGTTTACGGAAGTGAGAATTCACCCATTTGTTAGCGGCGACAAAGCACCCCGAATTCATACTTTTCTAGTTCTTATATCTATGTGGCTTCATACCAACGTTCAATTTAACTTCATTGGTACATCGCAAATGTTGCACGCGTCGCCCTAAGCTGCCTTGTTCCTTCTCCTTCTCTTTCTTTTCGCTGCCTTCTTTCTACTCCTCATTCTCCTCGCTCTCTTTCTTTTTCTTCTTCTGCCATCCGTGTAGTCTCCCTCGTCATTGGTTCCGTAATCTCCACCGCCATAGTCCGTGTATATGTAGTCGTACCCGACGCCACCATTTACCGGCCACCACATACCAAAACAAGGCACGTACGATTCTCCTCCGGGAGATTTCGTGCTTTTCACCGCTCCTTCGGAAATGGCCTCCAAAGCAAAGTCAGGATCGTCGAAATCTACCAGAGTCTCGCTTTCATCATCTTCGCTTTCATAGCTTTCCGTCGTGCCGTAGTCCATCTCGTCATCCTCGGTGCTTCCCGCATCCTCCCTCGGGATATCGTCTTCATCTCCCAAAGCTTCATCCTCGTAGTCGCCCTCATCTGTAAATAGAAATTCGTTTACCTTCCTCTGATTCGCGAAAAAATTGGCAATTTTGCGTGCCAGCGACGAACCTTTCATTTGAAACGGCGCGAATTTTGGAGTTTCATAAAATTTCCCCGACAGCAAAGCTTTCCCGGTTAAAATCCCGCTCGCCTCTTTGACATTTGCACCGTTTTCTTTGCTCGCGAAAGGTTTTCCCTCGCAGAGCAGTCGCACTGTCAACACGATCCATAGCGCCCGAACGAGCTGCGGCAACAACAGCCTCATGATGAAACTATCTTGGCATATCGACCGTTGAAATTCACTAACGATGCACCGCTCACGCTAAGGACGGAAATGGCGGGGAATTTTACATGTGCAGGACATTTATATCAATCCGAATAACGTGTACGGGAACTTTTATTTAAAACCGAATAGGTGCAAAGGCCATTAGGAAACTTGTTCATGGAAGGGAATCTCGCCAATCGTTATGAACGCCACGAACAATGCAATGTCATACAGTAACTATATGAACATGGTCACCCATGAAAAAAATATTAAGATCACAATCGTTATTTAACAATAAAATTAAGCAATGTGAAATAGTGTGAAGTTCCTTGTGCACATCACCAAAGTATTTCCCGGCACTGAATGGGCAAGATCAAAAGCCATTACTCTAATAAAAAGAAATTCACGCGCGAGCTTTTTTTTTAAATGTTCAAATGCAAAAAGTAAAAATTTCGTTAGACGGAAACACGATCTTAAATATGGCTGACAAATAAAAAAACAATACTCAGGTAGAAATGAATTTCAAAAAAAACCCTTCTACTCCCGAGTGAAAATTTCAAAGTTGCCACCTCTTCCTTTTTGACCTGCATTTTCGGACAAAGAACGGGCTACAGGATTAATATCATAATTGCATTCATGCGGCGCAATTCGACACTTTTAATTTATCAAAAGACAGCTTAACATAAAATTTAAATCATTATTCATATTCAAGGTTTTGTATTCGGCCGTTTACCCGAATGATCGTTGCATGTCACCTGCATGAACTTCACCACCACTCTCATAGGAGTAATTATCTGCCGTGACCACATTTGCTTTTAAATAAAAATATCTCATTTATAAAAAAAATTTAAATTACATTTTCAAGGATTAGCCATTTACTTCCTTTAACTATCAATTATGCGGGGACATACATGTGATAAACTCGAGGAGAACCCAACAATAATAATGCGATCACAAAGAATTTGTTACAAATCGACGATATTTTGACCTAAACTGTTATCCGCGCCTAGTGCATTAAGAATAATAACACTGACAAACATGAAATATCAATTTTCAAATTAAAAATTTTTCGATGCAAAATTTTTTGCCAAAAATTTGATACTTAAAAATAAATTTAGAGAACCTGCGCCTACTTTAAAATACTAAAAGCTTTCAGATAACTTTGACGGTAAATTTTTTCTTTAAAAAAAATGTTAAAAAATTTTAAATTTAATTCTAAATAAAAAAAACATCACTTAAACACATGCAGCATATAATTTGAAACTACCTTCTTTTTTGTTGAAATTTTTTATCGGCGAAAGTCAAATTTGGGCTTTTTATTCATTTATGTTTGAAAGCGCAAAAAATGTCTTAATAAATTTCCTAATTTTGCATTAAAATCTTATAAATATTTGCACATACTCTAAATTGAAGTCTAAAATCCAATAAAATTTGGATTTATAAAGAGTAAACTGATTCAACTCTTTTTACTTACTTATTCTTAATTACTCAAGGTAAAATCATAATCATCTAACAAAACATCAAAGCTTTTTGGCTTGGTTTAATATGAATATAATATTATAAGCAACAGAGCGACCAAATAAAAAACGATTTATGAAGCAATTAAAAACAATTAATTTTATCAAAAAAGCAAAAAGTTGTGAAATACTGAAAGAAAAATTTCAAGTTACATAAACTTTTAATATTTCTTTTCAAACCAAAAAAAGCTATGACCTAAGTTTTCTAATAAAACAAGTGCTTTACTCTCATTGAATTTAACTCCACTTTTCCTGAGAAGGAACATTTCAGATTCAATCAAATATAAAATTATTATTTAAAATCTTAATCAATTTTAAAACAATAAAACAAATTATTTAGACGAGTTTCATAAATTGAATTTGAATAATTTTTGTATCATTTATTGTAAAATATCAAAAAAAAGCACTTCTAAGTCAAAATAATCAAAATAAAGAATTAAGTTAGATTACAAAGATCATGTAAAAATTATTTAGAAAATTGTTACATTATTAAAATAATTATAGTTTACTTTAAGGCAATACTGATTATTTATAATATTTCAATTATATATAGTTCTTTCTTCTATCCATTATTCTTTCAATCTATTCTGAATAATCTTGTTAGCAGTTAACTGGAATTCATACATTCCAATCTGTGTCTGAACAAGATCATTTGAAAATTTCATTTCAGGACTGTAGTATGTTGAAATGGATGTCTTAGAAGTTCCTTCTTTTTGTTTCTTCATTTTTTTTTTCATATTAACTCGTGATGACTTAAGAGGGCTGGTTCTCTTGTTGACAGATCTAAAAATAATAGCATAATTTTAATGATGTGTCTATTATGGAAAAATATAATGTTTAATTACTTTAGTTGTACCTATATTTATATCAATATTCAACACTGAGAAAAACATGGAAATGTTAGTAATTTATGTTATCTAAACCATTCAACTGTTTGATAAATATTTAGAAAATATAACCTATAAAACCTGATTATTACCTGTCTAAGTACATGCTATTTCATGATAAATTACACCAGGAAAATAAATCAATATTGATGAATAAGTATTTAAATGAAAAATAAAAATTCATTAAATTTGGCATTTAAAGGAGTTTAGAAAATTAAAATTTGTTATTTATAATTATTAAATCTGAACATTTACTTTCATATACAATTCTCAATGATTAGTTAATCAAATCTCAATGATTCATTTGTAATAAGTAAAGTTGAATTTTTTTCACCAATTTACTTATAAAATATTGATAAACGTGTTTTAAATAAATTTTACCTGAGTTTAGCATTTTCCTTCCCTGAAGGAGTTTCTATACAGAATGGGCTGTACAACTTTGTAGGTGTATGACCAAGCAAATTCTTAGCTCTTGTATAAGGAGTCACTGGCGTTTTTGGAGAATCAACATTTTTCAATGGTTGTCTTCGCCTAGTTGATTTCCTCAGTTTCTGATAATTAAGATGAAAATCTTAGTGGACTCATGATTTTTATTGTCAATATAAACATAGCTAAATTTTTAAAGAGAATTTCCAAAATAATGACTTACCTGAGAAAGTGTGCCAAAAGTAGTACGTACATTATTCAGTGTTTGAGATATCTTTTCGGCTCCGCTCCTAAGGGCTTTTCTTGGATTGACACTGGGCAGCGATGATGAAAACGAATCACACCAATTAGCAAGGGATTGTGACAACTGGAACGAATCCTCTTTGACAATTGCTCCGTTACCCACACAAGTTTCTTTATCAAATCGAGCATTTAAAGATTGCCGGGTGGATCTCCGTGATTTACCACTAGAAATCTTTGGATCATCTCCAGTGCTAAATTCAGAATTTCGTATCATCTTTCACGATGTCAACGAAAAGCCCACGATGGTTTGTTTATGTATTTTAACCGTTAAAAGCGAAGACGAATTCCTATATTTAACTTAGGAAGAAAAAAAATTTAAGAGCATCTGATGTACAATTGAAAAATAAAATCTGACTTATAAAGCGCCAAAAAAAATACTTTTAAAGAATTATTTGTTTTACAGGAAAAAATCAAAATTACAAGTTTAACATATTTAACATAAAAGCAAAAATGTATTTTCCGTTAATTTGTTATTTTGAAGGCAGTGTTAAATGTTCATAGTTGAAAAGGCTGTGCATTTTTATAACTTCTGTCGAACAAGTGTCTAAATATTGCTTATGGATATTAATAAATTTAATCTACCGCTTTGTTTTTTTTGATGAAATGGAGCCAAATGTTGCAGACGGAGGAGGAGATAAGGATAATTCAGAGGATGAAACTGAATACCATATTCCCCTTGGTAAGTTCTTTTCATATTATTAAAAAAAGATCCAAGTTGAATAATTGTTTATGTGAAAAAAGTTTTAGAAATTATTTTCTATTTATATTAATATTTAGTGTATTTCATGCAAAAGTATAACTCTTACTTATAGCAGGCGACTTGATTTAATAAAATGGCTTTATTGTAATTTTTTAGCTCTTTTACATAATTCTTATTTTCAGATGAGCAGATGTATTCTGCCTTATCATTTTGTGTAATGCTAGTTCTCATTGGAATACCTTTATGGTGGAAAACTACAGAGGTTTACAGAGTAAATTTACCTTATTCAGAGATGGAGGTATTGACAGAAAATCAATTTAAGATTAAAATGAATATTGATATTGCAACTATTCATGAGAGTCGAGGAGCTTTATTAATTGAGGAACTAACTCAGATCTTTCAAAGATCTAGTAAGTCAAATATATGTAGATATATTTGTTAATACATATTCAATATAAATTTTAATACTTCACAAATGACATTTTTATTACAGTTTAACATTAGTTAGTGAAATCATATTATTATAAAATTTTTAATCTTATATATTTACAGTATAATGAAGTTAATTATTTTCTTGTAGAATTATATAATGTGCATTTCAACCAGATTTCCTTAAAAAAAGATGTTCTGGGTTCATCTAAAAACTTGGAGGAAATAGAAAAAAAAATTAATCAGCCAAATACAGAAGGATCCTTACAACTCCTGGAATTACCAGGTTTAAGTAGATTTACAACAAAAAGTATTATATTGGGGCAAAATAGAACTATTTATTTTTCAACAGATGCAGGTGATTATTAAAAATGAGTAAAGCTTTTGTTATTTTTGATTTTCTTTGCTGCATCATTAATATACTGTTTATTTAAATTATGCAATACACTGAAAAAATTCATTTAATCAGAATTATATTTTAAGTATATATTTTTGCACATTTTCTATTTTACTTAATTTTAGTTTATATGATAAACATAAAATTTCATAAATCAGTGAAATTTGTTTGGTCTGTCTAATTTAGACATAATATTTAAAATTAAAATAATTAATATTGTTCTTGATATTTTTGATGTCTTTTTATATAAATAATTTACCTCTTTATTACAGTTTCTAGTTATTTGTAAACATCATTAATTTTTGTTCTTAGATGCTTTCAAGATTTATAACTTTATTAAAACTAAAATATTGAAAGAAGATTCTCTGTATAATACAATGCTTCACATGATAAATCCAGTAGAAACAGGAATAGATTTAAATTCAAGACGTAGAATACCACCTTCAGATGAATATGATTTATTATTTACAATTTTAAATCCAGAGCCAGAAGTACTTGACATCAATTTTAATATTGCACTAGCTGTTGAAGGTAAAAAATAGAGTTCAATAGAGCAATCAATACAGCAAATTGAATTACTTTTGACTGTTGCTAATAAACTGATACAATTTATTTGCAGAATATATCATTCCTTTTTTGAAAGAATTAGAAAAAATTAATATTTATCATGTAAAATCTCAGTGGCTCTATTTTGTGAATTTAAACATTAAACCCATCGAAGTTAATTCATCCACTTATGGGAAACATTTTGCATTGTCTGAAGAATTATTGTCTGAATCTATTACTCCTTTAGAAAAAAAATTGGGTATGTAGCATACTGTAAAGTTCATAGCCCAGAGGCATTATGAAAAGTATCTAAATATTTGATGTTACTTTTGATGTGTCTAAAAAAAATAAATTTGAAGTTATTTTCAGTAAACCTTATAATTTTCTATTATTTATAATTAATGTATTTATAATATAAAAACAGTTTTGTAAAATTAATTGTTAAATAGTAATAGGCTTTATTTTTTTTATAATGAAGTTGAATGTTTAGTCAAGAATAATTGATAACAATTTTTTAAAAATTTTTATTTGAAGTTTATCTGAGTTACATATTATAAACGGAAAGAGTTTCAAAATTTATGTTGCTTTAATTTTAGTATATTGAAATAAATGAAAATATGTATTTAATTGTCTCTGCAGCATCGCATGTATCCAAACACCCGTGCTTAAATTTCGTAATATTTGTTCCGCCTTGCCACCAGGCACCATCTCATATTTACAGTAATAAAGCGTTTCGATATCAAGGAGCGGATGCTTTTCTTTCTCCGCGTTGGGGAGGAATTCAAATTTATAATCCAACCAGGTTATAAAATAATTTATTTCGATAACTGAATAAAATATTGTATATATTTATATTAAATATTTTACTGTGATAAATTTATATTTTTTAGACAAGAATGCGAAGCTAATACTGAAAAAATTATCGTTACACCAGACAAACAGTATTTAATGTCGATTTTCTTAGAGCAGTTAAGATTACTTATAGGTTTGCCGGATATGAATGAATTTGAAGAAGGTGAAATAATGAAAGAACCAATCAACATTAGGTCATGGGAAAAAGACTTACTTATTAGAATAAGAACATTAGAACAATTAATATCATCAAAATTAACATTACAGGTATTATTACAATTAATATTACTAATTCTCAAAAGCGAACAAGACCTACTTTCCACTAAACCATTATTTTAATATAGAAGATATTCAGATAGGTCATAATAATTTTAGTTTGCAATGAGATGATTTTACTTATTCGTTTTCAGTCATTAGCCAAATTGCTTGGAAAAATAAATAATATTGTAATCAACGACCACGTGGGAGAAGCAATATTTTCTTCTTTAGAATATATTAATATGGCTACAAAAGCGCTGTCTAATGGAAAATTACTTGAGGCGTTCCAATATTCAAAAAAAGCTTTTCTATCGTCAGAAACTGCATTTACAGATCCTTCCTTATTAGCACTGCTATATTTCCCTGATGACCAAAAGTAAGTTTTCAAACTTATCGAACTTGAACTGCCATGAAAATTAATATATAATTGAAGTTATATTTTTGAAAAGGTAACTTGATTAATATTTAATTTTTCTTAAATTACCGCAGATACGCCGTTTACATACCGCTCTTTCTGCCGATTATGATTCCAGTTTTGATATCCTTCAAGCAGCTAAAAGAATGGGGATCTAAAAAACTAAAATCTTTTAATTCACAACGTAATTCGTTGTAGTCAATAACCACGTAGAAGAAGCAATATTTTATTCTTTATAATATATTAATAACATTTGAATTCACAATGTCAACAATATCAAAACAATTTTTTTTATCAAAAGTCGAAAACTTCCAATCCATTTGAAATTAATCTTGAGCAATTTAATTCAGAAAGACTTATAGATAAAAAAAGGAAAAATCTCATAAATGCTGATCTGATGCAATATTCTATGCATGCGACAGATATGTTGCATCTAAATATCATTAAAAGTTTTTAAAACAGAAGATTTCAAAAAATTAAGTTTTGGGAATCATTGTATTTTATAAATTTTAATGTGTATTAATTTATATTTATGATATTAAATATATATATAAAATAAAATACAAATGATATTATCTTTAAATCTGAAATTCTTTTAACAGATAAAATAATAAACTGGATGTGCTTTGAGGTAATTAAATTTCTTATAAATATTAAATACAAAGAATGTCAATTTGTAGACTATGGAAAATTCAGAATAAGAGACAACAAAATTTATTAATGAGCAATTTTGATGATGAAACTTAACTTCTAAAATTTCACAATTAGTTGGCTCTTTATTGGATAAAAATAGCCTTCTGGTTCGGCTGATATATATATATAATTTTTCATATTTTGATGTATTTTTAAAATACCCTCAGTTTATTTTTGGTCAATTATTCGGAAAATTTTCAACTTTTAGTACTGTTTTTAGTTTTAGGAATTTGCAAATCACTGTTAGTTTTTATGAAAATGCAGATAAGATCATCTCGAAAATATTAAAATTTTAATAAAATAAGACTTATAAAACTTTACTGCCCTAATGAATTTCTCGCATTATTTTATTAAAAAAAGACAAAAAACAGGTACTTATTTAATAAAAAAATAATTACATTAAAAGTGAATATTCAAAATCAGGCCAGCTCGAAAATGACCATTAGAGGATAATTGAACATTTTTAAACTTCATGTCTCACTATATCTTTTCAAAATTTAAAAGTGATAAACTTTAAAAAAAAAAAAATTTTTTTGATTCACTTTTAAGTTAAATATAAATTCACTTCCTAAATTTTTTGAACATCTTTATAGTTTGATATTTTAAGACAACGAAACTTACAGTTAATTTTTTTAATTTCCATTTCAAGTATTATTTATTATAATATCATAAATATTAGTTAATAATATATGTATGTAAATAATTGATTTTAATCAAAATGAAAGAAATGTTAAGGAATAATTAAGTTATTAGCAGCAAAAAAATTTATTGAAAATCAACTTCTTTAGCTAGACTTAAAAAAGTTTATTATATGTGAAAAAACTATGATGCAAATGTTCTTGAGAAAGAATTAATTTTTGTTTACGAACATATGTAAAAATTATATGTATATATGTCAAATTTTGTGAATTACATGTAAAGTAGTACAATTTTAAAATTTATGGATGCAATATCTAATAAAGGCAATTTTGATATTTATATAAATATAAATTATTTTTTATTATGCACATTCACTCATTTTTTCTGCTTATTTTCTGTTACAAGTAATTCTTTTGACTATAGCACAACAATGAATGCAAACACCTTTTAATTTATTCTGATTATTTATTTTTAGCTTCTATTGTAAGCTGCCTACTAAAAATTTTATATATAAATACTATTAAAAGAAGTATATTTTCATAATTAAACTTAATAAAATTATAAAGCGAAAAAATCCCGCCAAAAAAAGAATTTTGCGAATGTTTATTTGAGTGACCAATTTTTTTTAAACAAATTATAAATACCAATTAAAAGGATATGAATGTCTGCATCATATTGTCCCCAAATTTTTTACAGGCTTTTTATTTTCTTCAAAATTAATACTATTTATTATTTCACTTTCGAACCATCCTTAAATTCAATTTGCATATAACATCCGGTTCAAATGAGCTCAGAGTCCTTGAGGATTTTGCAGATAACATGTTCGTGTCATTAGCAAGAACGTCATAGAAAATTAACCAATCGGAAAACTACGGTGTTCTAAACTGAACGCTGGCATCCATTTTTGTGTAGTGCACGAAGCTGCAATTACTAAAGCCAATAAAAAGCTTAATTTACCGCATAATATAATTATCGTAATGTTAACATGGTTTTAGCTGAAAAAAATAATAGTAATATCAAGAATGGGCAGAGATCGCGGGGCCCTAGCCCTAATGGAAATGGGGGTCCTAGTCCTGTGTCGCCTATCGATGATGAAGGGGGTAAGTAATTTTTTTTTCCCCTAAGTAATATCTGAAAATGTTTTTCAAATATTATTTTGCTCTTATGTCATGCAAATTCCCATTCGATGTTTAAACAAAATGTTTTGGTAGTAGTTTTATGTAATGGTATTCAGTATGCTTCAATACACTAAAAGAATTTTCCGAAGGTTTATTGAACTTAATTGAAGTGATGCATATTGTGAATTTAAAATTGAATCGGATCCTAATTAAAGGAAACTTTTTCCTCCAAGTAATAATTTTTTAAAGTCGGTGATGTGATTATTTTAAAAATATTTTGCAAATTATAAAAAAAACCAAAAAAGAAAAAATTTCTCTAAAGGGATACCGATCGTCCTTTTGCAGGATACTTTTCGAAAATTTCTAGTTTTTACACTTTTACCTTTATACAAATTTAAAAATAAAGTCAAAATGAATATATATGTTCCTTAAAGATATTAAGTGTTTTTTTTCTAAATACTCTTTTTTTTTAAATAATATGAAAAGTATAAATGAAAATTCAGCTTTAATTTAATGTACATTTTTTATTTGTAAAAGGATAAAATTTTTAATATTTTAAAATTAAAAGCTATTAACTAATCCACTTATTAAATAGTTTTTAACATATTTGGAAAAGTACCATTATTTTAATATTATTACTAATACCAAAAACTTAATTTCAGTTTTTCACAAAAACAAATGCAGTTATTTAGATGCATATAAATACACTTATTAACAAATGAAATTTTTATTTAAATCCTATGTTTCAAATATTTTTAAGGTTTTTGTCATATATTACTAAAATTTTATATTTTTAAATTATGTTAAACTCAAGAAAAATATATGAATTACATATGACAATTTCTTTTTCTTTTCGGTACAACATTTTCATTTTTTTTCTATTAATGAATAATAATTTTTATCTTTTTACTATATATTCTTATTTTAAAAATTTGTTTTAAAAAAGAATGCTTTCAATTTACTTAGTTATATTTAATTCAAGTAATTATACTTTTTTTAGATCAGAATGAATTGAAATAAGATGAGATAAACAATATCATTTTTTACAAAGAATTAAATCATTAATATTCTTATATATTCATAAAAGGATTATTTAAAGAAATGTGCAAATTATTGGTACCTATTTAGCTGTATGTCATGTTTTTTAATGCTCTTGCCATAGTAAAATTTATTATTTTGTGACCAGGAAACTTCAAGGGATAAATCCCATTGGCTTTATTTTTTATAGATACAGCAAAAATATCCAATACAACAAACTTAAAAATTGGTACTTTTCATTAATATTACATCTTGATCCATTTTACTTTTCTGTTGACTCTTAAATATCAAGAGATAATTATTTATTTGATGTTTTTAGTTTCTATATTCTCTATAAAACATGAAAACTATTATTAAAGAAAAAAACTCAATCTTCTAGTTATTGAAATATTTTTATTCTAAATATTTTAAAGATAAATAATATATAATATATAATATATTCTAAATATTTTATAAGATATTTCTAATAGTCATTTGGAAAATGTACACGAGAATAATGTAATTTTCTTTTTTTTAAATGTCATATTCACTAAGGCATTTTTTGACTTTAATGTAATAATGTAGATTAACAATATCCACAAAATAGCTGCATAAATTTCTTCAAAACTGATAATTGGATTAAGGAGTTGTCATATATAAATCACAAATAAATCAATAATTTGTCTTTTAAAATGGCTTGAATCCGATAAATTCTTATTAAAAACATTATTATAGTAATTTCTTGAAAAGTTGGAAAATTTCTAAATTAGTACATGAAATGTAAAATATAAGATATAAAATTTTAAAGAGAAATATATATCATTTTTTAGTAATAAATTTTTTTAAAAAAAGGAAAGCTATTTTCATACTATACGTAAAATATCATAATATCCAAAGAAGAGAAAGCTGCGTCTTAGAAAAAACTAATGAATATGATCAGTGAAAAAATGGAAACAGTGAAGAAACGAATAGCAATGCTCATTGGAGCAATACAAAAAACAATGATATAAGTGTTTGTTTCTTTCACAGGAATAAACAATGTAAAAGGGGGAAAAATTCATTTTATAAGTTCTGGTAGAAAACGAATTTGCATTAGCTATATGTAATGGTTGTGAGCAAAGATATCTATAAAAGTGTAAAACTAATAAATTCCATAAACGTTGCTTGCAGAAGCCCAATTGACTAAATTTATAACTGATAATTTAAAATTTGATAAGATGGCTTGGAATTTTCATAAATAACTCTTCCTTCTGGTAACTTCCCACTTAAGCGTCTCTTTCCTTAAAATCTTAATAAATATAAAGTTTTAACCAGTTTCTCATTTTTTAAATAATGTTTTCGTATTTTTTTCATTTCCAGTGAACCCTATTATTTTGTATTTGTATATTAATAGCAATGCAACTTGAAAATCTAAATTCTAGATTTTAATTCTCAAATCTCAATTTTAAATCTCAATTCTCCAATCATAATTCTCAAATTTAGATTTTAAATCTAGGAGAGAGTTATGGTCCTAAATCTATGCTTTCAATTCGTTCGGAACATTTTTGAGAGGGAAACGTTCATTGAAATGAACTATTAAATCTGTGGTTGAGGGACGATCAGCGTTCAGTCGGAAAAATTCGTATTCCGATGTCGAAAAAATGCATTATTCCATATGGGAAGATTATATTGGCGATATATGGCGCAGGCCATGCCATTTTCGCGTTCAATTAATATGTTTAAACAGACCTAGTGCAACGTGTCCTATAAAATGTTTGTAAATTTCACCAACATTTAAACTTTTAATATACCTTTCAATTATATTTACTTCATGTATTACATAAAAACAGAAAAGAAGAAATAATTCGAAATCAAAAATTTATTGAAATTGAATCCTGCAACTTACTTTCGTTCATGAATCTTTTGACCATGAATCAAAACCTTCACCGCGAAATAAGAATAATTTTTAATAATTTGGCGTATGTATATCCAAGTTTTTTATATCTTTCACGCTTTTTCGTGTTAAACCCTTGGTTATTTTAGACTTAGACGATATTAGAGGTTAATTCCAGTTATTTTGCCATTTCGAAGACTACCTTTTGAAAAAGCACTGCATATGCATTTCTTAATTTTTAAATATTTAAAAAAAAAATCACTACCTTTTAAAAGGTATTGTAATAATTTTAAGTTCCACTGTATGTATTCAATTCAAACAATTTAACTTTATATTGAGTGCAAAATCAAAAAATCTAATGTATTTACCGAAAAAATGATTAAAATTAAAAAAAAAATAATAATATAATAAAGATTAGTATTACAATGGTATTGTACTACAATTATTTTATAGTACATACATAATTTAATATTTTTTAGTTTATGATCACTTAAAAGAATTCTAACCTTTATAATTTAATTATAATTTACATTCAAATACAATAAATAACAATGAAGAAAAAATAGAAAAACTTTTCCCTAGTGAAAAAATTTATTTGATAACAAAAATAACAAGCAACTATTCGATCAGCAATATTGGGAAGAAATTTATACGTTTAGATTGGTCTATCATACAACGATTATTAATACACACTGTATCTGAAATATTACATTCATTTACAGCACTTGATTATATACGTTTAAGGAACAATAAATAAAGGACTATATATATAGAATATATATAAAAAACTATATGTATATTTCTGTTCCCTTTCTTTATCGCTGTACGAATTTGAAAATATTCCATAATTATAATATTGATAATAAACTAATGTAAAAATAATATGTATTTCCCCCACTAAAAGTTAATAATAATGTATGATTATATATAAAAATCAATAGAATTGATTGGAATAAGAACTGAAATTATCTAATAGTTTTAATACAAGGACTTTTATTGTGTAAATATCTTTTTAATATATTATAAATTTATTTTTATACATATAAAGTGGATAAAAAGTACAAAAAGTTTGCATGTATTAGTAATAATATCAGTATTTTCTTGCAAATCAATCAAAAGAAATTAACAGATTTCAATTCAATGCAATAGTACATAAATTCAATGAATTAGTGCACTACGATAAATGGAAATATTTAAACTTTTCAAGAATTTTATTCTTCTGAAATAAAAGCATTAGTAACTTATGTTATTAATGCTTATAAAATTTATATGCTGATAAAAATAAAAATCAAATAGTAATATGATCACTAGAAAATGAATCGTTTTACACCGTTTTTAATAAATTAAACTTATTTTTGCATGATCACTTAGTCCAAAATAATGAGCATTCTGGGTATAAAATTAATTGTAATTTGAATTTATAATAAGAAAAATTTTTTTTTACAAAATCTTAATATTCATTTTTAAAGTAAGCGTTAATATATAAATTAATAGAAAATAAAATCAAATTATTTTATCCAACTGATATACTATGAATTTAATTCAGAACAAGAATTCATACATTTATTGAATCATTAATTTATAATAAGTGATAAAATCTAAATTACTTATATAAAAATGTATTCATTATATGCAATTGCCGTTATCAAATTGTTATTGTTGTTGTTGTTGTCAAATATTTTTATTAAAAATAATTTTAATTAAAGGTTAATTTAAAAACTGTGCCCCTAAGATATTGTTTAATGATATCTTTAATTTTTCTAATATCATGTAATCATTTAGTTGAATAAAACTAAAATTTTTTATGAAAACCTAAATTATCGATATAAAAACAGTGATTCCATATAAATAATAATAAATACATCATAAAAGAAAAATGTATTATTCGATTAATATTTACATTATAAACCATTTTATTAATATCAAAAATTTCAACTCTAAATCTTAAAAAGAGTAGGATGGAAATTTAAATTTTTTCTTTTAGACATAAATTTAGAAAAAAAGTTTAGAGAAATGGATCTTTACATAAAATGAGCTCATATATGTTAAGAACAATAATAAACATTTTTTGTTAATGAAAAATAATACATAAGAATAATAAATTTGGTATTCATAATTACATCTCACCTGAAAATTTGTACTTGTTGTAAAATTTTATGTTACTTTAATTTTGAAATAAATTTGTCTTAATACTAATTATTTATTGTATAAAGCTTGTGGTGGAGCTATTTTCAGTAGTAAAATTTTTAAGAATTTTAAATTGTAAAATTTTGAGTACCAATGATACTGATATTTATAAAATTTTATTATGCGAAATTAATTCGTTTAATCTGTGAAAGCAGTACTGTGTAACATATTTCATTTAAATTTTTCTTTTTATTTTGCAAGAATGCATAATACAAATAAAATAAAAATATTCTCAAATTAATCATGAAGAAAAATCTTTCTGAGATCTAGAAGGATGGAAATTGAAATTTCCCATGAAACATCAATATGAAAAAATATATAAATTAAGTCATGACTCTGTAGTCTGCTTTAGGTTATATAATCTGCTTTAGCACGTTATTAAATCCAATATATATATTTAAAGTACCATCCAGTCATCCACTAATTTAAATTATGAACGAAATTTCGAATGAAATAAATATTTAAGTAAAATAATTGTATGATAAATTTATTATGTAATTAATAAATATAACCGAAATTAATGGCTTTTTATAATTTTATAATGATTATACGACATTTAGTCAATTTCTTATAAATTTTTTTTTTAATACAACTTGCTGTAACTCGAGAAAAGGGGATCCCCCATGAATGTTGTATGATATACCAAAAAAAATTGTAAATTCTTCTTCGGCCTTATTAATGGGAACTTAAAATAACGTTTCAGTATATTTCCTATAATTTAGTATTACGAAGAATTTTTCATTTAACACAGTTACGATTAATCCGAAATGAATTTACTGCATTTTAGGGCGATTCATAACATACACAATAAAAGTGGTAAATGCTTAATATAAACTCTGTAAGGTATTTTTTTTTATTAGAAATGTATTACCCCGTTTGCAAAAGCCTGCTATGTTCATCCAGATTAAATTTTTACTTAATCATTCTTTTTGCTGATTATATATACATAATAAAATTGTGCTTGTAAAAATATTACTAAAAAACAATAAATTTGAATGTTTACTTCCAACTTCGCAAAAAAGGTTAATTTTTATTTTTATCACAGATGTACAAAAATTAAATTATTATTGATTGATATGCAATTAATAACAGAACTATTCCATTCTTCACAAAAAGTAAAATGAGTAATTTATTGCAACGCGAAAATTTTAATAGCCAATACATATAAAAATTTCTCGCATCTTTTTTTTATTAAATAATGGAATCAATTATAATTTTTTTTCTTCTTTTGAAAATATTTTAGAAAAGATTCGAGTAGGGAGAGATTATCAAGCAGTATGCCCGGAATATATCCCAGCAGAAGAAAGAAAGCCAGACAGTGAAACGAATGACAGAGCTCTATTAGTATGGTCTCCATCAAAGGATATTTCTGATGATCAATGTAAGTATTTTAATTTTTTAAATTTCCACTCATTCACTTTGTCAGTACCAGAATTTCCGATAGTTTTAGCTTTTTCAAGTGTTAGAGATAAAAAAAAATGTATTATATCTTGATTTTAAAAATTTTGGAATTTTAATAGTAATTTAATGTTCCAGTGGATAAGTACATTCAAATTGCAAAGGAAAAATATGGCTACAATGGAGAGCAGGCTCTAGGAATGTTATTTTGGCACAAACACGATTTAGAGAAGGCTGTTTTAGATTTAGGTAATTTCACGCCGTTTCCCGATGAATGGACAGTTGAAGATAAAGTTCTTTTTGAACAAGCATTCACATTTCATGGGAAGACCTTTCATAGGATTAGGCAAATGGTATCTATACATATATATTTATATATTTCACTATTTTCGTAAAAACACATTTATCATTTCAATAAAAATTTACACATAGTCATTTAAGCCATTAATGTGTTTACTTATGAAAGATAAAAATCATAACCTTTATTAAATTAAAAAAAAAAGAACAGTAATCTTAAATCATTCAGTTCCTTATTTTTTTTCTTTCTATACTATTCAAAAGAAATATCTTTTAAAGGTTTGTTAAAGATATTTACTAAGATTTTGGATTTTTCAACGATCGCTTATTGAAGAATTAGTATAGACATCTCTTACATTAAATTTATTATATTAGGCATATCCATCGAAAGATGTCTGAATTTTGCAATTTCTCATGTTTTGAAAGGACTGAATATGATTCTGTGTAAATTTATGAACTTAATATTTAGGATTTTGAATTTTTTATATTTGTCGAACGCTTACAATTAAAAAATTTATTTAAATGAACAAATGAGCAAAATATGAAGAAATGAAGGTTCAACTCGAAAAATTGTTTAGTTTTATATTTTACTGAATTTGGAAAAATAATTTGCGATATTGAAACAGACATTTTGAATAGTTTAAAATATTTAGGATGAGATGCTCTACAGTTTCTTTTTACTATAATATTCAAATAAAAAATAATTTTAAAAATTAATGAGAGAAATCCAAAATAACATTTCTTGTTTGAATGCAAATGAATTTGGTCAACTTATAGGTTAGATCAAAATTCTTGTCAATTTGTGGCTTCGTAATATTTTTTCCGTAAGAAAAAATTTATGCTGTCTTTAATTTACGAATTAACTCAAAAGTTATTTTCAAATTTATTTTTAATGTTTATCCCGTGCACATTATTATTAGTTCAGAAATCAACCATCCTTAAACAATTCAATAATTTAAATCAATTAAATCATACATCATAAAAAAAGAACATTTTTTTAAGCTGCCGGATAAGTCAATGGGCTCCTTAGTGAAGTATTATTATTCGTGGAAAAAAACTAGAACTCGGACTTCATTAATGGATAGACAGGCTAGGAAGTTGGGTGGCGTGAAAGAAGAGACCAGTGAATTAGGAAGCGAGCAAGGCTCAAACACAGATTCTGAAAACGAAGAAAAGGTAAGAAAAAATATTTTTTAGTTGAGTTTTAGCGAAAGCTTATTAAATGTAGCATGAATTAGTGTTGTTATTCAGAGAACAAAAGTCATTAAAAATGATGTCGAAAATGACATGGGTATTTTACAATCATTTAAATAATTTATTTAGCAGTAAGTAAAAATTACATATTTAAAAAATAAAAATCCTGTTAATGGCGAAAAAAATTTTTAAACATTTAGGTTGGGTTCTGTTATTATAATTACTATTATTTGAATGATAGACAAATTGAAACAAAATAACAGAAAATTGTTTAAAACTTATTACAAATTTCATAGATTATATGAAACAAAAATTTATGAAAAAGATATAAAACATCGCCAAAAAAAAGTTAAAAGATATGAGTATTAATAAGAATTTTAAATTAATGAAAAATAAATCACGTCTATTGAAATGAAAGTAGTTCAATAAAAATTATTTGGCTTGTTCAAAGCAATATGTACCAGTGTATTAATCTCTTACTCAGATTCTCTGTGGATTAGAAATAATCTAAGAGAAGAAGAGTTCTTCATAGAGAAATTCTGTTAATATAAATAGAATTCTTCTCTCTTCAGAGAGATCTACTGTAATATCTCAGTTTGAGATATTCCTTTAAAGGTAAGTTTAATATTCTTTACAATCTCAGACAAGGGGGCACTGATTTATATACTCTTATAATTTTGAATGCAATTTTATTTTCGTTTGATTTTTTTATTTCAATTAATTCGTTTGTACTTAAAAAAAATATTAAGCATTACAAGTCTCATATTATTTAAATATTAATGCCATCAGTTTACAATTTTATATACTTTTTAAATTTTATGCACCTAGGTTTTCTTTATCACAAAAAGAATTACGGTAAAAAATTGTTTCAAAACAAAGTCTATGCATGGTTTTGAAACATTTGCCGTGTACGTTTCCTTGTTTGACAAATGTGTTATAACGATGTGTCTGTCTCGATTCTCACATTTATTTATTCATTTAATTTTGCATAAATTTTGTTTTTAAATCGCATTTAAATGTATGTCAGAATCAAATATTGATATTTACGTAAGTTCCGGCGAATGTTGCTTCTTTGGACAAATTCAATTTTCTTTTCAGAACATATGAAATTCTAAAGAAATGTAAAGGCAATTACTTCTTTGTTTTCACACTTTCGATTATATTTTTTTCTTTTTAAAAATTCCGCTATTGCAAAAATTTAAGGTTTATATTTGTTCTAACTCATGGGAAGTTATATTCCAAGGGTTTTGAAAAATTTAAATGCATATTTCTCTACCTTTTCTCACTATTTTATCCAACCTTTTTCATGAGAAAAAGAAAAATATCCGCGAATTAATTGGATTTTTGTTTAATCACTGTTTTATTTCCTATCGACAATATAACTATTCTATATCTCGTTATTATAAATTTTTTTATCTATATTTTATCAGTCAATTTGGTAGAAGTTTTATATATGAAATTTATATCATTATTTTGAATAATAATGCTTTCCCAATAAAATAGAAATTAAACTAAAGCTAATTCTTTTTAAAATATAATTTTTCTATCTTCGACATAATATAGGACCCTTGAAATTTCTCATATTGTAAATATGACTCATTTTTGTAATTAGTTTGATTTCGCATTGAATCCAAATGATACATTACACTGTGCAATCTCATTTCAAATACATAATTCACTGAAAAAAATTCAGAACTTAACTATTTAGAAATCTAGAGATGTTAGCGAATTTTTTATTTTTTAATAATAGTTGAAGTAGTGCTTCTTATTTAAATTTAGTTCTCCATCTGATTTTTTTTGTATATTTTTAGTTTTGAACTTATTTTCTAAATAGTGCTCGGCTTCTTAGATACTTTTCTTTCTGTATGTTACAGAAAGAGAATGGAGAAGTAAAAGAGGTCAAGATATATTGTACCAACTGTGGGATCCCCTGTACCATGACAAAATCTACTCCGAAAGGGATAATGTGTAACACATGCTATTTGCACTGGAGGTGAGATTTTTATCATTGTTAGTGCAAAATATTTTGGCACTGTCTTGTCTAGCTGAATTCAAGTTTAGAGTTTTGCTTTTTTTATATAATTTTATATCTTCGATAGAGAAATGGTTAAACGAAAAATATTTTTGTTCCACTTCATTTCAACCAATTCCCAAATATTGTTTATCGTCCTGGAAAAATTGCAAGGAATTTAACTAAACCATTTTATTTAAGCTTTTGTTTATCCTCTCTTGTTTTAAGTCGTATAATTGTATATCTGTTGTCCAAGCAAAAATAATTTTTTTTGCAAGTTCTGAGTTCTAATCTGATTATCTTAAATCTCCTTATGAATAAATCAGTTGAATTAACTATCTAAATCTTTTCTTTTAGATCTTAATTTTTATTCATTATAATTGGGTATTTAAATATCATGTCAAATTTCAGAAAAACGGGAAATGTTCGCCCGACAACCGGTCCGTTAAGAGGTCGTGACAGACACAGTTATAATGTATTCAAAAAAAAAGCGAAACCTCCAAGAGGGATGCATATTGATCATGAAGATTTGGTTTCCCTCGCTTCACAGCATTCTCAGAATTTATTTATTAATTTAGACCGCGAGATTGCCTCCCTGAAACGACAGGTAAGAAAGCAATCTTAGGCTCTTTTATATAAATACGAAAAATGTTTCCCACCTATTATGTTACGTCAAAAATGTCAAACGGGAACGGGACGAACTTATCTGAAATAATGAGGAATATCATGTTTTTTAATTACAGTGACGATAACACTTCAAATAAACATAAATTGCATAAATTTCAGGTACAAAATAATAAACAAACACTGGGGAGTATGAAAAGAAAACTAAATGATAGTATCCAAGAATTACGTCCAGCTGAGAATTTTTCACGTATTAATTCACGTTGGTCAAACGAAGAACTTTCTTTGGCTGTTCAGGGTAGGGGTTATATATTTTATGTGTGGGTGTGTGCGTGCGTGTATGTGAGCGCAATTTATATATCTCATAAATATATACTTGTTTATTATTTGAATATATGAAATTTTTGCAGGCGTAAGAAAATATGGTAAGAACTTTAAAGCTATAGCGGAAATCATTGGCACGAAAACCGAAGCTCATGTGCGTAACTTCTTCGTAACTTACAGAAAAAGGTACAATCTGGATGTAGTGCTCAAGGAATATGAGGCCGATAATGGACTTATTATTGACATATCAGATGAGAAAGATGATAAAAAAGACGAAAAAGTAAGGATTGAAGCATAAGCTTTCAATGTTTGAATTTTTTATTCATTAACCATTATGAAAATTTCAAAATTTATTTGAATTAAATTACTTCAAAATATGATTAGCAAACTCAATATTTTAATTTTGCTAAATATCGCAATTTCAATAGAGTGACAAATTTAAAATACAATCTCTTGAGCAATAAAGACAAACCAGGTGAAAAAACTGATCTATTCTGTTATAGCATCTTTGGAAGCAGTCAAAACATATTGAAGGGAAATTTTTAGCATGTTAAAATTTTTCACATCAAATTTTCATTTTTAACAGTCTCATATAACGAAAAAAATTTTATATGATAATAAACTCGGTAACTCTGATATCGAATGCGAACTTATGTAGATGTCATTTATTTAAATGTTACATATAAGTAAAACATTTATGACTAAAATTTATCTTATTTTTTCACAAAAAATGCTTTGAAAAAACTCTTTAAAAGTATTGTAACCATATATTCTCAAAAAAACTTTACTTCTGAAAGTTTTGATGTAAGAGAACTTTTTTAAATGTTTAATGTGAAATACTCGTGAATGCCTCACGAATAGAAGATGAATTCATTTATGTATCGAGATTATTTCTTCCCCATCAGCGTGAATCAAAAGTTCATCGTATAGACTTATCGGTGTAGATAGGTAAAAACGTATGAAATGAGATCGTGAAGCAATCTTTTCGGATAAATATAAAAAGTTTCAATTTGTTTTTATTTTTACAGATGGAAATCGAAAGTGAAATCGTTGGACCGAATTCACCTTCTACCATAGCAAAATAAGCACCAACTGCGATTCAGCCTTCAAAGTAATATTCGTCCCAGTTAATTATCATTTTTCCGCGAGTGATAATTCAAATTGTATATTTAATCATTTTAAAAAAAAGTTTAGTACTAATGTGTTGATAACGATTGGAAATTATTTCAGAAATATTTCTTCAATAACTAAGGGACTTCTTACATTAAAATATTCCTTAATTATTACCTTATAATTAATTTCCTTACTTCATAATTTTACAGTAGTTTCCGAAGGCAATATTCATTTATAAGACTTTTTACATTGGGAAAAAATAAATTCAAAATTTGAATATATTATTTCACATCATTTAGATCAACATATGAAATTCAACTATCAATAATAATAATATTAATAATAAAAATAATAATTCAAAGGAGTTCCTTTTTGCTGGACTAATCAAAAAATTTGCAAATTTCATATTTAATTTATATGAAAAAAATAAATTGTACAATTTCTATCATTGCCTTAATCATTTAGAAGTTTTTAGTATATATATTTAAAAAGAATTATTTAAAAAGTAAAATTTGATTTCTAAAAAACCAAAGTAATGTAACTACATATATATATATATAAAAAAATCATGATTAATTATAAGAAAGGCATTATGCATGGAATAGCTTATTTTTATTAATTTGCATTACGAAAATTTGAAGAAAAACCTATAATTTTTTACATTTATCTCGCAGAATAAAGCAATATTGAGGAATCAATACAATACATACATATATATTTATATATGTGTATATGTTATTCTGCGAAAGTTTTTGTTTAATATAATTTTTAAATTGTTCTATTTTCACTTTTGTTGAATATTCCATTTAGTTTACAAAAGCTATTCTAATAGGTTTTTGACAAGATCTCTTTTAAGAGAACGGTAAAAAATAAAAGTGAATTATGTTTAAATTAACTTCAGTTCTTTTGTCTATAATGCATTTTTGGATGAATATCTTGAATACTAAAGTTGAATCTTTTCTCAATAGATTCAATATAAAAATCGCAGATTTGTCACATGCTAGCCATTGTTATTATTGTAAATCTTATCTTTGTGAGAACGTAATTTGTTGACCATCAAAAATGAATTATTATAATCTCATTTTAATAAACTATGGGCAAAAAATTACTTTAATTTACAGTTAGAAATAAAACATTTTACTATTAATTTGAGAGTACACCAATATTAATAAATATAAATATAAAAAATTTAACAATAATTATTTTTCCTGCGTAAAAAATAATAATGTTTTATTAATCGTCTATGAGAGTTTCAATTTATTATTCAATCTTTTTTGCAATGCAAACGTGCGGAAAACATTCTGTAAAACAGAAATAACTCTTAACATATTTTAAATTTCAGATCGAAATATTACCTTACTTTTCTTGCTTTTTATAAAAAAGTAACGCTAAATGTTTATCCGATAAAAGAAATACTTGTAGGGAATAAAAATCGGAAGTTTGGATTTTCAGCATATATATATATGTATATGTATATGTATACATATTTATTGCTCACCATATCTAAGCAATTATTGCAGTTTTTTTGCAATAAAAAAAAGAAATATAACTTATGTATTAGGCAAAAACAAATTTATTTCTACTGAGATTATTTTTCATACATTTTTATTAAATAACAGATGATGTTTTCATCTTTATTCAAAATGATAACAATGAAGTAAAACATTTTTTATGATTGCACTGGTAAAATTATTTAAAATATTCTGAATGCACAAGAGTGCATTTGATATCATTTTCCAAAATAAATAATTTAAAAAAGTTCTTTTCTTGAACAGAAAGTAATATAATATAAATTACCTAATATTCTCACGCACTCTCGATGCAAGATTAATGATCGAGGAATTCGGTCTTTCAAAATTATATATTAAATCGAATGAACTAAAGTGCATTGTTTTATGCAATGGATTCCGCTTAAAAGAACTGATTTCAAGACGTTTCAAACTATGATGTATAATATATTTTTAGGCCTCTTTGAAATTTAAATACTTATAATGAAAACAAGTTTTCATTTTGTACTGAAATTGAATTTCTATGTAATAAATGCTATTTTTTAATCAACAAAAATTATTTAAAAGATTAAAAGAATATATAATTGATGGAAAGACTTTCGTAAACTTTTTTTAATTAAGTTAATTTGAAATTGAAGGTTCACAAATATTATAATTAAAATAATCTGTCTTTCGTTTTTTAACCACAAAATGGATGTTGAATATTCCATTAAAATAATAATAATTATTACAAAACTGACATTTTGTCCTGTTAAGCGGAATACATACCGAATCAAAAAATTTAATAAAAAAAAACAGATTTTATATACAGTGAGTTTTTATATGAAATAATCTCGTGCAATTTGTCGCAGTCTCTTTTATCATATTATAAACGGGTTTATATATTTATTTATGTACCTCATCATGAATACTACATATTTCTATAATTTACCTGTGTAGAATCATTTTTTCAATCAAAAAAAAATCTCAAAAATTTCTTTACAAAAATGAAAACAGATTATTATTATAATTATTATTAGAAAATCATGAAAACTTAAGGCAATGAAAGCAAACTCAAATTATATTCTCTGGTGCATATTATTATAGTCTGTCTAAAAAAATTAACATTAATTAATTTTTTTTCTGTCAAAGTTTCAAATGGAAGAATTCCGAAGTATTATGTTTGCATTTTATTGCGTGATTCAGTTTTGATAAATTGTTAGAAACATAAAAGAGATTGTTATTTAATTCGGAAAAAGCTTTTGCTGCCCTAAATTTACTTTACCCAAAAATATTTCAATTTACATACTTCACTTTATTAGTAATTGACAAAAGTTATAAGTATAAAGTTTAATTTAGTCCTAACTTTACATTTATATTTTCGAAACATAGCAGATTATGATGCTTTCCTAAGAGATGCGATTATCTAAAATGCATTTAATAATGCTTATAATTTATTTTAAATAATAATTACGTGCATTCGATTTAAAAAAAAATCTTGTAATTCTGTTTTTTGTAAGATGAAAATAGACAATAAAAAAGAACTGCAAAATTATTATGTAAACTTTATTTATAGACCTAAACTTTTTATTTCCATTGATTTAAACTATTAAATAAATATTAATGACCGAGAAGTAAAAAAAAATAAGCTTGAAGATCGTAAAATAGTGGCGATATTCTTTTTATTAATCATTTAATAAATTGCTTTTCATTTATCAGAGCCATAATTGCATTAGTGTGTAGAATACAATTTTCGATTTTGAGTCTTACTACTGGGACTACTTACCGTCATTCGTTTTGAAAATTAACTGCACAAATTAAAAGATATTCTTGATTTATAAGTGTAACAAATCTTCCCGTTCATCTGCGTGACGATCGCAATAAGTTTCATTAATTTATTTTTGCGTCGCTTACGATGCTAAACAGGAGGCGCAAAATTTTTGTCGTGTAACTAGACACAAAATTGTGTCGATCCAGGCGGATGTTATAATTATCTCTAATTATTTACATGATTAAATTGACGCATTTTTCTTAATTTAAAGAAAAAGAAACAATTGATATGTCGCAAGTATTTAATTTAGCCACCAGACCTATATCGAAGAATGTTGGAACTTCATTTCTTATCTTCCGTACATCAAATTGAAATTTCACAAATTTACGAATCACTTTATTAATTCAAGACATTCGTTTTTGAATTCTGTCACTTTGAGGAACGCTTCCCGGCAATAAAATCTAAAAATCTTTTGTACATCTTACTTTTAGAGTCGCAATTTTCAGGAATAGAGTAAAAGACATTCGAAGAACTTGCACCCCAAATTATGGCCAGTCTAACAGTTTGATGAAACGATTTGGTAAAATTATTTAAAGTTAAGAAACAAAAAAATTTCGTTTTACAATCGGAAACTGATTATTTACCGAATTTATTAAGTTATTTAAAAATATTCATCTTTTCTCAGGCATTAAAATCATATATTTTATTTTAACTCATATATAACCATTTAGCAATAACTTTATATGATCTAAGTGAACCGAAATCTCAAAACTAAATCATTATATAAATTATTATTTAATTTTATAAAAAAAAATGAAGTTTTCAGAATGTAGCGCTCTAATAAAATTCCTAATGCTAAGTTAATCGAGGATTAATGAAGCATGTACCACTAATGAAACAAAAATTTGAAAAAATGCTAACATTTTTCTATTATTTCAAATATAATGGGAAAAAGTTTTAGAATTCATGAAAGGTTTTTCTGTTCATTTTTCACAATATAGCACGCACATTTCTTAAAATCCTAACAAATTAAACTTAATGTGATGTAATTGGTTTTACATTTATTCTACACAAAAACTTTGAAAGGCCTCAAACTCAAATAACGTGGATGTTTAACAGCGGTGTGGCCTTAATATATAATAAAATTTGTCATCAGTTATTAAAAAGTCCGAAACTTAAAGAAATTTTTTTGATCTTTAATGAAACAAACGATTCCGAGAATTCCGCGAAAACTTTCTTATTGGCCTATCCATCTTTAAATAGTAAAATATAAAAAAAATATTGTTCTCATAGAGAAGGAATCCCTACAGCTTAGAAAAAACGAGTTATTGTCAATATCGTGACATGGGTTTAAAAGTGTGGGACATAAATAATTTGCACATAGCAAAACACGTTATTTTAAAGTAAATTCTCTTCACTTTATTTGATTGCTGCCACATAGTAATATTTTTTTACGGTTTTTCCCAAATAGCAATTTACTTCTAAATTGCTATCTGCAATCTAAAAATTAAAAAATTAAGAAGCGATCAAAATAGAACACCTTAAAAATATCCTTCCTTTCATAACAACTTTATTGACTAGATACATGAATTTATTAAAATTCTTTTATCAATTATTTTTGTTTTTTTTTTAATTCAGAAAATTTACTAATAACTAGCAAAAAGTAATTTTCTTTGCCTGCCTATAGTCAATAAAATAGTGAAAACTCATTTTACAAAGGTAAAACATATTGAAACCCGATTTGAAATATAATATTAAAAATATTTAAATTCACAAGATTAGTAACATAAATAAAATTTTGAGATAATTTACGTTTAATGAATGACATGATATATATCATATATATATATCAAAGAATAAATGCTTTAAGCAATCGTGCCTGTGATTATAAAACTGGTAAAAAAAATTAAATCAAACCTACATTACAATTTGAATTAAGCTACATTATAATAAATATAAATATATTTACCTATAAAATGAAAACAATTACAACTCAGCAGATCAACTGTCAAGCGAAATTCGGATTATATTCATTATATTATACATCTACATTTTGTAAAAAATAATTTAGGTTGCATTTATATCGGTGCTACAAAACATTTAAATTGTTTTAAGCTTGCGATTTTCAAAATCTTTTCTTTTATAAAAAATTTACATTGCGCAAGTAATTTTACTACGGATTATATATTAGAATTAGATGTAAAATATTTTGTTTCAGTAGACACACTACCGTGAAATCCAGATTCACTTTAAAATAGAAACGAATTGATAATTAAACATTGTCAACTCATGAAGACAAGAACCTTACGTATAGAACATATACTGTTTTAAAAAAATTAAGTCAGTTGTCATATATCTCATAAAATTTACCACGAATATTAAAAAAAACTTGAAAAGACATAAACTGAAAATTTCCAAAAGGAGAAAACTAAAAACTGCGTAAATTGTTAATAACTAAAAATATAATTGTCAGAAATGCAAAATAACCAATTTCTTTGTAACATTTTATTAAAATTCGTAAATGTTCATTATTAAACTCTGTCAAGTTTTTAATTAACTTTAAAAATGGTCCGTTATTTCAAATTTCAAAAATATATATTTTATAAGATATATGAGTAAAAATTTTAATATTAAAATAAATATAAAGCAATAAATATTAAATGATTATTATAAAAGTGATGATTTGAAAAATTTACTTATTTATTGAGAAAGTTATTTAAAATTAACTTTAAAATATATGTATTGTAGAACTACTGTAGAAGACAAACGTGCAATGATGAATTGAAAATACACCGGTTAATAATAACATTTTGTCTGCTTCGATATTTTATTGAATATGAAATCAAAAATGAATTTGCATCACTTTCATAATAAAAAGACTATATATTTCTTAATGTATACATATATAATTATTTATAATTTTTAATTATTTTAGAATTTTATATACATGTTTATAAAAATTTTATTATAAATAAATTGATATTATAATAAAAAAGTATATTTTGAAATTCTTTTTTTCATGGTGAAAAAAATAATATTTTTAAATATATTCAAAAGCAAAAAAAAATGACATAAATAACTCTAAACAAAAAATATGGTGACAAACTATTTTCATAATCACTGGCACAATTTTATAATTTTAGTACTTTTTAAATAAAAAAAAAAACAGAGCAGATTTCCTTTTTCAAAGAAATGAATAATAAATTTAAATAAATCTTATATTAATTTGCTATAAATAATAAATCCTTTTAAATTGAAATGCAAGAAATTTAACTTAATGGTGCCTCGCTCATCTATAACAAATAGTGCAAAAAATTTTTTCGTCATTATTCTAATTAAATTTAATAAGTTATAAAAAAACAATGGAAAATCGTTTTTCGTATGCGCAAGATATAAAAACTAATAATCCGAAGACGAAGTCAATAACAAAAGGAAACTAAATCGAAAACATCGGATTTTAAGATTTTCCTGTTAAATATTAATTCAACGAATAATTTAAATAATCTTTAATGAAAAGATTAGATAATTTAAATAATATAAATAAATTAACCATTTAACGCCAATATATGTGTAAAAGAAATTTTTCACAATAAATGCAGATTAATATAGAGGAAGAAGTTTATGGATAATTAAAATTAAACATCAATCATTATAAATAAGTATATGCACTGAATTATAATTATTAGTTATTCATATCTTAATCAATATAATAAATAATAATGCGTTTATTTTTAATTTCTTAAAGCTGATTGAAAGATTTAATTACTATTTTTTGACAGACAAAATTAAAACACAAAAATTTTATTGGAAACTGATTTAAATAAAAAATCTATTTAAATTAAAAAAAATCTGCTCTAAGTTGACGCGGATCGATTTAGCATTAAAAATAAAAACAATATGAAGTTAAATAATTACGGTATGTAATTAATTAAATTTTATTTTTTTTTTACTCAAAATATAAATAGAGATCGAAATGATTTCCGATCATTTTGTGTATATATATATATATATATATATTATTAAAAGAATCACATATTATGCAAAAATAAATTCACTGATATTCATCACATTATATAGGTCAAATGGATTTTCGATTCTATTTCGTTGATTAAAAGCTGAAAATATTACCAGATTTTTGCACCAATCAGAGAACTGAATTCATTTTCTTACATTAATATTTAAAATAGGATAGCTGAAGTTGGGAAAACGTAAATATGATTTATATATTAATAAATAATGCGTTTGCAAAGAAATTGATCTACATGAATTATTACAGAATTTCAAAAAATAAAGCTCTGGAGATTAAGATACATCGTTTCTTACTATCATAAAAAACGAAACAAATTGACCAAGATATTTTTTTTCTAGTCTTCCTTCTAAAATCAATTAGAAGCCTTAACAAATTATTTTCTTCACTAATTTTTTAAATAATGTATAATACAATGTTTTTTTAAATATAAAAATTTATATATCATCACTTCTTTCCTTCTTAATTTCAATTTCGCTAATAAAAGAACTAGAAGCGTCGTCAGATTTTCTAACATTGCTCTGTGAATAATTCACCAGCTCCCCGTTCAACTCAGGCTCTTCTACATCACTTACTGCAAGGGGATCTCTTTCCTCTTCTTTAATTAATATATTATTTACATTATCGGAAACTTTTATCCTCTTCCTTTGCTTTTTTAACAATATCTTTCTCCTTTTCGAGGCTAAACAAATCGGTAATTTATTAGATTGTAGCGACTGATAAACCGGTTTTTGAGATTTTCCCTGTCGCGCGCAGTTATTTTTCGGCGCCTGTTCCAAATTTCTTTCCCTAACTCCTTCGAGCAATTTCTCTTCCCGATAAGAGCTTCTGGCATCGTTTGTCCTTTTCGTGATGCTCCTCAGTGTTCGCTGGGATAGCTGCTTCCGACCGGCGTCAGCGCCCAACACTTCGACGTCTGAATCATCGTCTTGGGCACTAGATTTAGATTTTTTCCCGAAAACTGCGGATTTCATCGCTTTCTTCACCGGTTTCGATACCGTATCCGATCCGTTTGTTTTCTCATCGTCCGACAGTTCGATCACACTCACTTCTTTTTCATATTCGTTTTCAAATTTCCAACTTTCGTAATTGCTCAACAGATTATCGTTGAGCTCCTTCATTAATTCACGCGCTTTCGCATAAATGAAACTCAGTTTTTTAACAGAAGAACTGTAAACACCTTGCTTTGTATTTTTAGTCTTTGAATTAATTTTCTCCTTAATTTTCATGAGTCTCTCATAAAGCATTTTAGTTAGTTTAAAAGAATCTTCTAAACTGCCCTCCAAAAAATCCAAATTTTCGCTGTTTTCGAATGTAGGCATTGGAAAATTTTTGCTTTCTTCGTCGCAATTTTCTTCCGTAATCAGTCTTATTAACTGAACCCGATTATCAGGAAAATTCATTCTTAAAATTAATCCTTGAACATTATGAGGTATTTTTGCGATAGGTATTTTATTTATATCAACATTGACTGCGTCGGTCACGGATACTTTAACAAGAGGAGACGATTGCGTTTTGCACGGAATATTTAATGGCTTTTTTTGGACAAAATTCTGTCTGGCCCCAGGAGGAGTAATGAGTGTCTGACCGTGATAAATGGGAGTATTAATTATCTGAGGTATCGATGACGTCTTCAAAGATGAAAGAGGAACTGAATTGAGAGTTCTCGAAATATTGCTCTTGCTTAAAGAATTAGAACTTCTGATTTTCGGTGAAATATTCAAAGTCTGAGGCTTTATTACGGTTATGGTTGACTGTTTTTTATCACCTACTTTTAAACCACTCGAAATATTTTTTACAATTAATTGTCTGTTTCCACTGATTGCTTTTGGAAGCGGTGTAAACACTTTCGTTTTTGCTTCGGTTCCAGTAACGATCACAGGCTCCTTTGCTTTGGAGTTTAGCTGAAAAGTATGACCTCCACTGATAACAATTTTATTCTTGTCCATATTTGTTGCACTTTTCTTTTTAAATAAAGAAGTTTTGCAACACATTGAAGTATCTCTGGTTAATGCTTTAGGATCTTGCTTTTTTTGCTTGAAATATTCTAATAATGCTTTACAAATCGCTCTATGTGGCCATAAAGGCTTTTGAGCGCAAATGAAACAAGCCCAATCTGAGGCTCTTTCGATGGATCTGAGAAGAGCTCGACCAAAATTCCGACGCACGCAGCGCTGTAAATTAAAAAAAACTGTAAATAGTGTTTGATCATTAATACTAAAAAATACAAAAAAATTAATTCATATCCTTCCTAAAATTAACTTTAAAATATTTGAATCGAATCTTCCGCAAATACAAAAAATAAAACTTCCATAAAATCTTAATGGTATAAATATCTTTTTTCGTTTAAAATCTATACATTCACGAAATTTTATTTTTTTAAAATTATAAAATTACTCTTTAAGTTTTTTGCTTAATTTTATTATTAATAATTAATTTATTAAAACCGAAAAGAATTAATCATAAAAAATGCAGCCCCATTAATAACGTACCTTTGAATGTTATAACATTTGACATTTTAAATATAGTGGAAAGTAAAATTACATTTCACTAAGATATTTATTTTTCAATAAGAAGTTTAACTTGTAAACAGTTTTAAATATTTAATATTTTCCTCAATTCTCTATTTGTAATAATTTCTAAAACCTTTGGAAATAATTTTTATTAATATTTTCGTAACATGCATATTAAGAAATTATTCATTTCATTTTACAATTCCATAACTATAAATTAATGAGATGCAATACAATCAATATAAAGAAAATCAAAAATTAGCAATGTTTAAGATAATTATATATCTTTTCACCAATAAATCATGCTGCCAGTTTTAAATTAGAAAAAAAATATTCAAGTTTTCAAATTCTTCAGAAATTCAGAAATCCTCTTTAGCATCCAAAAAGTTTGGACAAAGTATCTCCTAAATTTTATTGAAAATACATTTCACTCTTAAGCATTATCATTTTTGAGAAGTGAAATACTGCTCAATAATAATTGGCCCACAAGACATGAATCTGAAAATATTTTTATAAAATAGGCAGCTAATACAACAAAATGAAAATGGGAACCAACAAAATTTTATACATGACTTTTTACAGTGATTATCTAACTGACCATTCTTACTCCTTGCTAAATATCTCATACAAATGTTTGACAAATAGTTTGAGATACTGTTATACTATTTTTAATCTAATCTTTCTCAAGAAAAGTAGAGCTGTTAACAAAATTTTTTTAATATCAAAAATGTTAAAGACAAATATCAAAAATATGACACTTGATTGATTTAATAACTTAGTAATTAATTTTTCATTAGCCTACAACTTGCACTTTTTTTTATCCCATATTGCAAAGGTGCTACATTAAAAAATTTTCTGGTTGATCCTCCACTCATAATATTTTTCTATCATTTTTAATTTTTCCATTGAATTAAATTTATCATATCACACCAATTACATACCTTGCAAAACACTTTTGGGCAAAAACTGCAACAAACTAAAGCTCCACCTTGACCACACCATCTACAATAAATTTCACAGTGATCACCTTCATCACATGGAAAATTACCATCTCCATAAAATTCATCACAAATTTTACATATTAAAACTTTAAGCATGCTGTGTACAGTCAGCCTTTTTTCAACATCCTTACCACAACCTAAATGTCTGTCACATATAGTGCAGTGTAGTTTACACCATTGTACTTTTGAGACATCTGAAAAAGATTACAAAAAAAATTTACAGAATACACATGATTATTCTACTTTTGATATGAAAAATATATAAATTTTATTTCTAAATCTAGTTTCAAGATTAAAATATTTTAAGTATTAAATTTAATAATAAAATTGATAAAATCATAAAAGAAAGCAATATTATTATTAATATGATAATTAAAACAGAGCATAATCTCAAAAATTATTTAGGAATAATAAGTTAAAACATAAAGAAAAATGAGTTTTGGAACATTTAGCTAAAGTAAAAAATTTTTTGCAACCTTTGCTTTTGAGAATTAAATGCTTCTTCATGTAAACAAAATTCAGTAGTTATAAATAAAAACATAATAATTAGAAAGACAGTATAATCTCTCTGGTAAATAAGGGCTTTTACAATATAATTTCTCTAATGAAGCTAAACTTAATTATCATGAAATGTTCTTAAACAAAAATCTGTAAAATCTTATGACTAAAAATCCTAAGAGCCTGAATGACTTATATTGAAAATGACATTAAAATTAATTATTATTAAACTATATACCTTGAAATACAGTTTCATAAAACTTAATTTCTTCTTCACAAAATTCTGTTACATCCTGTAAAGGTTCAGGTTTAGAAAACACTTTTTTAACATAATCACTTTTAAAAACTTGTTCTTGGAATTCATTTGCAGGACCTAATAATGCAGCTCTTTCTGTTAGGAAAGATTTTAATACTGGGCTAGTTTTAGGAGCAATTGACTTCACAGAATGTACAGTCGAATCTGCTTTCTGTGGAGCAGTCGTATTTTTTAATAAATCTGAACGTATAACTAACATAGGAGAAGATTGTATGACTGGTACTGAAATAGGGGGAGCATTCTTTGTAGTTGAAACACTCGATTGCTTTGGATTCATTGTTGAGTTACTAAAAGAATCTTTGTAAGTCAATGTCTCTGACTGTAAATCAAATCTTGGTATAGGTGGTAGTTCTCTGCAATTATTCTGTTCATCAGACAGAGAAACATTCACTTCTCCGTCCTCCTCGGTCATTTCAACCTCTAACATTGAATCCAAAAAGTGAGATCCGAAATCCCCAAATTCGTCAACGTCGGCCATTTCCAGATAATCATTCACAAAGATAATCACAATTATCCTTTGACTATTCAACCGGCATAGAAATCTTCATTATGAAAATCATGAAACTAAGGTAAACATAAATTGAAATCCCATACAAGTTGCCTTTTTTAAAGCAGTTTTTGCTTTAAGTCAGGTAACCGGAAATGGCGATATTGCGTGGTTTTTATTCCGGTAGTGCTGGTTTGCATTGAATTGAAGATGGCCTCTGTAGATACTCAAAAATGTGATACTCCGGGCTGCAATTCTCCCGCTAAATTGCAATGCCCTACATGTATTAAGCTCGGAATACAAGGATCTTATTTCTGTTCGCAGGTGGCTATAAATTTCTATTCGAATTATTCTTTATTTCCTGTTGAAGGCACGAGGACAATCCTTGTTGATTATTACAATCAAATCTTTGGAACTTTTAGAAGTTAAAACTTATTTTAAAAATTCTGAAACAATAATTAAGATAAAAATTTTTTAAAATATTTAATCCATTAATAATAACTATAAAAGTAGCGGGTTTTTATTAATAGATCAATTGTATAAGAGACTTAACATTTATTTCAGGACTGCTTTAAAGGAATCTGGAAAACCCACAAGATTCTTCATAAACTTGCAAGTTAGTTTTTTTATTCTGCAGTTTTTTTAGATGTTTTTAATGAATTACCAATATATTTTATATAATACAATATTATTTAATCACAATATTTGAATTTTCATAATATAATTAAAACTGCTATTCTAATAGAATTATTCATGGTCTAAAAATTAAATTGTTTTTTACAGAAGGAGAAAGTGATGTGGTGCAAGTTGATGGTCAGTATGATCCATGGCCAAATTATAAATTTACTGGGAAACTGAGACCTTATCCTCAGACTCCAAGAAGAACAGTACCAAAGTCAATTCCAAGACCTGATTATGCAGATCAGCCAATGGGAAATTCACTATCAGAACTGTCTCTTAAAGGATCTTCCCAGATTAAAGTATTGACTGATGAAGAAATAGAAGAAATGAGGATTGCATGTAAGGTGTGTTTATAAAACATTGAGAAAAATAGAATAAATTTCACAGGTCTTTAAGATGGAATATTTTAAATATTTCTTATTCCCTCAATAGTATTAGTTGTCTAATTTTATACTTATATGTAATGAATATTTTATTGAAAATTTTATAAAATACTTTTTGTGAACTAATTAAATATTGTATCATTTAGCTTGGTAGAGAAGTATTGGATGAAGCTGCTAAGGCTCTTGATATTGGAGTAACTACTGATGAAATAGATCTTATTGTCCATGAAGCTTGTATTGAAAGAGAATGTTATCCTTCTCCATTAAATTATTATGAATTTCCAAAGTCTTGTTGTACTTCCATAAATGAAGTAATATGTCATGGAATTCCTGATTTAAGACCATTAAAAGATGGAGATATATGTAATGGTAAAATTAATTTTATTTAACTACCTAACTATTGAAAAAAAAACTTATTAAAACTATAGTTCAAATTTTATTCATTTGAAATGCGATTCAAAGGTTTTTTCCTTTCAGTTGATGTAACTGTTTACCACAGAGGATTTCATGGTGATTTAAATGAAACTTTTCTAATAGGGAATGTTAGTGAGATAGGAAAAAAGCTAACAAAGGTCACCTGGGAATGCCTTCAAAGAGCTATTGAAGCAGGTAATAATTTTTTAGTCCATAATTTTATTAAAATACATTTATTGTAATTAAAAATGTCAAAAATTTAATTTAGAACTAGTTAATTTGTAGTTTTTCTCTTTTTATTGGATGCATTTAAATTGTTATAAATAAAATAGGTTTATAGTAATGAATTATGGAAATAGGCTGAATTGTATAGTTGATTTTAATGGAGACACTTTAACTTAAAATTATTTCTTAACATGTATTCAACCTTTTATATAAATTAAATTAAATTAAATTTTTACTCATTTTTCACTGATTTTCTTAAAATTCAAGATTTTTCATATCAATTTAAAATGAAATATAATTAAATTAGTATAGTAATAAAATAAGATCTTAGATGTTAGGAAAGTTAAGTTTTCAGTTATTCTTTTGAATGTTCAATTTAAGAATTATTGTTTCCTCAATAAATTATTCTCTTAAGATGATAAAATTGAGTTAAATTAATAAAATATTAATTTATCATTTTCTCAATTGTGGATTATTTTTTAATTATTATTACAGTTAAACCAGGTGAAAAATATAGAGAAATAGGAAATATCATTCAGAAACATGCTCAAGCAAATGGATTTTCAGTAGTTAAAAGTTATTGCGGCCATGGTATTCATAGACTTTTTCATACGGCTCCAAATATTCCTCATTATGCCAGTAAGTTGAAATATTGGGAAAATTGGTTGGAAATTGTTGAGAAAAAATATTTTTGATCAAAGAATTGTAATATAGAAAAATTCCCGTTTTTCTTCAAAGAAAATAAAGCAATAGGAAGTATGAAGCCGGGTCATTGCTTTACAATTGAGCCAATGATAAGCCAGGGTACTTGGCGAGATGAAATGTGGCCTGATTCTTGGACGGCAGTCACAACGGATGGGCTTCTATCTGCACAATTTGAACAAACTCTTCTGGTCACCGAAACAGGCGTAGAAATCCTAACACGAAGAACAAATAACAACGGTCTACCTTATTTCATGGATAATTTATAAAGAAATCAAATGTGTAAATTATTATTAATATATGTTGGATTAAATTAAAACGTTTATTCCATAATTTAGTAATCAAATATTTTTAATTTTCCTTTGATCTTCTTTTATTTCTACAATTCCATTTTTTTTTTATCGCATTTAAATTTTAAATTAATAAAATTAATTTTCCCCATTTTTACAAATTAAAAAAAAAACTTATAAAAAACAACCAAAAAAAATTTTATTTATTTATTTTTTAATATTACAACATAAAATTTAAAATATCGCATAAGCAGAGATATGAAAAAATAATTACAAAATACATATGATCAAAAATCAAAATTTTTAAAATGAAAAAGAATCAATATAAATCTTTAAGTAATTAAGATAATTAAGGTAACACTAACGAAAAGTATTACACAAATATTATGAAAAAAACATTATTGTGATTAATAAATCTCTTGTTTTTTTATAAAATATATATTTTCCTTCAGTCTTAAGAAAATATTGAAGATATTGTATTTCACAATGCCATCATAGTTAAATAAGCAGGGTAAATTAATAAAATTTTTTATTACTTAACAAATTATATACTACTATATCATCTCTTATAGTACATGAAACTAAGTTACATATTTAATTAATAAATCAATTAATATAGAATATGAGATATTTATGAAGCTTATATTTAAGTTATCAAGAACTTTCCATTTTCTCCAGTACAGTTTAGAGAAAATAATCACACTAATTAAGAATTAGCATGGAAAAAGGAAGAAAAATAAAAATCCTCAAATTTGCAATTCATTCTAAAATATTTTTTATTTATTTCAACATTTAAAAGGGAAAAAAGGTGCGGCTATATTACGACTATACCTGTCAATTGTAGACAGGAGAACAGTACAAAGCATAAAGGCCTTGGGAAGTTGAGCTATTCCAGTATTAGGG
>JAOWBB010000009.1:94024-180432 GCA_028565995.1 Ricinus marginatus | reverse complement strand
ACATTTATTATATCATGTACATTTCTTGTTAGATAATTAATGTTTAAAAAATTATGACTTGTTATTGTGACAAATCTGACGAACGAAAGTAGTCGGCAAAATACTTCTTCCGGAAATCAATCTTTTAGCCCCTGTCTTTTGTGAAATGAAATTTTCGGAGATAAATTTAATCTTTTTAAAAAGAAAGTAATTTTAGGTGAGTTTTTATTTTAAATCGAAATTTGGTGATATAGACGCATTCTTCAGTAATGTTTCCAATACGGTGCATGGTCTAAAGTTCTGGTACCGTTAAATATTAAAGATTTGCACCAGGTAGTTCAAAATGGGTACAGGAATGATGTCAAGATCGGGAAGATCAACGAGGAATTCAAATTCAGCTGCGATATCTGCGCTCGAGGAAAAATGGTGCGGCTACCTTTTTCGAAGCAGTCGCGAAGCAGTAAAGAGCTACTGGAAGTGATTCATTCGGACATATGTGGACGAATGCATTAGTTTAGAATAAAATATAGATAGGAAATTTCGATGCTTTAGGTCACATTTAATTATCTTTTTGGAGGTACTGTGAAATGTGTGACCAAATTTAGTATATTTTATTAGTAATTATGACGCACCAGAATTTATAAAATAGTTTTTTACTGCACATCAATTTTTAAAGGTAATAGTCCTTGATCAATGGCACGAATATATATAATGTAATAATAATATATATAAATATTATATAAATAATAATAAAAATATTATCATTACTGATGCTGATATCCCAATAGGAATGTAATTGATGAATCCAAAAGTAATGAATATTTACAGTTTTATGATATGAAATGAAAAGTTATAAATAGTTTTATGTAAAAAGAATGTATCTCAAAGAACAAATATTTCAGAGCCTAAAGAAGTATTTTGTTATAACTCAGTAAAGAGGAGTATCTTCAGCAGTATACTTTTTCTATTAATTAATTATTTTATTTCTTAAAAAAATTATCAATGACAAAGGACATTACACAAATTCCAGTCAGAATTAAAGTGAATATCATTTTTTAAGTATAGTCAAGAAAATAAAAGAATTATTCATGGCTTTTTATTTTATAAATAAATAAAATTGAAACTTATTTATTTCATTTTTAATTTAATAAAATTTGAAAAATGCATCTGCATTTTTAAAAAATTTTCAATCAAAAATTAGTAATCATAGTATTTCAATGTGTAACCAAAGTAATAACATATAATAGTTTAAAGCATGATATTAGGTTAAATCACTTGGTAAATGCTGGTATTAAATCAGTGTACAAACTCTTATCAGAAATTCAGTTTTTATAGTTTTAATCTATTAATCTTTAAATTTGGCTTCTTATGATGCTAAGTATCCGAAATTTTTTTATTTTGTAGATTTTATAATAAATTTTATTATTTAATATTTTGTTATACTTTTTTGAGGAATAATTCTTGCATGGGTGATCATTTCCTGAGAAATAATTTTTTTGCTTTAGAGCTTAATATTAAATAAATTTTTAAACTGAATATTCTGAAGTGAATGCAAAGAAATATATGATACATTGTTATAAAGTTATGAACTCCATGTAACTACAAGGTAATGAAAAAAAATTTTTTAATGGAATAATTTATTTATCATCCGGATATATTTGTCCAGTCAAAGATTGGACGGTTTATTTTCACAGTTTTATAAAAATTAGTTAAAAATTTGAAATAAAACGTGATGTAATTATAAAAAAATTGGCAGATTCATTTTCTTGTTTTAAATATTAATCAATAGCTTGGAAATTTTATTATAAATTTCAAATAAATTTACTTTTACATAGAAGTAATTATTCACACAAATTTAAATTAATGTATGTGGGTGCATACTGACATTCATAAACGTCCATAATATATATATGATATATATTTGAGTAAAAAATGTATTTTTTGGCGCTAAATAAGTAATAAGCAATTCGTCCTTCGTTACAAATGGATTTATAGAATGGTCTTAAAAATAAAATAAATTTTAAAAAAAGCCAACTTTTGATTACAATTTAATGTATTTCGAGTTCAATTTTATATTTTATCCGTTCATGTAGAAAAAGAAATACATTTTATTTGATTTTGAAAGCGAAGGTGATAAATATTGCACTGTGCACAAAAATTTAATGTATAAAAAAGTTAATAGTAATTCAACAAACTGATGTTTTTGAAGGAATTATTTACTTTGCACATCACATTCACCATCACAAAAGCGTGGTTAACGAAGTTTTCAAAAAATTATATTAAAGTTTATAAAAGTGCGACCGGATTCATTTTTAATATTTTGGCAAATTATACTTTAAATAACACTGTTATATTTAATGTGACAAACTAGTTGAAATTTCCAACAAAAAAAATATATAAAATATTTTTAGCATTGGAATAAACATTAATGAAAAAATAATTGTTAGAAAAAATTGCTTGAATATTTAACACTACAATTAAATTTACACATTCTAACTTATAAATATTTTGCGACCTAAAGTTTTCAAAAAAATTACAATATAAAAGAGAGACATTTAAAAGTACTTTAGAGCGCAATTATGGTTTTTTTTTTTATTTTTTTACATTTATAGTCTCTTGACACAATCTGGAAGAAAGGCAGCAAAGTTTGTAAAAAATATTGTCCACTAGTATTTCAGTTTTTTCTATAAGGTCCAAACAAAAATCTTACATTTTGTTTGGTTAAAAACATTGATTATACAAAAAGAAATCTTATCATAATTAATCATCACAAGCAGATTTTTTTAAAATTAATGTTCGAAACGATTCTCATTCAAATGTCTCCAAGAGAATTTCTAATATTTAAGATTTCAAATTCTCAACTGCCTGAAAATAAAATATATAAAATTTAAGAGATTATGGAAATTTCATTAAAATTCAAATTTAAAAAATTAATTGTAATGAAATTCTCAAGAACTAAATAGAAGGAACTATATTATTATATGTGAAGTATAATTTACATTACAGATCCTTAGATCTGTAGAGATTTTACAGATTTACTTTAATTTATATATTTTATATGTAAAAACTAATATGAAGTATAAAACTGAAAAAGCTTTATAATAACATATATGGTTGTTTAACTGTAATCAGTGTTTTTAAAATAAATTTTATAATTTCTTTACAGTTTCTTATTATTTATAATAAAAACATTTTTAAATTAAAATTACAAACATAAAATATATATTTTCTTTCAATTATTCTTAAAATATACATTAATTATTAATAAAATATGATATCATTGTAAGGAATAAATTATAATTCTATATGTAAAAAAAAAATGCAATAATACAAATAACTGCTAGTTGATAAATCAAAATTAATAGATAGTTATAATTAAATCAATCTTACCTAAAGTATAACGCATTTCAATTTCTTTCGTTTACTCTTATTTTTTCCTCTTCCTTCATTGGCTTTGTTATCTTCTATTTTACGTGATCTTATTTCTCTCATAAGATCAAAAAATACCTAAAAACAAAGTAAATTCAGCAACCAAAATAAAGTTTTTTTAATTTCACCCACAACCAAATTTTTGAGGAGCAGGAATGTCAAAATTTAAAAATTAAATAAATATAAAGACTTTACTTTTAAAATACCACAAAGAACTGATTAATCACTCATTTTACATTATAAAAATAATGCAAATGTTAATAGTTATAATTTAGAAATATCATTAAAAATTTTTCTTACTTTGTCAACATTTTCTCTTGTTTTAGCAGATGTTTCAACATAAGGAACTCCCCACTGCTGTGCTCTAGCTGTTGCTTCTGCAACTGAAACTTTTCTTTTATCTTGTAAATCACTTTTATTTCCTACTAATAAAAATGGAATGTTGTCATCACTTTTAACTCTCAGAATTTGTTCTCTAAATTCCTGTGTTGCTTGAAAACTATCCTCCTCTGTAATTGAAAATACACACAAAAATCCTTCTCCACTACGAAAATAATTGTCTCTGTAACAAATTAGATTTAATTTAATGTAAAATATAATTATATATTTTTTTATATTTATATAAATTTCTATATTGCATTTCTATCATTAAAAATTTAAAAATTGGTAATTTTTTTATTCTTAATTCCAACAAACATTCTAATTCTTTTCATAGATTTACATTATAATGTAATCTGTGTAATTATATATGTAATATAATATAATTCTACATATAAAATCAAATGATTTTGATTTTTGCATAGTTCTACAGTAGCAATGGAACATTAAATTATGATATGATTTTCCATGACCAAAAGATGGATAATTATCCACTCTTATATCTTTTTATATAGAAGAATAACAACTTTGATGGTTGATAGTTAATTTCCAGTTCTTAATCAACTTATATGTTTTTCTCTTTCTTTTTGCAAAAGAAACTATATAAGTTGCAATTGATTTGCAATTAATTGATGAAAATGAGATGAAAATATATAATTGATAAAGTTAATTTTATCATTTGTAATCAAAATAAAATAGTAAAAATGACAGTAAATGATGAGAAAACAAGTGAAAACTTATTTTAGTTGGAAAAGTCCAAGTTAAAAATATATTTAAAATTAATGAAAAACTTTATTTTTCACCAACCTTATGGCTGCATAATCCTCTTGTCCAGCAGTATCTAAAATATCTATTTGAACAACTTCAGCATCTAAAACAACTTTCTTCCTATATGAATCTGCTTTAGTTGGTTCATAATCTTCCACAAATTCATCATACATGAATTGCAGAGTGAGTGCTGATTTTCCAACACCTCCACTACCAACCATTATAACTTTGTGAAGGGCGGGTTGTTGTGCACTATTTTTTTTTGACATTATCAATTTAATTACAACTGCAGGTAAATCTGAAGCACTAAAAAAATTTTTTAACCTAAGAAATCAAATTTTTAGTACCACAATAAGTAAAATTTAAACTTTCAAATTTTTCCCTCTCCCGTATGTTATAATTTCTGGTCGATAAAGGTGAATCACTAATGGAAAAACATTATTATTTTATCGTTTTTAAAGTGCAGATAAATTTTCTTTGTAACTGAAGATTATATGATTTTAAAACATTTTATTTGACAATTAAACAAATAATTGACAAGAAATTTCATGGTTTCAGAATGTGCATTTCTTAATTATAAATTCATAAAGGGCGATGACTTGATTAAATTTCAGTTATAATATATATACACACATATGCAACGGAAAAATACATAAATTTAATTTAAAATATATCGTCATTTCAGATAAAATTCGTATTCAACTATAAAAACATGAAAGAATAGATTTATGACATTTAATTAATGTAAACAGAAGGCGTTGCCTAAAACGTTAAAAGGAGTACCGTTGCCGATGACCTTAAAAGAAATAATGTCTCCCATTCCAAAGGAGCTCACATAATTGAGTTAAAACCCGGTGTGAAGTAAATTTCATTTGTTAAAAAAAAGGAAACATATGCGGTTTTTGAGTAAAAATCAAATGTTTTCTCACCAATTCTGAATTACCCCTTAGCGATTAATCGTTTGTAACCAGACTTCTGTCTTTTCGTTCGATGAGTTCATGTTACCAACCGTAGCTAAGAAAACTATGTACTACAGAGGCATCGCAAAACCGCTACTAAATTGGTCGTAAGAATAAGATAACATGATTAGTCGTGAGAATGTCTAACGGTAATGACATACAAAGGTTAATATCTACGATTTTAAATAAAAAATATTATATCCTTACGCATTTTTGGAGCTGAAGCAAAAATTTATTTTCAGGAGGATTCTGAAAAATTTTATTCCAAAATTTCGGGAATTATTAAGTGGAGGATACAGATCAATTAGTGACTTATAAATTGAGGAGTATTTATTTTCGACTTTTCAGATTTTTTTCAATATCCGACTATAAATTCCAATGCATTTCCTAAATTAGACAGTTAATAAAACTAATTTTTTGAAATATTATAATAATCCAGATTGAATTCATTGGATTATCAAGTGCATCTGATCGTACAAAACTGTCGTCGGATTAAAGAGCAGAATATTATCTTGCCATGTTCTAATTTTTTTTATGCCTACATATTAATACGATTTCTGCGATACAGACTTTGCAAATTATTTAATCGTCATACCTCTAGTGCTATAATTATTTGTTATTTGGGATGATAACTTTAATGTTCAAAGCTAACTATAGCAAATAGTTTCGCTTTTTTGACAAAGTAGTATATAATTAATTGAAATTTGGAATTTATAATGGCGGAAACTAATATTTCTGTTGTAAAACAAATAATCCCGTATTGAGTGTACAACAAATTAACTTTTTATATTAGAATTGCAAGTTTTCATTTAATTGGTCGAGAATCAAATCTGAGATCTTGATCATATTTCTCACCTATAAAAACGGCAAACAAAATTTTCCACTTTCAAGAAAAGCCAAATTTTTTTTAATTACTTTGTGAAAGAAAGGGGGAAATGTCATGTTTTAAAATTCTCTTTACATTTTTTCCTATTTCCTCGATCACGAGTTTGGATCATGATATGAAATAGCATTGGCTTCTAATTTAAATGTCGGAAAACTATTTTAAAATATTATATAAAATTATTAAAGGTATTTTATTCGTCATTTAAAAAGTCTGCGGCTCTGGCGGCAAACGCTTTTTCTCTTTTTGACTATCAAATGAATTTATTATTAAAAAAATAGATCAATTTTTAATTATTTGACTTATATTTCTCTTTTTCAGAGTATCTTACATTAAAAAGAATGTGTAAAATGTTTTTACCTAAAATTTAAACTGACTGATTTTGATTGTTTTGAAGTTTCAGGAATAAATGAAAAGCAAGAGGTGGATTAGGAATAATTTGTAGGATCATTTATTGTTTTTTACCCAATAGTGTAGATTCTGGGTGCTGCTTTTAACGATCTATTAAGGTGAAATGCAGGAAAAGAAGATAATATTTAATAAGTGAAGAATATTAAGCAATTGCTATCGACTTGGTATCTAAAGCAAACGGATGGATTTTTATGAACGTCTGTGGCATTAGGTTTTGTACGATCAATAACAAAATTTCATTAAGTTTATGTTTAAGTGATTTTAAATGAAATAACTTGAAATAGACTTTTCATAAGATTTATTATAATAAACATGAAATGGGAAGTTTTCTTCATCACCTTAGCTAACGTTATAGTTTTAATGATGGGATTGAAGCCTTTAGATGATCCATATAAAATTTTAGGGGTTAAGAAATCTGCTACTTTACAAGAACTTCGTAAAGCCTATAAGATGCTTGCCAAAGAATGGTAAGATCAAATTTTCGATTTAATTATTATATGAATTTTATATACGTATTTACCCCTCCACCCGTCAAAGAATTAGATTTATTGAAGCTTCAAAAATGTACAAAGCCCATCCATTTAAGTTGCTAATTCATTTTTATTCCAGAAGGAACGGAATTGTAGAAAGCCGTTAAATTTATCGGAATATTTCTTTCTTTTTTGATTTTCTTTTCCTAGTGTAACTTGTAACTTATAAAAATTAGTTTAAGTATTTGAAATTCAACGATCAAAAAAGTTCTATTTTTAAAAAACTGATAGACTTGTGCATATTTTTAGGCATCCAGATAAAAATGATGACCCAGCCGCAGCCAATAAATTTGTGGAAATAACTCAAGCTTATGAGGTAAGAAATAGAGAAAAACTTTTTTAAGAAAATGATCTCATGTTTTGCATTATCTTATGCATCTAAACTTATTTACTGAGATGTAGTTTTTTAAATATTTTAATTAGTATTGTTTATAGTTAATCATTCTTGAAAATGTTATTTTTTTTATAGATATTTTATTTTGTAAATTTAATTATCTGTTTAAAAAATTCAAACTTTGGTTGCAGCATAATAACCTTATTTAGGTTTTTTAAATTTAATGATTTTTCTGCTATGTCATTATAAATATTAAAAATTCAAGCAATAAGTTTCAATTATTTTGAAACATATGATCAGTATTAAATTCTTTTTTCAAGAATGTTTTTAGGAAATTAATTCAATTAAGCAATTTACTCATGTTTAAACACTTTAATTTAATTAGAATAATTGTATTTTTTGATTCATATTGCAATTCTGCAGTTTTAAAAATGGTATTTATAATTTAAATTTTATAGGATTTTAGTAAGTTAAATGTATTAATTTTATTATATAATTTATATTAGTAATTATAATTTAAGATTTATAATTATTCATACCACTTTAAATGTTTTATTATTTGAAATTGATATAACATGAGTATGACTACAGAAGATTCAAATTATGAATTTATTTATAAAAGTATTTTAAACTATATTTTTATATTTTTCTTTATACTAAAATATACTTATTTCTTTCAAGTATATTTTAAGAAAATAAGTATAATACTGAAAAAAATTAAAGAAAATATTTTTTCAGTACAAATCTTTTCAATATCAAATATTTGATAAAATTTGTTGATTTAATTTTGGATTATATGTATTCATTTATCATATTGTAAAATTTGTAAGTAATTTAAATTTAAATTACTTAATTATTATTATTATTATACATTAATGTATAAATAAACAAGATATATTAAATGAAGTTATTTAATTTAATTTTTAAAGATGAAAACTTTTTCATTTTAAAATATTATTCTTTTTTAATCTTCCTCCAAAGTTGTAACAAATTTTTTGAAATGACAAAAATATAGAGCACAGCCTTAACTGAGTTATTAGTAAATTTAATAATATGCAACTTTAATGCAACTGAAACGCAAATGGTGGTAAAGTTCAGTTTTGTTTTATGTATAACAAAGTTATTTTATATTATTAAAATTTAACAATTATGGAGCTCATTTATGTAAGCTAAGAATCAGGAAACTTGTTGTGGAATTATTTACATTTCAAATTTTTCGATTTTTAGTTACTACTTAATTTTTCAGCTTCTAACTGATCCTGATCGTCGAAAGCAGTTTGATAACAATGGAGTTATTAATCCAGATGGCGGTCAAAGAAGCAGAAGAGAGTTCCATTTTGATGAATTTGATCCATTTGAAGACAGCAACAATTTTCCATTTGGATTTCAGTTTCGCAGCGCTGATCCCGACATAGCCGTTTTTCATAAATTGTCAATTACGACTAAAGCGTTTGAGAATAAATTATTGCCGAAGAGCAATAGCGTACCTCATCTCATTCTTTTTTACACCGATTGGTGCTTTAGTTGTTTAAAAATTGAACCTATTTGGCGTCGCATAGTAGAAGAATTGGAACCGATCGGAATAGAAGTTGCAACGGTTAACAGTGCAAAAGAACAATTATTAGTTAAAAAGTGCGGCATAGGGTCTGTTCCGTCATTAGTATTGCTTATTGACGGTAAAATTTATTTGTATAGAGAATCGTTTTTTGGTTTTCAAAGCATTGTCGATTTCGTCAGGAGCAAATTCCCGTATAAGTTAATTGCTAATGTAAAAGATGAAAATGTGAACTCATTTCTAAATGGATGGCAAGATAATAGAATACGTGCATTAGTTTTCGAAAAAACTAACAACATCAGATTACGATATATGCTAATGGCATTTTACTATCGAGAAAGAGTTTCTTTTGGGTAAGTTCACCTTTAAGAGATGATAAGAAAAATCTGTTGATTACATATATATAATGTATAATAATAATTTATAATATGTATATAAATATATATAATATATAGTTATTATATATGTATATTTAATATATTTTACAGTTGCTATTTTCATGTTAGGATTTAAATTAATTTATTTATTAATATCATTTACATATAATAAAATTGATGTTAAGCTATAATTTTTGGTTCTTTACTTTTTATGGATTCAATGTTTTCATGTTTAAAAACGTCATTCTCAGAACATGTTTTCCAGTCGGTTATTCTATTTTTATATTTTCGGGTCTGACATTTTTATGTTAAAGTCGTTGAATATTTAGTTATAACTTTTTTTAATCAAAACCGAAATTAATGACTAATATAAGCTGAAATATTTTATTTTATGAAAAATAAATTTTGTTTCAGATTTGTGCGAATCAATTCACCAGATACTGTTAATATACAGGAGAGACATAAAATATTGCCTGATGCCGATACTTTATTGCTTTTCAATGAAAATATCAATAGACCAGTTGCTAGCCTTAGTATGTCTGTTATACCTGTTCAGACAATGAAAGACGTAATTACAGCCAACAAATACCTAATACTTCCGCGCCTTTCATCTCAGGTATTGTTTAGTTGTACAAATCTTTAGCAGTATTCGTCCAACCAACAAAATATTATTTAATACATAAATATAAATGCTTTAATGAAGTTTCATTATTTGAAAATATTCACTAAGAAATTAATCATTAGTAAATACAATAAATATAGAAATGACTTAAGTTTGTTTTTCAAAAAAGATATATTAATGATTAGGAATTTTATATACAATATGTATATAAAATTCTATGTAATTTATGTAATGTGTATTTTATGGCAATACCAGTTGCTTAAATTTATTTTTTTTTAACATTACATTGAGGTCTTCAAATTTTATAAAGGTCGGATGCATTACAGTTACTGAATAGTAAAACTACTAATAATAAAAACTCTAATAATTAGAAATACCGTTTTAGACCATTGCGTTTTTTTGCTTTTTCGAATTAATAGGATATGTTGGATGCTGTATGTCCTATTGAGTGGGCTAAACCAAGGAAAAGACTTTGTATAGTGCTAATATCCGAAAATACTAAGGATCACGATGAACCCCGTCAAGCAATGAGAAAATTTGCCCAAGAATCTTTATATAATTCGGAAAGAGTACGATTTTCGTATATTTTCCAGGTATTTAAATTTTTTAACTTATAACACTTTTTATCCAGTTCATAAATATTTTTTTTTACATTGGAATAAAAAAAATTCGAAAATAATAAAAACAGTTTAAAAAAATTTAGAACACTTGAAATTTTAAGCTTGTTAGATCTTAAGAAAACCTTAAGAGAATGATAAAAATCATTTTAACTTCTTGTATGGAAAATTTTTAATTAACAGGAGAGACAACAAGAATTTATTAATTCACTATTAACTGGTAGTCCTGAAGAAACAGCTTTAAATGTTGTAATTCTATGGCGGAGAGATGCGAATCATATTAAATATGAATGGTTAAGAGGAGGTTGGAGCTTAACTCAAAATTCTCCTCAGTGGAATAAAACTAAGGAACGTCTTGATTCTATTATCTTGAAACTGCTCAAAACCGAAGAAACCTTAAGCCATGAGGCGGTAGTAAAGGTAAAAGAACAAAAAATTTAGTTTCTCATAATTTTTGTGTGTCAAGATTTTTAAAATTCAATTTTAATTGTGAACTGATATTCTTCTCCATCCCAATTTTTTAAAATAAATTGTCTTTATTGCAGGAATTGATAGATGAACATGCGCAAGGGCTACTAGGAAAAATAATTACAAAAATCATTAATGGTGTGGATTATATAAGAGAAAATGTGGGTAAAGATCATGTTCTTGCAATAGCTTCAGTTATCAGCACTATAGCCTTAATAGTGATAGGAGGTTATTTTATGGCATATCTTGTGTGAGTAGAACTGTACAATTAATTTCATAATTATATTTTTATAATTGAATTGAATACTATCTATAGCTTTTATTTAATTTTTTGTTCAATAGATATTATTTAAAATATTTTTATGTTTATTAATCATTATATTATTTAATAAAATATTTTTGTTTGAATGAAAACCTTAATATACATGTGCTTCATATGTTCAATGATATTTCGAAAAAAATTTATTTGATCTTATATTTGCAAGTTTAACATATTTTAAGGCGAAGTTTTTAAAATTTTTTAGAAATATATTTTATTTATGAGTTTAAATCTTAAGCCAAAATTTTTTCAATTTAGTCGTTTAGAAGAGGAGAAAATAAAATCTTGCAATGCCGAAAATAGCGATGGTTATAATCGCCAAAAGAATGGAAATGGAAAATCAAATGGAAGCATGAGCTGTACCCCGCAGTTGAAACTTCATGAATTGAGGGCTGAAAAATATAATGGAATGGTGAGAATGCTGAAGCCGGGATGTCGCACTATAGTATTATTGCTTGACATTCAGTCGCAAAATACATTACTTCCTGAATTTCATAAAATTGTATGGCCGTATAGGAAGTATGTGTAAATTTTAATGTAAATTTTGAAGAAATTTTTTATTATGCAAAATGAAAAAATTATAATCACTAGATAGATTATATAATATACGTCACAAATTGCAGGAATGTAACGTTGATGTTTGGATATATGTTGGTACACAGAGGTATAGATTGGTATAAAAGACTGCTCACACTTAGTCTCCCACAAACTCGGGAATTAAACATCAATCCTAGAAATTGTATAGGCACTGTTCTTTCTCTAAATGGTCACCGAAAATATTTTTGCATATATCATGCTAAACATCCAGAAGGTTCAAAAAGTCGAGGATCAAAGGTAAGGAGAATTTATATAAAATTTTTTAGTGTAAGCATACAGGTATCCGTTTAAAACAAAATTATAAATGTTTTATAAGCAGTCACTACTTTACAGAAAAATTAAATTTTTGTAAAGTTTTTTTAAATATCTAGCATTTATCAGCTATTCATTTTTATTTTGCATTGAGCAGCACATAAAATTCTCTTTTTTAAACTGGTTATAGAATATTTAATAATAAATTTTTTTTAATTAAAAAATAATTGAGTGAATTACAAAATGAAAATGCATATTGCTAAAAAACTTAGGAAATAAAGACTGGATTTTTAATAATACATTTTTATTTTGCTTATTCAAAGAAGCTTAATTATAATTTTATGTATTATTATATATATAATTCTATAGATATTTTCATTTTCCGCAATTCAAGAACAAAAGGTCAGAATAAATAAAATGACGGAACACGAATGATATCTAGAAGAAAGTTTTTACAGCTATAACAGATGGCAAGAACAATGCCCAAAGTATAAATTTGCGTATAAAAAATATTTCTATGGTTCGTAGAATCGAATTAAAGATACTGAGAAAGATTTATTTCATACATACAGAAATATCAAAATTTCGCTTTGAATATCTACATTTATAGATTGGATTCATGATCAGCCGTTTATAATATTAAAATTAGACAAAATTTTTTAAAATAATGAATATTTTCGTTATAGAATCGAAGACGTTTCGGAAGCAAATAAAAACAAAATGATTAAAAAAAATTTGAATTTCTTGAAAATATCTTTGACAGTCAAATTATGCGAATAAAAATATCAAAAACGAAAATAATTTTATATATAAATATGAAACGCTAATTATTGAGAACTTTGAATTTGGAACACAATTTTACTAATTTCTCCGCATTTTTTCATATTGAATGCTCCCTCATATTGTCCCAATCTAAATGTTTGAATACCAAGTTTCTCAAAATCCAAATAACGACAACCCATCATCTTCGCAAGTGTCAGAGCTTTTGCAAAACTGTTTGTATTAGTTATCACCGATAATATCTTTAGTTCCTTTTGCGCCACGATATTAGGTTGAATTGAAATTTCTTCATCAGGTGGTGGCATTCCAAAAATTAATAGTTGTCCTTGCGAATTTAACATTTTAACTCCGCGTTCTATAGAGTTACCCGATCCTGTACAATCTATCACAATGTCCGCTTTGACGTCGCACAATTTTTCAGGTGGCTCGATGCAGAATTTTAAATCCAGGCATTGGAATATTTTTCTTTTATATTCGCTTATGTCGCAAGCAATGACATTTCTGTGCCCTTAAAACAAATATTCATCGGTTACTTATAATAAACTTGTAATTATTTCTCTTTTTTTTACCTTGCATATGAAGCAGCGAGGCCCACAAACAGCCGGTCACACCAGTTCCTTGAATTACTATGTCCGAACCAAATGGTACATCTAACTTTGACATTGCATTTACTATGCAAGACAATGGCTGAATTAAAACAGCTTGACCCAAATTTAAACATTGAGGTATCTGAAATTTCCGATGCGATACTTTTAATTATAAGAAAGTTATTGTTCTTAAAAAAAGGAAATATTTTAACGACAATTTTTTTTATTGGGGCATTTATGTTCACCTGATGAACTTGGGTTTTGTTCACAACAATAAATTCTGTCCAACCACCATCTTTATGAATACCTAATGTATTTTTCAGGCCCTGACATATACATGCTCCAAATTGACCTCTAACACAATATCTGAAAAATGTGGATTTAAGGATGAGAAAATCTATACTTTTGATTTACACATGCTACTTTAAATTTCAGAATAGTATACCGTTATATTAAATTGCATTATACTTGGAGTAAATTGTCCTTTGGAAATTTTTTCTTCCAACTTACTTGCAAACTTGACATGAGGTGTAAGGATTGATGGCTACACAATCTCCGCTCTTTACATGTGACACTCCACTGCCAACAACACAAGCAATTCCACTAAATTCGTGGCCCATTATCACTGGTTTACAAAGTTTGCCAAATTTCCCCTCCATTATGGAAAAATCAGTGCCACAAACACCTGAATATTTTATTTTTAAAAATAACACAATGTTTGTATTGGAATATTCTTATTAATCAACGCGATAATTTACCTGAATAAACAATCTGAACGAGCACTTCATCCTTCCGAATGCAAGTTGGTGCGTTCAACATATAAAAGTTAAGTTTTTTACATACGGGATCAAATTGCAGAGCTTCCATTTTCGGAGTCGGTGCAGGAGGACTGCAAGGTGGAGGTGGAGGAGATGGTAAGCACGTTGTAGGACATGAAGAAGAACGGGGCAAATTTAAACTGGCAGAAGATGGCGAGCAAAGTGGGGTTACATTCTTGGAAGGTTTACTTTCTTTGCTGCAGGTTGCCTGTCTTAGCGATATGAGGGGACATTTCTGCGCGGAGGAAGATGTCTTGGAAGGTGAACGGGATCGACTTAATAAGTTAGAAAGAGAATTTCGTTTATTCGGTGATGAGCAACACAATGAACCTGAGCGAGCGGAAGTGCATTCTTTTGACGATCTGAAAGCAGAAGAAAACATTTAAGATCCATCAGCTTAAAAAAGTCAAAACCGCAAGTTTTCTTTGAGGTCGACTTGCCCATTTTTCGATCCGTCGCATGCACAAATTTTCTTTTTCATTTTTGAGCTCATTTGATTGAACCAGGGCTCCGTACTCCTTTTTCTCGAAGACTCCGACGAATATGGTTCTTCATCTTCCTGGGGAGGAGCAACTGCTTTGACTTCTTCAACACATTTTTCCTTTCTTTCAGGACATGCTAATGCAACGCGTTTACATTTCTTGATCAGATGACTTGCCGAAATTTTTGCATGTCTTTCACATTCTTTCGGATCACATAATGAGGACTTTCTCGAATTAGTGGAGTTTTTATATTTTGATTTCCGCTTTGATTCACAGTTACAAACTTTTGATTTACTGGAGCAATTTCCCGCTTCGCACATTATTAATGAACTTTTATGCCGAATAGGAGATTTTTTCACCAATTTATTTGACGTGCCATCGTCTAAGCTGTAGGTTCTATATTCTTGCCGCGTCTCATAATTAATTGGAATCTTCGTGTGTGTAAATTCTTTGGGTAGTGTTACTCCTAAAAAACAACTTTGTGTTTTCTTAATTTCGTTCGGGGATGCAACTCTATATCGATTCTGATTTCTTCGCGACAAAATATCTTTCTGAATTACGAATTCTCTTTTATGATGAAATTTGCAAAACAATTTTTGACTATACGAATTCTGGAGTAGAGACTGATGTTTTACATCACTATGAGTTTTTATGTCCGAAAGAGTAGGTGGCAATTTTTTAAATCTCAATTTTAGCCAGTACCTAAAATTATTACTTAAAGTTGTCCAATCGACTCCTTCGTCGGGTTTAATTACTCCAAATTTAAAATAATTCCACAATTTATTCCGAAATACAAAAAATTTAGTTTGAAACATGTTAATTTGAATTTGTTTTCGGTTTAAAATTCCGCTAACATTCCACGGTTTATTTATTTATTATCCATTTTTATTTAGTTATTTTTGTCATTTCCAAACAAAAAATTTTGAAAAATGAAAAAACTGAAAATTTTGGAAAAGAGAATCCTCTTCTTTTATTTTCACCTTGTAAGAAATTTAACTTCATACTTTTGCAGAAAAAAAAATTTATTCAAATTATTAATCCTAGATTATATTTATAAAAAAATTGGAAGACTATTGATAATTTTCATTGTTGATAACTAATGCAACGTAAAATTCTGTGAAAAAAAAGTTCATTCCATTTTTTTGAAAAAAACCTCGAAGTATGCTTTATTTTGTAAATGAAAGAAAATACTTTAAGTCATTTTAAGAATTCAACAGGTTAGGGTTAATTGCAAATCGGACATAATCCGGGAAGTAATCTTCATGTTTTTTTTTTGATCTTTGGTTAGGAAAATAATTTAGGTCTTACATTAGCGTGAAATTTGAAACCGAATACTATTAATTAAATGTAAATAATGAGAAACTTGTGAAAAATGAATGAAACCGATTAAGGTTCAAATAATTTCACAAAAACTTTTCAAAGACTACTTAACCAGAGATATTAAAATTTTCACTTCATTATCAAATTTTTAAGTTTCCTTAGCTTCTTTTCAGCCAAAATTGTAAAATATTTTTATGTACATTAGAGGAGGCGGAAGTAAAATAATTGTTAGATTTCTTCAATAAAAAACTAATATTTGAATTAACGCCTGCTTGATAATATTTAAAGAGTTATTAAATTAGTTTTCATTCGTTTTATTCACAGTTAAAGTTTATAATTATTTTATATTTATGAAATTTGTTACATTTTTTAATGTAATTAATACAAAAAATTTTATAAGTTTGCAAAATATTAAAAATAACATTTTTTATTATGAGAGGACCATTTATATTTTAAGGCGACGCTCGTTTATAACCAGGGATTTGTGGGCTACTAATTGAATATTATTAATCATTTTGATTCGATTTTAAATATGATTTCAGGTTCCATCTTTCATAAAGCTTATTTACAGTATTTAAAGTTTACAACTTTTATATAATATTCTTTGAATTTAATAAAATTTTTCTCCTAAGCTTAAGTTAATTGAAAGGCTGATTGGAAATGAGATTAGCAAGGATAAATCCTTCTGGGATGGAAGATGATTATGAAGGTTTTTTTATTCATATATAAACAAGGGAAATATTCGAAGAAAAGCATATGGAAAAATAAAACCCTTAAACGTTTGTTAATATTGAGTTTTTATTTTTAATTGTAGAGAATGATGAAAATGACAAAATCCCTCGGCGATGGCAGCAATTCGAATGGAAGAGTTGGTGGATTCATGGGATTTGACGATAGTTCAGATTCAGACATCGATAACACCCCGGACGTTGAGCTGGGAACGAAAAAATTAGTTGATGTAAGATTTTTAAACTGTTATAACAAATCGCGCAATTTTTCATAGTAATAAGTCTTGTGATCCAGAATCGGTATCTTGGAAAACTAGCAAATGAAAAGGCATACACAAAAAATATTTAATTATAACACTACTTGTAAACTGGATCTGAATGGCATGGACAGGGTGTGCTGCAAAAAAATAAAATTGATATCGGTTCGATTCAAAAAAACATTACCGATCAAATGAAAATATCAGAAAATCATAATAGTCTTAACTGTTCGTCAAGCCAACTGATATAATTTGACGAACGGTATAGTTACGAAATAGCAATTAATGAAATTTTTACTTGTTGGTTTCAGGAAAATGATAAGTATAGCGACGTGTTATTTCATGGGGATCTTTTAGTTGGTTTACCTAATTGGCTCGATAGACTTTTTGAGGGAACGACCCACCGTTATTATATAAATTATTGGCCCGATTTTCCTAACAAATAAGATTAAAAACATTTATTTATTTTAGTTGATTTTGTTTTATTAAATTTTATCGTCTCTCACATTTATGAAGATTGTGTTCAAAAATTATTTTTTCTCGATGAAAAACTTCACTTTTCACAGTCATCTAATCCCAAATTACCAAATCATTTTAGTTTGATTTTAAAAGATTTAAAATGTGCCATTTAATTAACTTTTTTTTATTCGATTTAAATATATTTAACAAAAACAAACTGAGAAACTGGTATATTTATGTACATATAATTACTTTTTATGTGATTGAAACAAAACGTGTACAAAATGTAAAAACTAAATTCGGTTTCGGTTTTGCGCTTAAGAAGTAAATATGTAATTTGTAAATTTTTGATAAAAATGTACCAGATTTGTATATAACTTTATGAAAAATTAATTATTGTTGAACTATATTTTAGCAAGAATAATTCACTATATAAATTTAAGATTTCGATATAAAGATTTTATTCAAGATTTATAGGAGGCCGGTCATTGTTACGAGATGCTTTTACCTAAATTTAAAAAAGATAAACTAGTTTAACACATCACAGAATAAGGGCCTTCTTTTGTACATAAAATTGTATATATTATTCGTTGAATATAATCTCAATTTTTATTATAAGCCTCAAAACAAATATTGTATGAAGAAGAATTTCATTTCACAGTAACTTTCATTAGTTGAAATAAAGATCATGACATTGTTAATAATTTTGAATATGATAAAAAGATATATTATTATTAACGATGGGCTTAGACATAAAAAATATTTAAGAATTAAATTCACTTTTAAAAAATCCAATTTGTGATATAAATTGTTAATTTTAAGTGAATTAGCGAGATCTTTTGGATCTGAATTGTTTTTAGAATAAAATTTTGAATTTTGGCCAATAGCCGATCGATTCGTTTTTGAGGACGGGAATTCATTGCGATGTCTGTTTTTAAAAATCGCTATCATACAAAGAATAGATCAGGCGGAAAAATAAATCTTCAATAATTGCGGAAAACTAAACCCAGGAATTAACATCAAACAACCGCTTTTAACGAAAGAACTATTTAAAGTTCAAAAATCTTGAATGATTTTAAATTTAAAACCAAGGGAAATCTTTTTAAAGGCAAAGAAAGGGAGGAATTAATGAAAAGCGAGAACTTATAGCCCGAAAAAAACTGAAAAAATAATCAAACCGTGCAATATCGTTATAATAGTTTTATAGAAAGAGACTATCTGTAGTTAAGTGAGAATTTGTATTGAACAATGATCATTGCGAATTTTCAATCTTTACTAGCCAGATAACGATTTACTTTGTTTTTCAATTCGAAATATAGATTTAAACTTTTAAAAAATTTTTTTAAATTGGGCCCGAAGAAAAATTGCACGAAGTAATTTTTTTTGAATTTACACGTTTCGTGCTTCTTATATGTTTAATTTGACAAAATTAGAATAATTTAATATAAAAAACAAGTATAATGAATACTTATCTGTGAAAATAAAATTTTACATAACATTTGAATCAAGGGATGCGTAAAATCGAATTAATTAGTAGAAATAGTTTGAAAAACTCGCTTAATTTGAAAACTGCAAAAAATTTTTTCGAAATTAATTATTTCACTGTAATTAAATTACACTTATACTGCCATGAAAGAATATTTTCGCCTATGTTTTCTTCAGTCGTTAATACTGACTTAATTAATTATACATAAGTTCAGCACAATAATTTTTTGATAATTTATAAGAGGTAAAAATTCTTCAAAATTATCTTTCAATTCTGTTTGAAGAAAATTTTTATAAATGCAAATAAATTGTTTTAGTAAGAAACAATCAAAAGGAAACTATGTTTTATCTATTAAAATGAAGATACCTCTATATCAAAGAAAAACGCCTTACAATTTTACTTTTTAAAGGAATGTGCTTTAATTTTCCGATTAAGCCTGTAACATCATGATTATTCAAAGTATGGTAATAGTTTGCACATCAAATTTGATTTATTTTAAAACATTTAACACAACAATTAAAAAAAATATTTATACCAGAAACAATTTTTTGTTTTAATGAAATTACATAAATTTTCGCAGTGAAAAATAAAAGAAAATAAACAATTACGCCATGTATTTTTACAAAAGTATATTAATAACATTACTGTACATATTTAATGTAATGATAAATTATTTAATGCACTTTTTCAAAATAAATAAAACTTAATTTCCTTAACAATTGATTAATTCAACTTTTTTTAAATAAAGCAGAAAAAAAATATCTTTCTAGGTAAAATTTTGATTTACCAAAATCTGGAGGGTGCTGAAATTTCTTACATTGATCTTAATGCATTCATTTAATTAAATTTTTTAATGTTTGTGCAGAAAAAAAAAATTAATAAATTACTTATATGGTCTCACTTACTGTATTTCAAATGTAAATTAAAAAAGCATAATTTACCTACTACAGACCTGCATTATATGTAAGGAAATTAATATAATTGTTTCCCAGACACTTAAAAAAAATAATACGAAATAAGAGATTCCACACTCTTCTTTCTTTTTTGAGACTGCTCTTAAAAATTAATTAATTTAATTTTTTTACCATTGTTTCTACAGTTGAAATTCGAGACTTCAGTTAGTTGTAATTAATTAATTAATTTTTCTGTTTACATGGTTATTTAAAATAATGATACAAAAACCGAATTGTGCCCGGCAAAACTTAGTAAATTATTCAGTTTCATTACTTTCATTTGTTAATACATGTTGTTGTTGTTGTTGTTGTTGTTGTTGTTGTTGTTCTTGTTCTTGTTCTTGTTGTTGTCGCTGTTGAAAAGTTGTTGCATTTTATGTTTATATCAAATCAGAATATTCGAATACTCTTTTTTTTCTTTTTAAAAGAATCGACAAACAAATTCTTTGTATTAGAATCAACTTTATTTTCAAAATATTCATATTACTTAATTCTAATAAAAATTTTATATATATTTATATACATGTATTTATGTGATAATGCATATAAAAAAATGTTTCTAATTGGGCTCGATTCACTCAGGGTGGTTATTATTAAATTTTAACGTAAATTTTATTTGGCACAGCTGCAGTAACATTAAGCGATTCCTATTTTTGTTTTAAACCGATAAAAACTTTATTCCAATCATTCCAAATTGTATATATACATATAGAACAAAATAAGTTTTCTTGCTTCTGATAATCCAGTGATATTAAAATAAATAAAAATAGTCCAAATGTTAAAAGTTTCCCGTTTTTTAATTAAATTAATTCTTATTAAAAAAATTTTTAAATTGGTTGCCTAAAATTTTAAGAAAGAAACAATAATTTTTAAAATACTCGAAATTTTCACGTTATTCGCTTTTACGCAAATTTTAAAAATATTTTAAAAAATGTTTTAGCTTTTACATCAGGTTTAGTTAAATCTTTTTTTTCAAATCACACGAAAATTTCTAAATAAAAGCTCAATCTAAATTAAGCGAGGCTAGAAAATTTACTTTTCTCCCTTCCCTAACTTTTACTGTCTTCGCAGTTTCGGACTTTCTCAATGTCAAAGTAACAACATCCTACTATATGGCTCTAAATTGAATTTAATATCCATTTTGGTGTATGATGAATTTTTTTTCATACAATAGTATCAAAAGTGAATATGATGTCTACAAAAGCAAATTGATAACAAAAGCTGAATCTATTTTATGGTAACTTCACTCCTTATGCGATTAATTGCTGAAAATTAGTAAATTGACATTCTCAAAATGAATTGACCAGTTTTCTTTTTGTTTACACTCAAAACTGTCAAAAACATAAGTTTTAACCTAAATTATATGGAGGTTTGTGTAATGAAACTCAATTTCATTACCATTATATTTCAGGAGTGAATTATTTTCATGTTTTGGAAAACATGAATAATTATTTTATTTAAATTATAAAGAAAAATGCAATTTTCAATTACATTTGAGAAAAAAATTAGATGATGAAAACAAAGTGCAGAGCTAATCCTTTTTGTGTTGAATCAAGCAGCAAACCCAAAAGTTATGAAATTTAACTTGAACACTACCTTCTCTTCACAAGTCAAAGATCTTGAAACAAATTATTTTATCAAGTAAATCAACAATTTTAATCAACTAGGTTTGTCTATTTGAAGTAAAGGAACAAAGTGTCATAAAAAAAAAAAAAGATTGCCTTGAATAAATGAAATGAAGAAATTTTAAACTGAATACTAACAACAACAGCATAATTTATTTTATATTTTTCATTTTATAATTTAGAATAAATTAATAAAAAAAAAAATTAAGATTTTATCAGAAGTTTTTAATAATCAAGACCACTAAGCATATTCATGTGCAATAATGTTGCTTAACAAAAACTTGCACATCGTACACTGTATAATAAATTAAAATTGTATGTACATGGCAACTTTACACAAAAGTTCAAAAACAAATAACAACTTAAGTGCAGTTTTACTTTTTTTAAATTTAAGAAAAATTTTCATATGGATTTCTGATTAAATCAATCAACAGTAATTGTAAAAAATGTAATCTATAAGGAAGTAATAAAACATTACATGAAATAAATCTTACTAAAACTGCTAATTGATGTTCTAGCTTTCCAACATCATTTATTCTGAAAAATAAAATGTAAGATAGTGATTTCAGTTGTCTTATTTAATCTTGGAAAAAAGAAGATTAAGAAACATTTATTCATTAAATATAATTAAATAATTTTGGATCTTTTTAATTAAAAAATGTCAAAAGAAATTTAAAAAAAATGCAATACTTCTATTAATCTGCTGAAAAACAATCAAATTGTGTACATTGAAAAGTGAATGTAAATCTTAATTTATACTCTCTATACCTAATAATTTTATTTGCAAAATAAAAACTCACTTTTGGTGTTGGATTGCATGTAGGCGCTAGTGATAGATTTAGATCTCTTTCACAATTAGAATAGGCCATCCCCAAGCCAAAACCACCACCAATAGCAACTGGCCATTTTTTTCTTTTACAAAATAAAAGGGAAACAACACCACCGATCAACAGACCTCCTCCTGAAAAAAATAAAATTGCAAAAGATTGTTGCAAAATATGTTTATGATGCAAATCAAAACTCCATATTATAATTAATTTTTTTATGCTGCACGAAAATTTTGAATTTGAATTGAATATTTGTTTACAAATTACTCGTGCAAATCAACAAAAATTTTAAAATCTCAGATTTTCGTATCTGAAATCGCTTTGAATTTGATATTATTATTTTCCTTATTACCTAACTTTAATACCATATCGGTTATACATCTATCCCATTTTCTACCGATTTCATCTTCCTTATTAATCTGTGGCGGCGGACCCGGCTCTGTCTTGCAAGCCATCTTGACGTGTCAGGGAATTTTATCAAGATTTCTGAAGCGACAAATTTGGAAAAATTAAGATTTCTTTTTTGAAAACAAAGCCAATCCTGATAAAAATATTGTTAAATATTTTGCAAGAGAGACGTAAAGAACGCTGATATTTACATTTTATGTATTTTGAAAAATTTCTTAGCCGCCATGAATTTGATAAAAATTCATTTGTTCAATATCAGGTAATTTTCTCTCCGAATTGTTTTCATTTTGGTATTTCTGAACGGGACGTTTAACTTTTTAACTTTTTTTTCTAAATGAATAATTCGTGGTTGTTTTAAAGTTAAATCATTTTAAGATTATAACTGGAATTCGTAATAATAAAAGAAATAATTATTACTTTTTAATTTCTCTGTTTTCCCTGTTTTCTTTGTATGTGTGTTAAATCCCAAAAGACGAAATTCTCTGATTAACAACGAAAGGAAGGAACAATGAAGTTTAACCCTTATAGTTAAGTTTAAAAAATGAAATCAAGTTGAGCGGGAAATTGAAATATAATTTTTTTGCTCTTTTAAAGCAGGAGGTTAATTGATATATTTTTTCACCATATGGGCCACCAGGAGAGAATTTAAAGTTTTCTTTTCATGATATTTTTAAAAAAACCAATTTCCCTCCCACTGCGAAATTGCTCTGTGTTGGTAGACCTGCCCAAGGTGGAGTAGTGCAGAGAAAGCAGTGAGAATACTTATTTATAAAATGGTTCTTACGTTTTTAGTTATGATATCGAAAGTGATTAAAATGTAAAATATTTTTCATAGATTTATTTTGTATTCGCGACATAGGAGAAAACGACAGTAGTTTGTTTGGTAAGTTGTTATCAATTTGTAAGATATGCTTTTCAACTGGCCTACAATCATTATTTTTATATATATTTGAGTTTCAGTTTTAATATTATAACACTAAAGATGATGTGATTGGTAAGTTTCACAATATACATATAGCTAACATTTCTAATATTACTTTTTAAGGATATTTTCTGTATCCAAGTTTTCGTTAATATGGCGTTTATACGTATTATTATTATTATTATTATTATTATTATTATTATTATTATTTTTAACCTGCTTCTTTCAAATCCAGCTGATAAGACATTAAGTGAGGTGAGGCATAAACGAGAATCACTTTTCAAAAATATGTGTTTCATTTTATAAAAATTAACCATTTTGTTTTTATATTGCTTTTTTCAAATTATTTTTTTATCTTATTTACATTGATGTAATGATTTGTAAACTATCAAAAGTAAGTTTAATTAACATCAGGCTAATCACTTTCCTTATTCAAAATAAATTTAAAACTTCTCATTCCATATTTTATTTAAAGTGATGTTAACTAAAATATTGTAAACAAATATTAAAAAACATTTTATATAAACTAATATTAATTTATCAGACACAAAAAGTGAAATCAAGTATATAAAGAATAAATGATTCAGTTCTTAATCATTCTTCAGGTAGTTCTTAATGATTCAGTTCAAAATTAAATTTCTTTTAACATTCATACAAGAAACGACAAATATGTTAGCATTGTATAAGTATTTATATAATTATTTAATAAATAAATAAATTTTTCAGATTACAAAAATGAATGTCATATTTGAAAAATTGTGATGTAACATTTTAGCTATTTTAGATATTAAATTTTTAATAATTTTTAGGTTTTTAATTAAATTTCAATGATATCCATGATTTTTACATTAGAACAAGTTTTAATTTTTAGTAAGTTTCTAATTTTAAATTTCAAGTTCTTGAAATTATTATATATTTCCTGTTTAATTTTTAATAGTCTATGCATCTCCTTAATTGAGTTTTACATTTTGTAATCTTTAGTTTTTGAATTACTATCATTTTTGTTGCAGAAATTTTATATAAGATGTTAAAAATATTGAAGGATAATATTTATATTGGAAAAATTTTTAAAAATTGCATTTTTGTTATCTTTGTTTTATGAAGGAACATGTAGCTTTTTTAAATTATAAAGATAACTTCTATAGTTTGTTAAGAAAAGTTTCTGTTTTAAAAATTTTTAATTATTAGCATGCTTCATTTTTAATTATCTATTATTTATCTTGTTAACCTTGAGAAATTTTCTAATTCATTACATATAATTTACAATCAATGTATATTAAATGATAAAAAAAAATAGATTTTTAAAATTTATCAGATATATTATTGTTTTTGCATGGTAAAAAAATAAGAGAAAAACAAAATTTATGCTTATGATTATCAGTTTTCAGTGGTATTGATTTGCTAAAACTAAAAAAGTTATATCTTGGTCATTTAGTATTTTATCAATATTTGAGGATTTGTTAAATTTTTTTATCAACTAACATTTTTGTTAGACAAATTTCAGCAAATGAAATAACATTTTTATGTTCATTAATTTTGTCACCAGATTAGTTAATTTATTAAGGATATAGATTAATACTAAGAAATTTATTTTATTCATTTGGTAATTTCAGAAAGTGATGTCTTAAGCCAATTATTTTTTTCACTTGTGACTTAAAGTCATTACCAATAAAAATTAATTGTTGGCTTGTCATTTCATCAATGATATGATACATATTTGTATCCATGCTTACATATATGTATGTATCATGTATATGATACATGCTTATATTAATATAACTTATTTGTATAGGCTACATAGTTTTAAGAATCAAGATTAGCCATTCAGCATGTGCATAGTCAGGATTTAAATTTTGAAATTATTTGGCCTTCTGTTTGTTTTTGCTGTTTTCGCCTACTCATTTTTTTATGTTAGTCATTGACATTAGATGGATATCTGATAAATAAGAAAATTGTGTGCAATGGTTAATGAAAAAGTATATGTCTTTGTATGTAATATATATTTTCATATATATTACATATATATGAATATACATATAGTATTCATTTTTGTAGTAAGTTTTAATCATAAAATGTTGCGTATAAAAAACAATTAAAAAGCTGAATATTTGTTAAAATTTATGAATTGACCTCTTGCCCAGTATACTGTATGGATTTTAGAATTTTAATTTTTTTCATATATATTTACTAGTGTAATGAAAATTATTGTTTATTTGAAAAAATGAAAAACAATACAGTTGAAAAAATTTAGTAACAATGAAAGTTACGTTAATGTAATATAATTTATGTTTCTATTCAAGTTAATTTTTTTTACATTTTTGAATGTCATTCGAAAATATTATATCTTTCTACAAATGAAAGATCCAAGGATTAGTATTCACTATTGATAAAATTTTGTTTTCATTTATATTTTGATTAGTTTCAAAATCGTAGTCCTCATTTAGGGGTTTCCAAACTAATTAATACCGTTTATAAGTTAATTGATTTAATTCTTAAAATATACTACCCTTAAATATGTGAAAGTTTGAATTTAAAATATAATTATACAAAGGAATAAAATGAACTTTAAAAGTAGGCCGCTATTCGAAAAGCCTGTTAACTTTTGGTTTAATATTCAACATTTGCGGCATTCAGTTAATAATATGGTGGCATGGAATATCTTTCTAATTCTTGGCCAATAAATTAATATTCATGTAATGAGTCAATTCAGGTGCTAATTGTTTTATTAAATAATATCATAAAACGTAATATTGTCGCATGACAGTCTAAAAACTATGTCTAAACCAAAGCCATGCTGAGATGTTTCTGTGGCACCTCCGAAGATTCAAATAAGCAGATTCAAAGATTAAAAATAATTTTTTGAAGATTGTATTATAACAATATACTATTATGTTTATTTAAAAAAATATGTAAGTAAAATAAAAATAAATTTCACAACTTTTTAAAGTTGAAATGTTGAAAACTTTAAGGAATTGTGAATTATTTAAAAAAATAAAATCGGGGATTCAAATGTAAAATTCTGTCATTCATTGAAAATTAAAAAACGAGTTTCGCTGTAGATGAATAAAACAATAATTCATATTTTTACTTTAATAATAATAATAATAATAATAATAATAATAATAATAGTAGTACTAGTAGTAAAAGTGAATATTATTTTTATAAGACAAACGCAGAAAATCTCCATGGCAACGATTTTTATTTTTCCGACATTTATTTATTTTAGATTGTTCGATTGTTTGATTTTCGATTCAGTCATCGGATATCGAAAGCCCTCAGATATTATATACCTGTTGAAGCATCTTATTGATCTTTTAAACAATGTATTTGAACCATGAATTCTAACATTGAACTTTGCATTTTTCTATTTTTGTATGAGGTTATAGCTTTGTTCTGTTATCTGGCTTGACAACAACCTAATAATAAATGAATTATTAATGGATAATATTACATAAAAATTTCTTAATCCGTTAGAAGGATTAAAGAGCTTCTATGGAACATTAACATATATTTTATTTTAAACATCGAGATTTATACTTCGATGTCGTTTTATGCTGTTTCATACTAAGATTTTTCTCTTCATGAGTTACTTTCATATCCTTTCAAAACACCCTCTAATGGATAAAAACATTCTGTATATGGATAAAAACTGCAATATGAATTCAAGGCTTAGCTGAAAATTAATTTTTTTATAAAAAAATTATTTGAATCTTAAATCGTTAGAGAAAGTTTTTATATTGATTTCTTGCTGAATATTTTCTGAACTACACTTCTATCACTAAATTAATCTATCATTAGTTGAATCGTCTAACAAAATTTTATTTTTTAAATTAGTATTTCATTATCAAGAAGCAATATTAAAAATATTTCCGAAATCTTAAGTTAATGTTAATTCCAAGTTTTGTTATAGCTTTCCATTCTATTAATGGTTTTCAATTTAAAGAATTTAGTAGTCTTTTTTGTAACTTTCGGCGTAGTCATTAACTTATCCTTCTCTGTGTTTTATGCAAGGTCTTCTTTCTTTGTCTTTCACCTAATATATTATTGGTTTCACAATTTTTAAATGTTTTGTAGATAATCTTCAAATGACATAGAATAAGTTAAATTTATTGAACTTATCTTTCCTGAAGAAAAAAATTTTTTTTTAAATATTGTGAAATTAATGTTGTGTACGCAAAGGCAGATTTTTTAACCTTATTCATTTTCTTATTCCTTTAAGATTTTATAGTGAACCAGAAATTGTTCTTACCTAATAATTTAGATGAATAGATATTTTTTTTTGAATGAATGACTTTAATATGGCACACCATTAATTCATCAATTAGTGTCAATAAAAAATTCAGATGATTTTTACTGTGTAAATTATAAAAAAGATATTTTAATATGATGTATTTCAAATGATAGGATAAATTTTTTTTCATCACATATATAACGTCAAGTTCGATAACGTTCATGAAAATAATTTAACTTAGTTGTGTCTGCAGCAGTTGGACGAAACATGATTGCCTCTGTACGTAATGCTTGCATGGTTGCTCCGTAAATATTGGTTTTTGCATAGAGAAAGTGACCTGGAATGTTGCTATATGTTACGGTTTTGGTCATAAATGAATATTACCACCAGAGGGCAATTTTTATTTTCCCTTCATTAATTTAAGCACTTGTTTTAATGCTTATTCCAGTCCATTTAAATAAAGGATAAAGGCGTTTCAATCAAATTTCTGTTGTAGGAACCCATGGCTTTGTCTATTGATGATTCTTGTAAGAAAGCTGGCATTAGTTGATAAAAGCCCAACAGTTTATTAATAAACGCTTAAACGATCTACGTTATACTTTTCATCGCCTAATAAAGAGAGGAATTGCAATGAATATAATTAACATTGCCGAAGGGCGATACATTAATTTTTTGCTCTTGTTTCTGTATTCCAGGAGATTTATTAGCTTCCTAATAAAATTAGAATGATAGTGTTTTATATTTTAAAGTCGAAAAATAAAATATTTTTCTTAAGTGACTGAAATCGTTCATAGATACGAAACCATAATGGTTAAATAATAATATTTTACATGTAATTTATAATGGATAGAAGATTTTTCCCAAATTGTTTTTACTTCTTAATTTAATCAAACAAATAAATCTAAGATTTTTGATGTTATAAATTCAAATTAATAGATTAATATTATATTTGCATGATCAGATAAATTTTAATTTGAAGATATTTTCAATTCAAAATATTAAGTCTAGCACGAAATGTTTGTCCGGTGATTAATAATAGAACATTCCCGAGTCAGATATAATATAATTTTTTAGCATAGGATTTGCATAAAAAATAAATTTCACGTTATTGGGTTTTTTTGGTTAAAGTTGATTTATGGGTGCGTTTTTTCCATATGATTTTATGTGATTGTGCAATGAAAATTCGAATGCACAATATTATATGTTTTTCTGGAAAATAAAATCTGTCATAACTGTATATTTTAAGATTTTAATTTGTATATCGTTTGTTTTAGATGAAAAAATGGCGCCAGCTCCACCACCTCCTCCTGGACCACCCCCTCCACCGTTAATGCCTTCGTCAACCCCCTTAAAAGGTGAAAGTAATCAAAGGGGGCTGCTTCTTCAATCTATCAGAGATGGTACCAAGCTGAAGAAAACCGTGACGGTGGATAAAAGTTCACCATTCCTTCCCGGTAAGATTCAGACGGGTGCGATATACTTATAATCGGGTTCAGTGCGGAAAATATCCATCGAATATATATATCAAATCCAATTTGTATGAAAATAATTGCGTTGTATCAAAGTTTAACAGTTTACGTACATTATTAGCTTAACTAAATAATTCATTTATGATCATTCTTCTGAATGCCTTTTTTTTTTCATTGGCTGATTTATCAGAAAGTGCTTTGCTTCTCTTTTTTCCTTTTAAAAGAATTATTTGTTTCGTTCAGTTTCTTTTTTTTAATTTCGTTGCAAAAGTCAAATACTTAATGAATTTGAGACTGAATTTTCGAAAATCCACTTTCATATTTTCGAATTTTTTAATTGTCATATAAATGTTTAAGGTCAAAAAGCTTAAGTTAATTTCCTTAAGTATAGTATTGTGAATTCTGTCACATTAATTTTCGGTCGTCGTTGCCGATTCACAGATTAGGTGTATAATTTGTGATTTCAAGAGACTTTTTGACATAGTAGCGATTATAAATAAGAACTGAAATGAGCTCAAACAAGGTTAATTTTCAAGTTTGACTCTCTGAGACTCTCGGGTCTTTGCTCTGTTTGCGATGATATTCATTCAGCAGGTACATTCAGATCGTATCTTCCTTATCGAGAGGTAATGGCTTTCAAATGTATTTGATGAATTAGCTCTTATTTAATAATTTTATTCCTTAAAGGATACTTTCCAAAGCATTAAATTATGGAGCAAATTCTGACGTAAAAAGGCACTTATAATTTTTATACTAAATTTTACTAACAGAATTTAAGGAAAAATTTAATCTATTTATTAAAAGTCTGAATCTTATTTCCAGCAAATAAAATTAGTTTTCATTTTTTGGAAATATGTATTTTAATTGCATAGTGGACAAGTGTAAAGATCACTTATCACTTTTAGTTTTATTTTATTATAGTCTTTATAAGATCGTGTAATCTGTTAAGCGAAATTAAAATTTTTTATAGGAGCTTTGGATACATATGTATGAAAAAAGCTAAGAAATCAAATACAATAGTTATTTTTTGTTGAATAAAAGTCATAATTTTTCCGTAACACTCTTAACTTCTGATAAATTGCACGTTCAAGCGACCAGATGAAATTCTGAATTTATGGATTTTTTCATCGCATAATCATGTCCAAGTACGAAGGCTGATATTGCCTTTCAATTGAATCATGCCTGAAAAATTTTAGTAATGAGCAATTGCCTTGTACGATAATCAATTATGTTTGCCGTAGATATTTTGTAGGCAGGGAATAATTTTGAAAATTTTTTTTTATAAATTTCAAAAATTAATGAAATTCGGACTTCTCGAACTTTTTTTAGGTATCCCGTCACTATGCTGTAAGCCTAATTACGTCCCACAGCCTTCTCCATATCAGGATCTCAAGGTTCTCGTGCTTTATTAGCAAATTTTCCATCCACGCTTAGCGAATTCATCACAATATTTTCTTTCCTTTCGAGGAGGTTGACATACTGCATTAGTTTGCCTGATTCATAGAATGAGCAATCGTGATTCATATTTGTGAGAAAAAACAAAAACCATGTCAGATTTATGGGCGAGTGCCTGGAAAATTATGTTGGACATTACAAAATAAAGTTGGCAACAGTTTTTATCGATGGTCGTTATATAATTATACGTCACTCTTTAAATAACGATCCACGGTCGAAAATGAGAATTTATGAAAAAATATTACGGAAAATGAAATACGTTAATGTCTTTAAGTTTAGAATTTTTAGAAAAAATTGGTGTTATATGAGTTTAATATGAATTTTTTACGTGTAAAATTTTTCTATGATATGCTAATTGGTTTATCACCTTTTTTTTGATGAAGGGAAGATTCAATTCGCACCCGTTTGTCTACAAAACTCGCCGGAAGTATGATCTCCACTTCCGCTAAAATTATTTTCGTAAATTCTTCCCGCAGATGTCTTGAAAAGCAATCATAATAATTAGAGTTGCTACCAGTTGAACTGCAGTTCATTGGCCTCTCAGATACAAGCTCCGCAAGGTTTGATTTTGGGACATAGGTTTTGCAGATGAGAAAGCTTAATTTTCTGCGTAAAGAAGGTTCCCACACTTTCTAATTTCGATCAAAGTATGACAATACAATAGTGAAATATGATAGTACACCATAAATTTGTCTCCGGTCGGTGGTAGTTTCTGAGAGTAAGGGGTCTCTCCCGCCAAAGATTTCTGCTATCTTTAGCCAACCCGACAGTACTGTTACTATGATGCTGTAGTTTCAAATTATCTGAATAATCAAGTATCCGTGATTCTCATCTGAAGATATGTTTTCAAGATGTTTCGAGGAAAAATCCAAGTTGTTTCCTCATATCGAACCTCGTCAACCTCGTTATAAATGCTAAGACGGCTCTGCAGCGATCCTAGATAGTAACTTTTTAAACAGCAGATAATTTATTTTGTAAAGTCCCACTGACAAATAGAGATTTCACATCTAACTGACAAAATCTTGCTTCGCTTTCTCTCGGAATTTCTTCATCATGTAATAGCGATACTCCCATATGAGTGTGTCATCTGTGTGACATGGCAGATCGACACTGGCGAAAAAGGAGTAGAATAAAAGGCTCGATAGGACGACATCATCATAGGCGATGCAGCAGAACACATCGATTCGAGATTCTAAGCCCTGCGCTGCAGCATTCCGTTTTGCGAATCGATCCTTGTGACTTTGGATAAAGGATTGATTGCTTCAGGAGATAATTCGCGCTTTTAAGTTCGACCTGACGAAATAAACTTCAAATCTATTAATGTTAGCGATCATGGAAGATTCTCGCGAAAGTGAACTACAATCGCCAATTGGTGTTAAGTACTACCTCGAATGACATCAACTGCATCAAGACATATATGACGATAAGCTATGATATTGTTCGTCGGAAAAAAAAAGGTGGTAAATCCTACTACGAAAACCCACGAAATCAAGTATCCAAAAAGTTGCTCCCTGAAGGTCGTCGGAGTATCTCTTATGGATGGAAGAGACCTGGTTAGAGCACACCAAAAGGCTCCATCCAGCTCCACTCCCGTCAATTTTGGAACGGAGAAGACTTGAAGCGAGCCCCAAATCCGGCACGAATTACCCCCAAAGGTAAAAAACCGATTACGGTATCCGCATCGGTCTTCCAAAGCAATTTACACTGGAAACACTCGCTTTGATAACAGCTTCCGTCAAAAGTTCCTTCAAATACGCTTGACATATGGCGGCCTAAGAACGGAACAGATGTGACGACGCGAGAGGACGCGTTTCCTTAGAGGCATGCGGGAATCGTTCGGCAAGAACCAATAAATCACAGTTCTTCCATGAGGTGCGGAATTTAATAGAGGCATCGTAAATGACGCTTTTCATTTAAGAGCCCTACGAGAATATTCAGACCTTCGTCACCAGCGAATCGCGGTTGACACTTCGCAATCTCAGTCCTTCCGCCCAGTTAAGGAGCGTCCGCCTTGTAAGTTCTTTAGCATTCTCAAATCATATATCCGGTGAGATCAGCAAGAAAGAACATCCTGGTTGAAAAATGTGTGCTTATGTGAGAAACCACACCGTACAGGAACTCTTTGAAGCTCTCAGCTCAGCTTTTTTCAGGGGAACGTTCCATGACCATCAGATTGGAATAAGCGAATCTAAATCCTAAATCTCAGACACCGATTGAGGATGCTCAAAAAGGATCGAGTGGCTGTGCTGCAACGGAACTTTCCTCGAAGTTGCTGCAGCAAATTGGGATGCCGACGACGGATGCTATGAATAGATCGGATATCTCTCCCACAGTGTAGGTGATCTTTTTTGTCCAACTTGCGATGGATTTGCTTCGAGTTTAAGTAATGGATTTCTAATGATTGCTTATGGCCGTCCTCTGGCGAAAGCCAGAAATTTCATAATCTCTCATTGTCAAAGCTAAAACTCGCTGTCCCATGGGTCTGGTGTATCTTCTTGGTGTGGAGAATCTTCACCTCGAGTACTGCTCGAAGACGATACCACCATTATTTTCAAGACGGAGTAAATTTAGGGTCCACTCGTAGTTTTTTAGCAAAATTTTTTTTTTCCATTTGCATTTGCCTAGAAATGGCGATATTTTTAGTAGAAGCACATCCACACTGCATCGGAGAGCAAAAGTTGTCAGTTTTAAAACTGAGTGATGTTTAAAATTGAAAACAGAAACTGCTGACATGAGTGTCACAGATGCAACGAATATCGTATAACCGAGTTCCACGATCACAACAAAATGGTACGATCCTCAGAGAAGTCACCAAATTGATTTTATCCTGATTTTGCATGCCAATTTATTATTTTGAAATTTTAAGATTCGATTCTTATAAACCAACACTAACGTGATGAGACATTCCTTAATTTAATTTGACTTCCTCTTCAGTATAAACAGCTCTTTTATTTCTAAACTGAACTTATTTCTATTATTGTTTTACCAAATAATCTTTCACCTGTAATTCACTTAATTTAGAGTAATTGTTTTTGAATTTATACTCGAAATTTTAACTTTACTTATTTTATTTTTTATAATTGGATTGCTTTCAATATAAAATGAAGATCTTTCAGCAATAAGTGGTAAAATAATCCGAGGAAACAAAAGAAGAGATTAATGTATATTTGTAGAGGAAGAAGATATTATTTTCAGTTAAAAACCTCCCATTCGTCAGTAGAAGAATGTGATTGAAACTTTTTTTAGTGATGTATAACATTCTTTATGAATATATATATTTACATATAAATGTTAAATACACACTGTAAAATGGTGAAATCTGATTACAGAAAAAAATTACTAAAAACACTGACAGTAAAAGTATATATAATTATTGCGTTAGCAATTTATATATGGATATTTTACGTTAGATCGTCTACCAGATGGATTTTTTATTATTCTGAATTTAGAATTGTTTAAAATAGGAAAAATATTTTTCTTTTTTGGAATAACTATATATGAAATACTGTATTCAAATGATTCAAGGTACAATTTTGTCCATAAGCGGATTTTATTTAACTTATTGAATAGGAAACTACCCCGAAATACTTGAAAGTATCTTTTTTAAGCAAAACATGTACGGTATTATTAACCCATTCGGTATTTCATTGAGAATTACAGTTTCCGATTTGAGAATTGATGCAAGAAGAAAATTCAAGGTTTTTAACTTCTAAAGTTAATAACTTTAATAGCGAAGGTTTGAATTTTCAAGAAATGGAAGATACCATTTATCTTCTCTATAATTTTTTTTTTTTTATCGCTATCGCCTGCCATTCGCAGTGACCATAACTGCTGCAGCCATAGTTTTTTGGAGGGCTCATTCAATATCATCATCTTCCTCAATGTCTCCTCGAATGGTATCCGTGAAATAGTTTTATTACATTTAATCTTCCCTAGAAATTTTTTTGATGATTTTAATATTAGTGACAAAACCATAATTTACAGCTAATCTTTGCTTTTTTTTATGCTCGTCATGTTAATTAATACATTTAACTTCAAGATTATAAAAAGCAACATCCGACATTTCCCGCATTATCGGCGCTACATGTAATTTTTGCATATCCACAGAGAATTAGGTTAAAAAATAAATTATTTTGACGCTTTTTGCCCATTCAACTTCCTTGTATTTTAACATTTCGACCTTTATTTACAAATATGAAAGATATATAAAAATTTTTATTGAAATATAATATAAAAAAATTTTCATTTTCGACCAAGAGACTTTCATAAAAAACAATCGTGGCTTAATCCATATTATATTTAACATTTTAATCAGTTCTAATAATAGCAGTGTGAAAAATAATATAAAACCATGAAATTCTCAAACTATTAATTTTTTAAATTAATAATTATAATAATAAAAAAATGAACAAAACTTTTTAATACGATTTATATTATGTCCCCTTTATTCGAATAAGTAATATTATAAAATCATTTTTTATTTTGCTTAGGGCATTCTGCATATGCAATGAAATTTATGTACAATTTTTTATTTTCATAGAATTTTATACTGTAATTTATATGAGTTAGCAAATTTTAAATCTCAGTATCTTTTTTTAGTTGGATATCATTGCTGTTTGTAAATATATAAACTAAAATGATTCTGCTGTGGCGTTTGCATGCCAACTGATTTCTACTGTATACAATTAGTATGAAATTTCGAGAATAATAATGATAAAAATTGATGTAAGTACCTGCGAATTGTGATATATATATATATATATATAAAATAGCTAAATTCAAATAATTATGATTTCTTGAAGCGAAAATAATCCTTACATTAATCAATGATGTAATGCCATTTTTAACATAAAGAAGAAAAAAATTTTTCTTTTCTTATGTGTATATCTATATTCTAGTGACAATTCATGTGTGTATATATATATATATATATATAAATCATATTACTGAGGTGATAAAATACATCCGTAACTACTTATATTTATTATTATAACTGTAAGAAAAAGTTTTCTCAGTTTTTAAATGTTACTTATGCCATTATTACTGATTTAATCGAATTACAATGATGAAATTCAAATTGATGGACGTTATTGCAGAAATAATAATATATATCAGTGGAAGCAATTAAGCTAAGTTTAAATCTATATCTGAAGCTTGCAGCTATATACTCTTGTCGGACTGACAGTTGTGCGTATGAGCGTGAGTGACTTCTTAAAAATAAATCGATCATCAGGATCTTCTCATAACTTTATCATTGCTAATAACCTATTATGGTTATGACTAATTGTCATACCAATGACAATGTTCTATGATAGTAATAGTGATTTGTTGTTAAAAGTTTCTAAGACATAGAAGCTATTCAACATAACGCAGTTAGAAACTACATTAGCTATATTCACAAAAATCGTATTCTGATCGTGCAGCTGACATTGATAATGTCATAATTTATTTGTTAAAATTATTAATGGCGACTAACAGATATTCATTAAAAATGCCAAGCCCCATCTTGTGGGAGTAGTTCAGTCATTAGATCCTAATATTTCAAGCGCTATGGTTTACTGATTAGTAATATTTTTATGTATTTTTATGTTTGGAATAAATAATGTAGCCGTAATTCATATACAATATGAGTTTGACTTCTTTTTTCAAAAGAGCCAGCGTATCTTCATGCGGGGATTTTTGACGGATAGCTCAGTTGTAATTCTAAACTGAAATTTCGTAATTCAAAATTAGTTAATTCTAAACTGATAATTTTATATTTAAATGTAATACATATTACAAAATAATGGCGTGGATAGGTTATTGTAAAGCATATGCTTCAACATCTCATGTTTTATCGCTAAGATTGTTATTCTCTTGGAGGTTCACTCTTCACTGACAGATAATTTAAGAGCATTCTTCCTTTGTGGAGGATGAAGATTCTGATATCTATTTTACGGGTAAATTTTAAAGGAGAAGTGATTCAGAAAGACTGAACTGCTGCTTCCGCATCTCATACTACTTATTTGATTTTCTCTACGGTTAAATAAGTCATATGTGAAGGGGCGACCCCAGCTACAGGATTAGTAAGATCATACATTTATTGTTAGGGATAATCTAAAAATTTATGCCTCGAATGAGATACTTAATTCAAAATAGAAGCCCTGTATTATATGAGTGCGTGTAGCTTCAGACTTGAAATTTCACAAATGTACAGTATGAAATGGATGATAGAATAGGGTGAGAATTTCAACCTAATTTAGGAGCCATCTAGATTTGATGAAGATTTACGAAAACCTTAGAATTGTATATTGGACATGCGAAATTTCTCTAAACAGGGTTTCCGACACTGCGGCAAATTTGGAAAAACTTATTTCATTACAACAAAATCAAAGTTTCAAAATGCAGGCAGGAATTGCCATGATTTACGCGTTTGGCATCGTCAAGTCTTCGGTAAACTCAAGCCAGGAAAATAATACATATGAATCACAGCCTGCACCAATAATACTCTTTTCAAAGAATTCACTTGGCATGCATTTTATGGGACAGAGATCTCGATCTGAAGTGTCTGCGACTAAATTGTTCTGGAATTCGTAGGTAAGATTTTTCGGGACAAAGATTCCCAATTAAAATTCGGACAAAAGCACGAATTTTGGGATGAGAAATTATTTCTTTTGATCATCTGTCGAATCAAGGAAAAGATTGCTGCAAGATCTCGTGGTCGACCATTAAACCAATCGAGAGAGGTGGGAAATCGCTTCAGTCTTCGGACTACAGAGAATCAAAGCCAATGAAAGAACATTCTGGCAAGCATATGCGCTCGAGTGTCTTACAAATGCTTAAGGACCGAACACCTATCTTCTAGACTAACCATTTCTTAACCGAAGAATGTTGGATACACCATTTACTAGAAATACCTCTTTTCCATGAAGCTTAATATGTATTAATGATATTCTGTACCTTATTGTTCTTTTTGGAAATGTGTTCAAGGGGTGGTTCCTCGCGGTACGTTTGCCAAACCGTATGACAGTATATCGATGACCGATAGCATTCAATTTGAATCGGGGGCAGTACGAAATCCTTTCACAAAAAGGCGGACTGCACAGAAATAGGAATTCATGCTCTTATAACAAAAAAACAATGAATTTTTAACTCTCACACGGTAGTTTGATAAATTTCTGAATAAAAAGTAAATGGAACCGAGCTAAGTTCATTAAATACTAAGTACAATCTTGCAACTATACAATGGGTACAACTCATCCCTTACCAATGTCATTTAATTATGTTTTGTATTTTCCTCCTTCCGGAAGTTACATAGTCAAAAATGATCCCGATTTCGGTGGATCGTATTTTTAGGTAGATCGTCTGCTTATACAGATTTTGCTATTTCTTCCATTGAGGTTTCTATCTTCCTTGGTTGAAAAAATTATAAAAAGTGATGTGAGGGATTTAAAGTGTTTAAAAAGACGAAAAATGGCTTTTTTAATTGCGCAATCTTCAAGATACTTTTTTTTTAAATGTCAACTATGATAATCGCCATGTCAATATTTCGACTGATATAAGCCTGGTAAAGTATGATCTTGAAAATACATAAAACTGCATAAGCCCAATACATTCAAAGGTTTCTGCGTTTAATTTTCTACAATCGTTTACCAAATCATATTATGAATGCATTTTTATTCTCATGTTGATAAACGAAAAAGTTTTTTTTATATCCTGTAATGTTGTTTAAGTAGGAAGATGTACGATAATGAATGTGCATGTGATAAAAAGAAACAAAATTTGACGCAAAAAAATTATTTCTTTTTGATAAATATTTTATATTAAACTAAATGCGAGAAGACTTTAAATACCGAAGAGCTCACCTATTGTGTTAAAGATATATACTTTTTTATGCTTGATTTAGAGTTTTGTTTTGCTATAGAACAGAAATAAACAACAATACTTATTTTGATCGTATGAAGAATTATTTTATAGAAATCTAATAAAAATCTTTCCTTATGAACTTTTAAGAGACGTAATATATATAAAACTAATGTATTCTATTTTCTAATATTTAATTTTTTTTAATTTCAAGAATAATTTATTTGAGGAAAAATAATATTGGAGCTTAATATTTTAATTTATTAGTAATTGAAATATTAATGTGAATATTTAATAGTCGGAATTGGCATTAAAACTTCAAACAATAAATTTAAATTAGGTTTTAATGCTGTTTTTTTCTGTCACAATATTATTAAAATACTATAATAAAAAAAAAATAAGTTTTACTTTATTACAAGATTCATTTCATGTTTAGAAAAAAAATTGACATTAACTTGCTATTCGTAATTTTTCATTTTGTGTTTCAAAACACAAAATTATTATATTCGATATTAAGCACTCATTTTTATACATCCATTTTTCTTTTTTGTTACAGGAAAAACATCCTGCGTGACTAGTAGTAACAATTTAGGCAATGATTCTAGTCGAAATGTATCTTCCAGTGTAGGACATCGAAATCAGATGAATGTGAACGGGGGTGTGCCGCCCGGTTTGGGAAACTTATTCGCTCACGGAATGCCAAAATTAAAGCCTACAGGTTTATCGATAGGTAAAGGAAAAATTGTATTCATTTTGTCGAAATTGGTATTCCTGAGCTTCTACTTCTTATTCTTCATCATATCGTTAAGGTTTTAATGCCTCGTCCGATTTTTGTAATTCTCAGCTGGAACAGCCGCCTTGTCTTCGAGAGAAGTGCAGACACTGAAGGGACTGTCTTCTGAAACGAAAACAAGGGGCCCACCTCCACAACCCCCTCCGGCAAGTCAAAAACCTATATTTTCTGTAAGTACTACGCCTTATCAGCTTATTATTATATTTAGATAAAAGCACATGGGAAAGATATCGAAAGGGAGCATGAGAATCATACGTAGAAAAAAGTTTTAGACAAACCTCTTGAAAGGCTTGTAATTGCGCAAATGAGACATGTATATGGTATTCTAGGAGCTAAATCTTGATTAATGGATCACAGTTACAATTTTATTACAGATTTAGAAAAAAAATTTGTGTTGTGGTTTGGAGATTAGCATTTTAATGGATGTATAGTATTATGATATAACTAAAATATATTTTCATTCATGAGCATTGGCAAGAAATTTGTGCTTTAGAATAGGATTATGTTAAAATATATTTATTGCATGTATTCATTAATAAAATTTCTTTTTCTTTTTTTATTTCAAGTTAAGAGCCGGTGTTTATATATTTTTTATTTGTTTCAGAGTGCCTCGGATGCCACTTTAAATCCAATCGTATCATTGAACGGGACTTCAAACAGACCGGCACCACCAATTCTTCCAAGTAAACCGCCCACCGGTGGCTATGGCAAACCAAATGTCGCCCCCAAACCCCCGGTATCAAAAGAACCAATTTCTCCAAATCAAAGCTCATTACATTCTCAAATTAACAGTTTAAATAGTGCTTTACTAACATTAAATGACAACCGTACCGGAAGCAGCCAGAATTTATCAGTTCTCAGTCAGAGCGATCAGTTAAGTAAGCCGTCTCCGCCCCCGAAGAAAACGTCAGTGAACGGACGTCCGGGAGTAAACCGGGCTCAGAGCATGCGAGCGCCGAGGTCGCCACCCGTGGCACCGACCATGACTCCTCCTTTTCCCCCGAACCTAAAGCAATCCCTAGTCAAAACCCCAAACAGTTTGCATCAAAGTCAGGACAGTTTGAACAGCAAAAATTTTTCAAAAACGGGCACTCTACCGCATAATTTCATTCAAAAAGTGGCTCAGGTGCCACCAAGCACTCCGCCTCCCCCCGCACCCAGTCAAAGAGGTGATTACCATTTAAATTCCTTAATTTTGTCCCACGATTCCAGGCGTGCCCGTGATAAGTGATCATTATTTTTATGTTTCAGGGACGCCCACGCGTCCTCCGATTTCAAGACCACCTCCACCGCCTTCGAGACCTGCAGCACCGCCGGCTCCACCGCCACCTCCACCTCATCGAAGTTCACCTGCTCCACCGCCACCTACGCTGTCGCAAAGCAGATTGACCGTAAGTATTAAAAATCTTTATTAATCGTCTTGTACTTTATCCAAACGATAAGAAATTTTATGTCATTGAACAATGAATAACAATACTTTGGAAGGAAATTTTATTTTTTCAATTTTTGTACATTTTGAAAATGAAGAAGGCTCGATTTAAAAAAGAAAATAATAAAATAAAATTAATTCACCAATTTTTACCGAACACTGTTAAATTACATTTCAGGCGTCCAGTTCTGGGCCCCCGGCACCTCCGACGAGGAATTCTTCAATGCGCAACGGTGGACCGACACATTTAAGTAAGAAGCAGTCCATCAACATGCAAAAAAAATTGTTGAAATATTCGATTGAGTAAAAAAATTTTCGTATTTGTATTTTTTTTTGAAATGTAAGATGCTAGAAATGACCCGAAAGCTCCGAAAAAGTATAGCACATTTTAGTATAAAATAAATTTTAAGGTACATTTTAAAATAAAATAAATTAACTTCAGTGATTTTCCCGAGCCCCAGTTAAACGAATTTTAGCTTTTGTTTAATGCATCTGAATTATATAGTTTCATTAACACATAAAAAATCACTCAGTGAAGGGGTTTAAGTACTCAATCGAAAATTTTTTTAAGAAAAATATAATCAAACATAGTAATGTTTAATTCATTTTAAATAAGTCTAGTTGCTGAGTGTAAAATTGATTCAGTCCGAAAAAAGTTCCGAGAAATCACATTGTTGAAAAAAAAATAATATAATAATTAATATTTGAAATTTGTCGAAATTTATTGCTGATTGAAAAAATCTAAATCTCTTTAAAAACTTTTGGTAAAAATCCTTTATGCATATTAATATAATTTGTAATTTTTTTTATTTTCAGCCGAAATAGAAGACAGATTTTCAAGTTGTTTTCATAGTATACACGAATTCCCTGAACCTGGAGTATACAGGAATGTTGTTAAAAATTATAATACTAGGACATCAGCAAACGGTATGCTTAAATAGTTTAAATATTTCAGTGCATTGCACGCATTGCATATTATTTTTTTCCTGTGAAACTTTTGAAAACTGCAATAATGGTTCGCTAATCTGAAAGCAAATACGTATTTTTTAAAAATCAGCCTAAATATTTAAAATTCGGTAACTTCGGTAGAAATAACCTCAATGTAACATTTGAGAAGACAGTAATGGTTGTTAATCCTGATAAAAGTTTAATTAAAAAATGAAATTTTTCATAACTAAATATATGAAATAATTATACTGTATTCCGTTATTTATATGCAAAATAAATTAATGTATGAAACGTATTTATATATATTTATAAATTTTTTTTTTTTTTTTTTTTGTATTAATTTCTCGTTGATGTTCAGGAAAGATTTCATTTGTTTTATTTTACAGCAAATTAAATAAACAAATATATATTTTAATATAAGTGTATATATATCTGGCTATACATATTTTTTTAAACATTTCATCCGGCAGGAATTTTAAAATCATGGATAAGTTGGAAGACAGAAAAAAAGTGGAATGGCATGGAATGGGAAAATGTTCCATTGCTCCATGAATTGGTATCAAATTTTTTTTATATGGCTAAGAACTAACGGAATTAAATTAATTAGTTTTCTGTTATTGAAATAAAAAAAAATATTAAAAATAAGCCGTCTTCCCTAAAAGGAAGAATTCGTTATTTTGGGTTTATGTTGCGTTTGTATTTAAAAAAAAATTCAGCTTCTAGGCGACATTTAAATCCTTTGAATGCTATGTAGATTAAAAAAAACGCTCATTTTCTCGCTTACGTTACTTGCTTCTATTCTTTTGCATCCGAGATGGGTGCGGCAGTTATTCATATTCACCTAAATGACATTTCCCAAATTTCAATTCAGAAGCTACTGACTATATGTTCGTGCTACAAATAGCAATATAATTTAATATATGTATACTTATTTCTGGTGATCAGAGCTTTAATGTTATCCTTTTTCGTTAAAGATATAACCGATAACTTTATGGTAGGTAACTTAAAATTTCGCTTGAAACTTTTGCCAAAGTGTTTTTTAGGATTTTTACTTCTAAAGACCGAGTTAAAGTGCCTGCACCCCGATGAATTTGTGAGTTTTTTGAGGGCAAGAATAGTGAGTCATTACAAAGTGATTGGTCTTCTGCAGAATTATAAATATCATGGTTGAATACATAATCCATGCGATGATTTGTTGTTCAAGGCGGTTTCAGATGCTTCCTTGATTTTCTCATATTGAAATTTTATTTTTGAATCTAGCATTCCGAAAATTCCTGTTTAAATATGCAAATGTTTCATGCCGGTTGATCTTTATATTTTGGAAAAAAATATCATTATGACCGTATGCATGACACGTTTCACAAATAATGTTTGAATCTGTTTCTCCTCGGCAACTAAGTATGATATTATTGAATTTGTTGAAAGCTCCTTTAAATTAGGAACTGAAAACAATTAGATCGCTTGGGTTTTCTGTATATTAATTCACGAAAAAAATGAATCTCAGTAAAATCCATCTGACCTCATCATAAATTAATTTGTTTATTATTTTATTTTTTTAAGTGATATGCGTCAACTCAGAAAATTAAATTTTCTCAGCAATAAAAAAAATTTGCTACAATACAAAATACTTTTCCACATAAGGTGCCAATTTCATTGAAGTCACATTTTTAATTTTGGCGATAATTTTTATCGTTATTTCTGTTTTCGATTACTAAGGGATGCAAATAAAATTATCTGTAGAAGAATAAATTAATTGTTCACTTATGTGGCAAAGAGCATAAAGATAAAATGAAAATATCTGTAGGATTGAGGAACGACCATAAATTATTGTTGAAGTTCTTTTTTTTGGTCAAAAATTAAAATGTTAATTGCTTATAATTTCATGATGCAAACGCTCTAAATATTTGATTTATTAGATGCGCATATATCTATGTGAAATGCAAATTATCAGCATATTCAGTATAGTAATACATATTAAATAGAGGCATTTGAAGAATCTTGTAAGGTTTTGTTTCCCTCATGAAAAGTTCTGATATTTTACTGTAAAATTAATTTCACACAATTAATGTATAATTTTAATGAAAACAAAATTCTGGAGAAAAAACCTGAAAAATGAAATTATTTAGTTTTATTTAGATTGTTATTAATATTATTATTATTTACATACTGATTAAGAGTACTTTTACAAGATGAAACTTAGCTCGAGAAAAAAATATTTACTTTTGAGCTGAAATTATTAATAATTTATCGAACCATTAAAGTGCTAGGTTTTGGAACTTTTTTGATTCCAAAAAATCACAAAAATTTTCATATCTTGTAAAATATCGTTTAATTTGTGAATTAATTTTATTATAAATAAATGATGAAGATATTTTTCAATTCAAATTTAAAATTTCAGCTAAGCAACCAGCTCCACAACCCCCCATTCATCCCCATCCAACGACACACGTCCAGTTGAACAGTAAAATGTGGGTTAGCAACACGTCGCAATGCTAGCAGAAGGTAATGCGCCTAATCACCTGGGTTCGTCACAAGTGGAGGACTTACAAATGATAAAGGAGATATACTGTTTTTTTTTATTTAGGAACAAGAAAAAGCAACTTGTGAGGGGAAAAACAAAACAGCACGAAAAGACATAATTATATATATATATAATTATATATATATATAATTATATATATATAATTATTTTCTTTTATATTCGGAATTTTTCCAAAATGAGAAGAAACTTGCTTCCAATGATAGTAGATTAAATTAATGTAAAAATATTTAAGGGTGAAACGGAAGCTGCGACTCATGAAATGTAACGAGTAAAATGACGATTTTAAACGCATTTACTTTTAGAAATTGCCGGATTTAATTTAACGCAAAGCAAGTTAACGTTGAAGTGTCAAAAATTTTTAAATTTCTTTCTGCTTAACAGTGTAAATTATAAAATAAGTCAAAATGATTAAATATAACACAAAACTAATTGAAAAACACACTTAAACATGTGACCTCGTTAATATTTTTTATGAGTGAAAAGCTGTTATGATCTGTGCCTTCCCTGATCAATCATCTCATTGATTTTTCATCAAAACAACCAAAAGATTTATATATTTATTTATAATAAAACTATTCTAACACTTAATAAAAAGTATAAACATTTATATGAGCATTATTTTTTCCCCCTTTTTTTGTATAATCAAGCGCACGATTTAAAACTCAACAAATGACATTTCAGAATTTTGTATCACATACTCCAAGAAAAAGTAATTTTCGTTATTTGTATACGATTTCACAATATTAAATAAAAAGTTTTTTTTAATTTCAAATTATAATTAATTTATTTTTTTACACAAAATTTTTCTAAAACCATTGATAAAATAAATTTTCAATATATATATATATTAAAAAAATATTAAAGTTAATTTAGACAGCCATTGAAAACAGTTCTTAATATTTGATGAAAGTGTAAATTTGACATTTACATGCATTCAAAATTTAATTAATTTATTTTTGAAGTCGTTAATAATGATTTCAGAATAGAAGAGGCAAATACAAATAAGATAATGTTCATAAAACTAGATATTATAAATGAAAATTATTATTTTAGATGAAAAATCGATTGAGGTATTATTATTTAAAAATTGTACGAATTTTGTAAGAGGGTGAAAAGGGGACCGGTGATCGTATCTCCGGATCAATTTCACTTTCGATATAAAATGTTATTTTTCAAAATATTTTATTATGGTCCTCTTCAGTCTTCCAAATTTAAGGCCGCATCCTTTAATCGTTAATACATTAAGAATAATTTTTTTTTTTAAATATGAGTTGCTTTTGCGTTTGAAAATCGCCGCTATAATTTCTTACCGAGGTCAACAAACCTTATATATGAAAATTTAAAAAAAATTTGGAAGAATTGAACGCTATTAATTATTAAATTAATCCCAATTAGTTACTGAGTCATAACTTTGGATTAGTATTAGACTAAGTCCACGAATAGTGACATATAATCTAAAAGCGTTAAGCTTTTAATAATTGAATCATAATTACGATAAAGTAATAGAAAATAATAAGTTTGAAATTTAAATGACTAGCGTATTAATTTATTGCCGATGAAAGTGTTCGGTTAAGTTATTACTCAAAATAAAGCTAGAAAGAAAAAAAATCTTCGACTCCTTCTCAAATTTTTTCTTTAAATTCAATTCTTTAAAAGGCTACATCAGCGATTTTTAAATATAAAATTTATAGCTGTTTATTCTTTGATAATTTTTAAAGTTTATTTATTATCATTTAAACAAGAAAAAAACAAAAAAAAATTCATTTCATCCTAGTTTCAATTTGGTAAATGAATGCAATAAAATGCGGAAAAGTTCTGAGGTTTAGCTTTAAAATATATTTATATATATATATAAAGACTTTATTAAAAATTTTGTATTTAAAAAAAATTTATAATAATTTCATTAATTTATTTCTAATTTCTTGTACTTAATAATTTATAGACTTTGGAAAGAAAATTAGAAATGTTAACATTATTGCTTTCTGCTAATTTTAAGATAGCCCAGCTTCAAAATGTTCACTTCAAGAAAAAGTTTTATTTGACTCTTAGCTAAGCAATTCCTCTTATTTAATAGAATTTACAAATTGAACTTTTATTTCTACCTCCAATCATAGTACTTTTTTCGTTTTTAGATTTAGTAAACTTGTTGAGGTTGTAAACTTTTTTAAAAATTTTAGTCTAAAATGATTTATAAAAGCTGAATATGTTAAATCACTTAATTATAAAAATTAATTCAAATACAGGGAAAGAAACAATTACTTATTTATACCTTTGAGTATATATATATAAAATTATATATAATGAAGCATAATTGCATCTCAAATATGAAAAATTATTAACCTGTAAAATATTACAAGTGTACGGCAGAAGCAGTATTCTTAGCATTAACTTAACTTTCAAAGTTTCATATTAAAATAAAAAATTTTGTAATTTTTATTTAATATTTAGGAAATACTGAAATAATTATTTTTTATTTTATTATTTTGAATTTCGTTACTTCTTGTACAGTACAATTGAATATGTAAATTGATATAGATTCATATTATAAATATTCGACGGGTTTTGGATTCATTGTTTGTATAAAAAGAAAAAAAATCAAAAAAAAATTCGATCTGATTTTCTGTTGTTAACAATAATTTTATTATTATTATTATTATTATTATTATTATTATTATTATTGCTGAAAGCAAAATCCATTAATAAAACGATTTCGTAGAGTAATTTTCGTTTTATTAAGGGTTTAAAAAAAATCTTAAAGTAGAAGGGAAAAAAAAATTTTTTTCACACCTCCTCACAGTGATTGTAGCTGATGTAATCTATGGATCTCTCTCGTTTTTTTACTTTGCCATAACTTTATAACAGTCCCCAAACGCAAATGCAGGAACCACTTCCAGTTTGCCTGTGAAATTTTGGTTGAGGCTTGAGCATTAGTTAATTTTTCGCCAACAGCACAATTGTCTATTCCTGTTCTTTTAGTTGCGAGTTTTCATTATTTATGTTCTTTACCAAAGCTCTCTTGTGTTTGTTTTTTTTCTGTCTTTTTCCCGGGTCATAATTCTTTGAGAGCAACAGGTCTCGTTATTTCCTTACGCGGCAGTCCAGATTTTCTCAATCTCCGCGCCAAAAGAAGACTTGTCTAACATTCGATCGGCCGCTCAGCTTTGCTACAACTCATTTCTGTGGTTTTTTTCCTTTCATCGTTGTAAAATTCAAATTCTTCTCGCTCTATTCAAAAGTTTTTGCTGTAACTTTCCATTCTGAAGTGAACCCGGTTGCTTTCTGTTTCTGGGAGTCGATTATATACATCTTATTTTGATTCAAGGCGCAGTACCTGATTACCAGGCGTGCGCTAATTTGCCCAGATTCGCAATTTTATTGGTTTTGGCTCGGATTTTCTAACGATTTCGAATGACCCTCCAATATCTTTTTTCAACATTTCCACTTTCTTTTTATATTCTTGATTATCACATTGGCAGAATTATTTTTTTATTTTTGCAATTTTTTCGAGATCGCCCCCGCACTTATATTCGGCAGCGTTCTTAACAACGACAGTAGCCTATCATACATCAAAATGTGTCGTCTTCAAATGGATAATCTTTTTTCCAAATGTTTTTCCGAAACATGCAGACTGGGACGCAACTAGTTTACATAGTTAGGTACCAATTTAGCTTTGGCAGGCAAAGTCGTTGTATGACGTTCGGCTATTGCTTTGTTTAGAAATTTCCACTCCTCTTTCCCCAAAATTCGTTTGCTCTTTTTCTGGCATGGCAGTCACTTAGCAGCCCGTCCTCTCGTCTAATCAGTGTCTAGCCGTTGCCTTTCTGGGGAGGTTTTGAAACATTTACCACGGCAATTGCTTCAGTTTAGTTTCTAATCGTGGTCTTTTGATAGGCAGGTTTTATTTTTGAGCAGTTACATTTCTAAATTTTTTAAATTGCCCTTTTTTGTTGCCTCTTTTTGATTTTCAGTTTTGTATTATTGAAGTAGATTCGTATGAGAAATGTATTTTTCACGTGTGCTTTGCTGCCTCGTTAATTTTTGAAGTCCCGTCTAAATCTTTTAATCGACTGTCTTCTGTTGTTGCCAGCGATTGCTCGCTGGTGATACTTCGCAGAATGCACAATGTGCCGGCTGGATGCAAATTGCAGATGGTAAATCTGCAATCTTGCGATTCTCTTTTGAAGCTCCTATTTTTCACGGATGTTTTAGCCAGCATTTAGCCTGTTTTCCTCCTCCACCTTATCAGCTTTGAATGTACCTAGCCGGAATCTGTTACGGGCGATATTGCTTTTGGAACTCGTGAATTCCACAATTACAAGGTAATTTACATCGTCGGATTATTATTGTTGTCATTATAATACACCATTAAAGTATAAAAATTGATTATTTATTATTTTGGATTTGAGTTATTTACAGTTATTTTTTGTTTTTGAAATGATTTGATCTTTTTTGCGTATTAGTATTACAAATAATAGTCAATTATTTCATTAAGGAATTAAAACAACAAAACTAAATAACATAAAAAAAATAAAGCAATTATTTTGTGTATAATTATCGGTGAGTTTAAAATATTAGATCTTATGTTCTTTTCATACATGCAAAAAAAAATTATTCTCAGAACTCAACGTATTTATGAAAAATAAATCTCGTTTATTTTTTCTGAAAACAAACGAATGAACGAATAGCGAAAAAAATTATAAAACGGAATTGTCACCGTTCCTTGTCATGCTCAACTTAATTCAGCTCCCTCATCTCGTGGAATGAAGAAACGTCATAGTATTAATGTAATAATGCTGAACATCAGAGGAAATCATCCTCACAATAACAAAAAAAAAAAAATTTTGTCTGAACAATTGTACGTTATAAACAAAAGAAAAATTGCTCATAATTTTATCTTCGTGTGATATTTTTAAATCCGGTAAATCTTGTTCAATCCACGCGCGTCGCGATACAAATTTAATTAACATAAAATTAAATACTATATACGTTCTTAATAAATAATATTTTGTATATTGACTTTTTTAAATTTTTTCCTTTGATGAAAAATAACCTCGAAACTGATAATTACCCGTCAATTATTAATTTTTAAGATCCTTCCCAAATTTTTATTAACAATCAATTTTATACAAAATATAGTAAATATGCACACAAAACTGGTGCATTAATTTAGGACTAAAGTCGCTGCTTTTGTTGCGTGTTATAGAATTAAATCCAGCAATAGGAAATCGGTCTAAACTTTACCTACTAGGATGAGAACTATGTCGCATTTGAGTCAGATCGTTTTGGGGTCATATCGCGGAGCATATTTCTTACAAAATGTCATACAAAATACAGAATAAAGTTACAAATAAGCAAGAAGCTACTCGTACAGAAAAACAAACACCAAGTATCATTTTCTTATTTATAATTATATTAATATAAGTTTATATAAGTAATTGTTTATTTTGTCGCTATGATTTAAAATGCAAATCGGTCACAGATATATAAAAGCTCTTCATTAACGTAGAAGGTGATTAAATATTTCTTTCTGTAAGTCAAAATAATAGTTATTATTTGTTTCTCATCATAAACAAGATTCAAAGCGTAGCCAACAAACTTCCTTAATGAAGTTATTTACATAAAGTAATTTATTATTTAAATCATATTTTGGTTATAAGTCATTCGTTGACTATTATCTTTCAATCTCATTGGATTGAAAGATATTGAAACTTTTCTGAAACTTCTTTCGACGATATTCTTATCTTTCGGACGAAGACTTTCGGTTGAAAATCGAAAGAACTTTTTGTATCAAAGGAAATTTTCTTCCATCTTTCCTACATGTTCCATTGAAATCTTCCGAACTGAGCGAATATATCATTGCTCCGCCCAAATTTTCCCGAATAATGTAAGCAGCCTGAAAAAAAATTATTTGTACGATTAAAAAATTATCCAGGAAATGGGCAGAGAATTAATTTAAAAAAGCAAAAAAAAGGGCTAATATCTGTGGCCATTTGAGCATTTTTTATTGTTGCCGTCTATGTGAAAACGTTAACCTCCGTGTCAGCAGAATTCGAACAAACAAATTTCCAGAAGTGAAATATTTACCTAATCACGGCATCCTATTCGATTTGCAAATTTAAAAAAAAAATTTTTTAATGAAAGAAAAAATGATGGAAGGGACTCAGGGAGAAACTGACAAGGAAAGGGAAGAACCCGTAATATTAATACAGCACGACTGGGAAAATGCTCTCTTCTCGTCTAAAAAAGAAGTGTGGATATCTTGTAAGTTCAGAAACAAAAACAGTATTCACTCGAAGCTGCGAATAAATTACCCCCAAAGGGACTTCACATCGGATGATTTCACCGTTATTTCCATTGGGAAAAACAATCTTTCTCTCGGGCACAAAGATTCCAGTGCTTCGTGCACGTTCATCGCGCCGTCTCAGACATTTTCCGGCATTCACGAAAAGAAGATAGTCGCGTTGGACGTGTCCAAGGAGGGTTTCGGAGTTTCCGTTTGCAGCGACAACAACTTGGTCGTTTGGAATGCGAAAACTGGAGACGCCCTGATAACTCTTAAGGGTCACGTAGGAAACGTGTATAAATCGAAATTTTTTCCGTCGGGTATCGTTATTTTATCCGGAGGGGCTGATATGCAAATGAAAATTTGGTGCGCCAAAACGGGAATATGCCCCGTCACCTTGATCGGTCATAAAGGTGCCATTAACGATTTCTGCATAGTCGACAGGGGAAGAAACGTGATTTCCGTCTCGAAAGACGGCACCGCCAGACTCTGGGACTGCGGAAAATCCGAATGCCTAGGGATAATATTTCGATCATCCGACGCCTTAAACTGCTGCGCCATTGACACTAAACAAACCAACGCCATCGAAGACAGGGAAGAAGAGCTAAGCGACAGGGAAATTGGAACAAGGAACAAAATACTGCTCATCGGATCTGAGGAAGGATTCGTTTACGGCATCGCCGTTTACAGGAGGAAAGTGATTTTCACCCTAAACTTATGTTCGGCTGTTAATGTCGTATTGCTGAGTAATGGCAAATTCGTGGCTGGCTGTCAAAATGGAAAAATTGAGGTTTATCAGTTTGCCGATGAGGTAAAAAAAATAAAAACTTATTTCGAATCGAACAGTCCTATTTTAAGTGGTTGCTTGTACAAATGTAACTCCTTCCTAATTGGAAGAAATGATGGAACAGTTAATTGCTTTCAGTTTGACAGTAATTCCATACAAAGAATTCAATTAACAGGGCCAGACTGTGATCCAGTTTACTGCATTTCCTCCTTGGGAGATGAAATATTTACAGCTTGCAGAGATTGTAAAATTAGAAAATATATCATTGAAAATGCAGTATTTGAGAGACTGCATTCATGTAGGCCTTAAATTATAAATTATCAGTTGAAAATAGTGTAATTATTAAGTTATATCAAAGTTATCAAGTTGTGCATTGGGAAAAGTAGAGTCCTTGAAAAAATATAAATTATTAATAATAATCCAAAGAGAAAAACGATATGTATCTCTTAAAGCAAAGATATTTCTCAATCTCTAGAGAGGTCTTAATATGATCTTATGATTTTTTTTCAGCCTAAATGAGAAAAACAATTGATCAATTGTTCAATTAACTTGCATTTGAGCACTGGCAAATATATTTGGCAAAATAAACAAAATATTTAAAGCATTAAGTTTTAACTGTATTAAATAATTATCCAATGTTTGGGATAATTAACTTGTTTTGCAGAAATATATTTTTAAAAAGAAGGGATTTTAAAATGACAACTATTACTATTTTTTTTATGAACTCTTGAACTTATGTAAGATTTTTTTTTTTTATTATACTGTAAAAAATAAGAAAAGTGCTCATTTGCAAAATTTGCCTTTCACATTTTTAAACGTATATTGTGAATAAAGTAAGAATATACTTTTATTAACTAAAATTAATGATTATTTTAAAAAAGTCAATTTAAGATCATTTCACATGATTAAGGTCACTTTTTAAGCATTTGAAAGCAATATAATGCTTGCCTTTCATGTTAATGTTTTTACAGACCTTAAAGTTAATGCCAGTTTATATTATGTAATCTTTTGCATGATAAATCATTAGGTTTTGTGACTAAAATGAAATTTATGGAATTTGAAATAAAAATAATCTAATAAAATTTCATTGTACTTAAAGAAAAAATTTTACCTTGTATCAAATGCAATAAAGATGTGGTACACTCTTAAAAATTGATTTCTTAATGTTAGAAATCTTTATACAAATGGTGAAATTTTATAAAACTGAACTATTATATTCCATTAAAGTGGATATCAACTCACAATTATTTGTTATTTAAATACTGAAATTCATCTATAATATGTTAGTCAAATAATTCAACCTTCATTGAAAATTTAAAAAATTAAGTACTTAAGATTTCACAGCAATTTTATGGAAATCAAGACTCATACTTGTTATTTAAATACATACATCAAACATCTCATTTTCTTTCACAACTTGCTATCCTATTAGATATTATTTATTCAAAGATAGTATATGCTACATAATTTGCAGAAATTGCTTTCATTGTAGGAAATTTCTAAATCCAATCTATATGTAATTTAATATGTTCTAATGATACAAATTATTAAGATTAAGGCTTTCCAATTTAAAAATACAGAAACTAAGCAAAGGACATTTGAATTTCACTATGTGAAATTTGCTTATGGTATTGTGAACAATCAGAAAAAAAAGTAAAGCATACAGAATGCTGTACTATATGTAGGTGCATTAGTTTTATTAAAAATTATGTAAGCTTGTGGCTTTCATTATCTTTTCATGAGTTATTGCATTTTTCATTAACATTCATACTTTTAATGATTAAAAATAAAATTAATACTTTTACCACTAACCTTAATTCCTATACTATTTTCATCATCATATGAGACCCAGTTGTTAAGATTATATGCATATGGTACTTTTGAATGCATATCAAACACTTTAAAAGTGTTTAATTCAGTTAAAAATTTACAGACTTCATTATACTGAATAAATCCATTTTTTCCAATTGAAGCAAAACCACTCGATGGTGCATGGAGATCATGGTTTAATCTAGAAATCAATCTGAATATAAAAAAATTATTTTAATATGCACAACTCAAATTTACATCAATGTATACATATGTAAGTATAAGAATTCCATACAATTTTATAAAACTCACTTATAAGTATGACCAAAAGCTGGCAAACCTAGAATAATTTTTTCCCTTGGCATTGTTTGTAAGATCCAATAATGTACAGAGAAATTTATACAAAAATTAGAAAATGCAGAATCCTTTAATGATGCATATAAAGGAGCATTGTGATCTGTTAAAGGATAATATGGAGTGTAGAAGTGGTAATCATAAGTCATTAGATTAACATAATCAACATATCTGAGAAAAAAAGAGAATTAAATTGTGTTGGGCTACATATTTTAATGAAAAACACTAATTATATGCATACATACTGTTTTATATAATTGATATAATATGACATTTTGATTATGGAAAGTGTTACTCCTGCAGCTATACTGAGTATGTATTTTTTTTTATGTCTCATAAATTCTTCTTTTATACCCTGAAGAAGTTGAATAAATTTTATTTTATCATTTCCTTCCATAGGCCATTCCCAATCAATATCAACTCCATCTAACTTATATTTTTTAATGAATTTCATAGTGCTATTGATAAACCTGTAATCAATGATTTAAAAAACTATGTATAAGATATGACTAATTAAGGAGTTTTAAAAATTTCTTTCATTTCAATCACATCACTGGCATTCCCTAGTTATGACAAAAATAATCTTGCTAAAAATTTGAAATTGATATTTGCTAAAAATATCAATCCATATTTTATTTTTTTAATTGGTTTGTATGAACTTACATTTTTCTAGTTTTATGATATTTCGCCATCTTTGTAAAATCATGATTAGAGGCACCACCCACTGAAATTATTATTTTGAGATTTTTATTTTTTTGCTTTAAAAATGATAAACGAGTGATGATCTGAAAAATGAATTACTTTATAAATTTGTTTGATAGACACATAACATTTAGTTAAATTTTAATCATACCTTTTGATCATCGACTGGAACATGAATGGAATAATTTGACTGTATAATTCCGGCAAATGCCAAATTTATGTGAGTGCATAAATTAAATGGTATTCCTTCAGGTGTTAGATCGTACAAGGAACGAGGAAAATTGTAGTAACAAACAACTTTTAAAGTTATATTGCGTAACTTATTTTTCAATTGAAATTCATCATCCCATGATTTATAGACTACTTGTGAGAAGTCGGTAGAATAATCAACTAAAAAAATTACTTTTTTTTTAAGAAAAATAAAGCAATTTCGTTTTCATCAACATCTTCGCCTTTCACATTGAAGACATTTTTTACTAATTACCAATAGGATAAATCCCCGAGAAGTTTACAGCACAGGATGCGATAAATGCCGATACCGCTAGCGCGATCCAAATGAAAACTGTGATATATATAATTTTACATTTTAAAAATTTACATAACTGATTGCTCATGTTAATTTTATCCAAATAAATTTAAGCGGTTAAATTATTAAATTCCAGTCTAGTTACACGTCACGACTGCGAAAAAATTGAACTCTTCAAACAATATAATCCGAAAATATTATTCTGCAATTATCGGCTGATAAATACTTTCGTGGATTCCGAAAACTAAATCAAAATTTGCTTCTCAATCAAACTGTCATGCCAATTAGAATTTCCAGAAAAAAAAAATCAAATGACAGTTATTCACAGTCACTTGCAAATTGAGCAGCAGCTGCCATTAATATTGCACTAGTTGCGCCGAAGCGGTTGCGCGTTGGAGCAAATTAGAAGAGAGTTATAGGAGTGAGAGAGAAAACAGGAAAAAAAGAAAGGGAGAGCGAATTAGAAAAAAGATATGGGTCGATCATGGCGGTCTTGTTACAATTTACTTTTGGAAAATGTGTTTTTTAACTAAAATATTAGAATAAAAATAATAACATTTAATTTAATTTCGATTTATATGTGTAGAAATAGATGTTCAAGTTTGTACAAATGTTGAAACAATTGCAAATGGGCATTCGTGCATTTTTATTAATAGCTTCAAAAATATGGACTTGTGTGTGTTATTTTATGAAGAAGCAGTTTCGCACCGTAAGTAATTCATTCTCTCGTTACCGGCGTGAAGTATTATTTAAAATAATTATAAATCATGTGCGTTTATAGTGTACTGGAATAATATTTACGGTTTGAATAAAAATACCATGTTTGTATTGTGGAGGTAAACAAACTCTTGTTTGATATGAGCATGTGTACAGTTGCCTGGCCCTTTCCTAGGCCTATTGATTTCATGAATCGTCAGAAGAATTTATATTCAAATATTTTATTTTTGAAATTACAGACAAAATAATCCAGTTCTTCCTTTGCAGCTTTAGAAAGTAAACAAAATATCCTTAATAATGTTATTTAGTTTTTTTCATAATAATAATTTCCCAACATTGTTTGAAGTTTATTGTTCAATATGTATGATTATAAATTTTAATTTTCATTGAATTTTTTTTTTATTTCCCTTCTAATTTCAATATTATTCAGTCAGGATATTAAGATTATGATTTTCCTTAATTTAATTCAAATATAAACTTTTCTTATTTCTTATACTTCACAGTTTTCCATTGTTGCATATTGCAGATACCTAAAGTAATTCTTGATATTATTCTTATCTGTATAAGTCCCAGAAGCAGTTCATGCTGTAACACCTTCACCTTTTAAAATTTTATAATATTATTTTTATTATTATGATGATAAATAAAATTATTATTTTCTTTTAAAATTATAAATTTTTTTAAATTTTAATAAATTAATGTTTAACTATAAGATAAATTAAAAAATTGTCTTAAAGTATTTATAATATATATTATGTTAATAAAACTTATTGAGAGAAAATATTCTTAAATTACATTAAAAATAGCTTTATTCCACATTAAAATCTTAATCTACATAAAAAAAATTATCTTTTCTTAAAATGTATCATGTTAAGTTAGGTGTCATTTCTGTGTTTGCATCAATTATGAACTGAAAATTTATCTACCTTGAAAATGAACAATATTATTATAAATATTAATATTAGAATAAATGTGATGGCATTTCAGTCTTCTATGTAAATTCATATATACATTTTAAATCTTTAGATATGTATAAATGAAATCCTAATTTTTGTGCAAACATTTACATTTCGTTATAAATTTTATAAAATTTTAAATAGGGATCACTCAGACCCTTGATCAAACTATATTAATGACTGTAATTATAAGAAGTTGATACATAAAACATATTTATGTGGTTATGAAAAGTTACATTATTAAATTTCTAAAATTGAAATATTCATCAGAACTTTGTAGATTATGATAATGAAAATTTACTAACAACTATACCATAAGAAAAATTTTGTATATACCAGTGAAAGTATTTTGAGAATTTTTTTCATTTGGTGTGTAAATAGGATTGTTATATTTCAGTTAAAAAATAAACTGGAAGGATTAGATATTGATGAATTATGTATAAAGCAATAATCTTAATAATAACATATTAATTACATTAATGCAATAGTCCTATAATGTTTCAGCTTATTGGTAACATTGAAAGCATTCTTTTTTTACACAATACTCGTTTTAGAGCAGTTTAATATTTAGATTTTCTAGATTATTGTTAGCCATTACTGAGTTGGTTTTTAGTTTGAACATGGGTATTTATTCAGTACTTCCATCATGTAAAGAAAATGTGGTTAATGAATTTTTCAAACACTATTGTACACCCAACAGACACCCAACACCTATTGATGTGCCTCTTGGTTCATATTCCAAAGGCCAATTAGCTGAATATTTTTTTTATTTAAAAAAAAAATGCTTATTCATTCATTCATTTTCATATCTACACTTTCATGGTTGTGTTATATCATTCTAAATATTTGTCATTGTATTACGATCACCGATAGGCGTTGGACGGGAATCGCGAATTTTTCTTTCAATTTCGATAAAAGAAAAGGAAAAATGTCAGCGACGCTTAATCTAATGATACTTAAACTAAACTCATTCCTATATTCTTTTTCTGCCAAATTTCAAAACTAAATGGACATCAGCCAAAGTTGTTATAGGTTTTAGATTGCCCTTGAGCTTTCGTATAACGCTCCGTTATCAGGTTGAAGAATTGCCATTCAAACAAAGGAAATTCACTCTTTCATTTTCAAACTTCAACAAGGGTTTTCCTTTTTTCGTGTTCATGAAAAATAAATATTTTTCTTTAATGATTTAATTAAAAATCCGAGAATGGGAAAAAAAAGTTGCAGTTTAAGGAATTTTCATCTGTTGAAAGATATTTTTGCTGCAGCAGCCTTATTTTAGAGAAAACTCTTCGCGCACATGCTTGCTGAATTAAGCTTATTGCATTACAAAAAAAAAAGAGGTGAACGTTGGAGATTCTAATCTTGCCTTAGTAGCATTGGAGGTAACATTCAGTTATAATCGGATGTTAAATATATATATATTTATAATTCAGTTACAATCATAGTAATAAAAATTATATAAATATAATGTATAATACTTTGTAAATAAAACGATTTAGGGACATTGTTTTAAATATAAACCCCGATACTGCGCAGGTATTCGGAGATATTTCTTTCATATCGAAAGAATCAAATAATTTCGCAGACCATTCGCTAAATATGGGTTTTTGCTATCCATTCTGAGGAAATTTAGATTTGGAATCGAGAAATTCAATTGACAAATGAGACAAATCTTACATAGAGAGCTTTTTCAGTTCCCGAAAAAGCGTAAGTGTCTTATATTCGGTATTAAATTCGAATAAGTGTAGCACATTCCATAAAAGTTTTCCTTATGTTGAACTCTCCTCGCATCTTACATTTGAACTTCTTGCTAGACTTGAATGATAATGAATAAATCTTATTTATAACTTATGAAAGATTGTGTTTATCCGACTAAATGTAATATCCTCAGTCATCGAATATTTGATCTGTTAATCCTTTAGATTCTGTATTTATATGTAAGATATTTATTAGATAATGAGTGTCAAATGTCTAATGCGCAAAGTTTTTTAAGACCCCCCCAAGAGGTGTTATGTCTAAATAACTTAGATGGATTTACAATCAAAGTAAAAAGAACTAATAAAACAGCAACAGTAATGGTAAAACATATTAAATTTATTCTAATATTTAATTGCAATTTACAGTTGTATTTACTAAAATATAAGTATATAGCGCAGCTTTGTTTTAAAGCACAAAAAAAGTCTGTCTCATATTACATATAATTATAAATTCGCCACTTATCATGTTATATGTGTGCATATATATATATAAACATATATTTATTACATCACACATATACATCTTTTTTAATATAAAAACCCACAATACATAATTGTTTTGTTCTGCATAATAGTTGTACGTAATTCTGCATTTTTCATATCTAAAAGAAGTATTTTTTCGATTTCTTCGATTTTCATAATTCATTTTTTTTATAATGTGTATTTTAGAGAAATCCTTATATTACGATGTATATTTGATCGGTATAATGTCTTGAACCGTGAATTTTTTTAGAGTTGAAATATTAAAGGTTAACTGCGTAGTTTTAATTAGTCTTTTTAAGAAAAAGAAAAGGATTTCTGTAGCTGGAACAGTAACGCAAATTCGAACCAGTGAAAAATTATTCCCAACATATATTATATAATTATTCGATGGTTTCAGCAGTTGAGCCGATGCATCAGTTTATCGCCGGTGAAATAATATTTAAGACCGGTTTGGAAGAGATGTCGGAAAAATTCAAACCGCGACAGTCGTTCACATCCTGTGACATTTTCAAAAGCAGTTTTACATTTGGCATCTTTCTGAAGTCACCAACGACACCCCGGCCCCTTTGCCGGCCGAGGACCAGTGCCGCCCCCCACCGGGAACGAACGCGAGAGAGGCGGTTGCCAGCGTTCAACGTCCGTCGGACCATGTGGAATTTTGGTTTGCGATTCGTTGATCGCCCCGAGGGCACTTTCGAAGTCGAAACCCTCCCCCGCGCCCCCGTCGTCTGCTTCGGGAAAGACCCCTCGGATCTTTCCTCTTACGGGCGGAAAAACGATGGACAACTTTATTTTCTGAATTTCTTTTTGCGTATTTCGGGATGCCCGGGAAAATCCAAACATCCCAAATTTTTTTCCTTTTTGTTTTGGCAAACGTTCTTCTGAGAGAAAACTTTTTACAGTCCACATATCTGCTTCGGTATTGGGCGTACGACATATTTTTATTTTTATGCTGCCTTTGATGTGGCAAGATGGAAGGATGTCTCTGAAATAGCAACCCGATAATTTTGTTTGGTTAAAATAAATTTATGGATTATTGCATTATTATTATTATTAATCGTTGTTGTTTTTATGCACCATAAAGTGCAGTTGGGAATTAATTGCGTTTTAAAATATGTCAATCGATTTGTGACAGTGAAATAATAGCAATCCTGGGTATTATTTATTAATTATCATCATTGTCACATAGTGCTAACGTTAATTTGCATTTACACTCACGCACTAACATTAAAATTGGTTTACGATGATATAATCGGAATTAGATAATAATGGCAGATATGTTTTTAAAAACGTTAAATACAAAATTATATGTATACTTATCAATTACATTTATACAAACAGCTATTCACATTCAGTAACTGCATTCAAATCATTTTATTTTGGAACTGTGATATGTACGTAAGCCTTTCGAATTTCCCCGATTTAGTGAACAATTAAGCTTTGACATTCTGTATGCAATTTTCACAATTTTTTACTCCATGTATGTTGATTTATTTAAGCTTAAATGCCGGCAGCAGCGCGAATAACCGGGTTTATATTTTTCCATAGTCTCGTCGGTTGGTTAACTCTTAGGCATCCGTTTAGCGCTTAATTACGCGTCATTATGATATCATAGTTTTCCATTCCTTTAATTTATTTTTAATCTAAATATTTGCCGCAAAATCGAAGGTTCGTTAATATTTCCAATTCGCACGATTTCGGGTGGGAAAAAATGGGAAAACAAATGGAAAATTTCCACGTTTTCAGATTGGATGCGGCGGACCTTTATTTTTTTCGTCCATTGTGAATGTTTTTTCTTTTCAAAGTGGAGCTTCTGTGCATTCGACACGGTAGGGGAAATCTCGCCGGCACATCCCGCGGGCGACTTCCCAAATGGGCGACGCGTTGCGCGAGAAACAAACGCGAAAGTGTCGCACAAGATTAAATCGACACCTCTCACGGATGTCGGACGTGGAGAAATTCTTCCGAAGATAAGGCACCTTCGACCATCGACGTGCGCCGCCATCGAATCCCCAACCTTCCTTCCACGTTGCTTCGTCCGTGCTGTCGTTTCTTAAACGTCGGGGCATCTCGCCTTTACCCGAGCGGAGACCAAATTTCGGCCGTTCCTCTCCTTCCCGATCTCCCATCGTGCAGCGCGATGTAATACTGATATTATTTTTTTTTCCAGTTCTGTCAGCATCAACCAGTAAAGTATGATATCTTCCCATTATCTCCACTGTCAAGGCATCGGTTGAGTAAGTTTCATATCATTTGATTTATTTTGGTAGAATATTCCGCGTGCGATTTTCTCTCGCGTTGTGTTCCGAAGTCTTTTTTTCAGCCCCTCGCTCAAACACGGTTTAATTTCCCTTAATGTTTTCGAAACAGTTATTAATTTATGTTTTTTCAACGTTTTGATTTATTTCGAAACGATAAATCGCCGTTCACAAGCGATTTTTCTTTTTGTTTTTGTTTTTTGTTTTGCTTTGCCGGCGCGAGCAATGAAACCCTGCTCAATCGCGATGGATTTTCACGTTAAAATTTTTCTTTTGAATTTTCTTCAAGCTGTTGCCGCGGAGCGGCTTCGGCAAAAGGCGTTTGGTTTTTATTTCGAATATGAATTTCCCCGGTTTCAGATGCTTTACAAGTGGAACCGGCGGGTGTCTTGCACTGGCAGAAGGCCCGGGTTGCCCGCCGCTCCTGCATGGAGCAACGCACCGGGGCACTTTTCCCATTTAAATCGAAGTGCGTGGTGTACTTGACGAACCGTGTTAAGCGAGAATTTATCGTGCAAAGCGATCGTTTTCGTGTTCGCCTTCTCGCCGATGCGGTTTTCTTTTCTTTCCTCTCTCTCTCTGTGTAATTTTAACATTTAGCATGGTTTTTTTTTTCTTTTCTTTTTACATTATCGATTTTTCCGTTCCCCCCAGATGAAAATTCGCCGTTGAGGCGAATTCGCTCCCGGGAGAATGCTTTCCTTCCGCGGGCCGAGACGCCCACACCTTTGCACGCATGCATACGTAATTGTATTTAACGAATTGACAATTTCAGGTATAGTTAAAAAAAAGGTTCTCGTCCTTGATCTAGACGAAACGTTAATTCATTCGCACCACGATGCAGTATTAAGGCAGACCGTCAAACCAGGCACCCCGCCTGACTTCGTTCTCAAGGTGACAATTGACAGGCATCCTGTTAGATTTTTTGTACATAAACGACCTCATGTGGATTTTTTTCTCGATATCGTAAGTTGAACCAAAAAACCCGATCCTACGGCGTTCGCATAACATGAATGATGAATTACAAACAAATTCCTTAAAACCGGAAAGTAATGCGATTGTTATAAATAATTCAACCGATCTGAATTTTAATTTTGGGAAACAAATCCGGACACCGTGCATTGGGAATCTTTTCTTGTCTAATTAAATACTAAGCGCTAAATTATACATTTAATATGAGCGAGTTCGCTTTTCATGCCTTATCTTCTCTTTTAAGGCTAAGAACTAAATTTTACAAGTATCATTATGTCTCAATCTGTTAATATCCTTTGATCAAACAAAAAAAAACAATCGAAGCCGCTTATAATGTGAAAATGTTCTAAAAAAGCTGTTCGATTCCCTTGGATCATTCGTCTGCACGCCGGGGTTAAGATTTTTTTTTTTTTTTTTCAATTAATAATTTTCGAATAATTGACTCGAAGGTACCAAGATCAAGACTCCATTTGATCGCACAAGTTTGGGATTAAAGATATCCGTTGCTACAAACATTTTAGTTTTCACATTGTAAAGTCGGGATTGACGCGTAAATATCTCGGACTCTTAAGCAAATGTACAACCGCAAAAAGCAAAACATCTTTTAAATTTCAGGTATCTCAGTGGTACGAATTAGTAGTGTTCACGGCAAGTATGGAAATTTATGGAGCTGCAGTGGCCGATAAATTAGATAATAATCGGGGTATACTCCGTAGGCGTTATTATAGGCAGCACTGCACTCCTGATTTAGGGTCTTACACAAAACATCTCTCTGCTATTTGTGGAGATCTTAGTTCAATATTTATATTGGATAATTCTCCCGGTGCCTACAGGGCTTATCCAGGTAAAAAAAAATCTCTTTTTTTTTGTAAGCGTAAAAAAATTACGAACAACTAATTGTGATGTGCTTTTGTAAACATTTTACGATGGAAAACATTAAAAAATATCGAATTGAAAAAAGATTTGAAATTGCGAGGACCGATGTGAAACGAATTTTCATTAAAAAAAAATTATTTTTTATTTGCAGACAATGCAATACCAATAAAAAGTTGGTTCTGTGATCCAATGGACACCGCGCTACTGAACCTTCTTCCTGTTTTAGACGCACTTCGCTTTACACAAGATGTCCGTTCTGTTTTAAGTCGAAATTTACATTTGCATCGCCTCTGATAATGTTTAGTATCATTGAAGGCCGATCCGTTGCTGTGATAAAATCATTTTTATATATTTTCCGATATTTGATTGCTCTAAACTCGAAGCAAGAGTAGGCAAAATAAGCAGTAACGTTCCTCAACATCTAGTCTCGCGAATCATCACTTCTTTACTAAAAGTCTTTCATTTATTATATATATATACACACGTGCAAAAATTTACGCATCTCGATTTAAATGTAAATTCACAATGACCCTAGATATTTTTTTTACGTACATATTTATATCAATTTATTGATTAGAAATTTATACTTTACAATTAATGTTACTTAATAGGCATAGATAATTAAGAAAAATGTTTCGAGGTGCGATAATTTGATTTTAAAAATGAATGATATTTATATTTAATGCTGATATTTTTTTACAGATATCAATATAGATTTTCATCGACGTTTATTTGTTTGAAGTAAAGTTATAGGCGCATGAATGCAATATGTTTTTTCAAATGTTTTTAAATCTTTTTGAAATTTTATCATGGCGCCTATTTATTTTTGCTGCGCCGAAGAAATTAATTGATCTCATATCCGTTGAACGAAGTATAATTTTTTCTATGTATTGAAATATTCCTAAATATTTGAAAGATATCGCATATAATTTTGATTTAAAAAAAATAAAAAGCAAATAATTAAAACATTATCACGTGCCCAACACGTGTTATGATGAAAAATCTTTTGAAAAATGCTCATTTTCAGGGCAAATGATGTTCGGAACTACATGGCGGAAGTTGGACTAAAATTTTAAGTGATGATTTAATGACTTTTATAAAGAAATGATGATATCGTGATGAATGTTATTAATTCTTTGTGTTGAGAGTGCAATTTCAAGAAGCCAACAAAATGTGAGAATGAGATAACTTGAATGAAAATATTTGAATTTGAAGGAATTTTTTTTTCTTTTTTTTTGTGTAACTCTCAGAAAACAATTGATTGTATTGTGCAGAGACGAATGAATGTTGATCCAAAGACAAAATCTCTCTACATAGTATCTCCATATATTCTTGCCCGGTCGACGGCCAGCTTGCTCTTCTTCTTGCCTGTGATGTTCACCGAGACGAGCTTGATTAAAAATCATCATAATAATTGCACAGGAGCGTTCGCCTAATTTTTGGTGAAAATATCCAAATACATATGTAATTAATTCCATTCTAATTTTTTTCCATTGATTCAGAGTCTTATCTGCACATACCGAAGCTTTTACATTACAATATTGTATCAACCACGACAATTTCATCAACATTAGAAGATGTAATTAATGCTGCCTCTCTATCTGCACAGGGTATAGATATTTAAAATTTTGATGTTTGTATATTGGTCTATTGTTTACATGCCAGCCTATTAACGTGAGAAATGCGTAAGAATCATAGTTAGATTATCAGTGACATGCTGCCAACTGGATTACGTTATCGTCTCTCCGCATATCCAAAAATTTTTTCTGTTCATCCCAATTTACGAATTCTGTTTTCATTTGATGAATTACAAAATAAGAACAAGTTGAAAAAAATATTACTTTTATCGTCGTACTTTGAATTAGTATAATTTCTGAGTTTTTTCGACAACTTTTGACCAAGCTGCTCATGATTGTGCAAGTCCTCGACTCTCTTGAATTCCTTTGCCGGCGAAGCATTCTTATGTTCTTGAGTTGAATCGTTTATATAAAGAGAAATGGAATGCAGTCTTGCACGATTCAAGTAACTCTTATTGTGAAGTCCTACATGTCGTATGAATTCAAATCTAAAATTAATAAAATTTAAAATCATTTTTTTTGATATCTTTGACTATTCGAATGTTATCATTTTGATTTTCTTGCTGTGAAGATAAAAGGCAAGCCAGGCAAGCAGAACGAAATTACTACAGTCCAAATTTCTTCCTCATCTTTGCCTTCTTAGGTCTTGATCTTTTTCAAGAAGCGTAATTTTTCTTTTAATGGTGAAAAAAATTCAGCTAATATCCATTTGGAAAATAAACATTGTAACGTAATTTTATATTACAAAGCTGCTCAATTAGAAAATACTGCAAAAAAAATTTTCAAAAGAATTTGTAAATGTAAAATTCAAATTTCCGAAATTTATGATTGATAAATTTTTAAAGTTTGAAATTCAGAATTAATGATATATGAATTGAAAACGAAAATTTACAACTTGAATATATATTTTACACACTCACATATATATTTATATATGTTACTGTTCCGGTAAAAGAAGTTTTATTTCTATTTATTGCAACAGATAGTGAAATTTAAAAAGCTGACTATTTATTTGTTAATTAATTAATTTATTTATCAAACTTTATAAGAAATATTCAAAAATTCCCTCCGATTATACGGAAGATATGTGAAAAAAATTTATGTTGAATAATTAAAATGAGCATTCATTTTTTACAGATCTACTTTCAGCTCCACAAGTGATATTATTCTTTTTATGTTTGAGAATTTAATTCGAACATTAAAGTTTAAAGCAAAATATTGACAATAGTTTTAATTAATTTCTTATATTTAATTAATTCTTATATTGAAATATTGAGATTTCGGGAATTTCATATAGATTATGACAATGATACTAACCATATCTAAAAATGTGTTATAAAATATCGAATACAGGAAAAAAAATTATTTTACAAAATTTGAAATGTAGACATTTAAATATGTCCATATTTTTATTTACAAATGCAACTACAACTCTTAAAAAATGAATCGCTCTTCACTTTTACAATAGGATATTCCGAATTCGTGAAAAATGATATATTTTACTATAGTGTGACTATAAATTTTGAGAAGCTTTGTCATAATGAAAATATATCTTTATTATTATTTCTAGAATTACCCTTTAGAATTGAACCGAATTTCTAGAATTTATACAGTGCTTGCCTTATGTAAAAGTAAAATAAATTTGTTTAAAATTTATGAACTTCACTGGCCTGCACAGCAAAAGAAAGAAATAAAATATGAGATTTGGATTATTAAACATTATAAGGTTTGAAATTTAAGGTCAGAAAACCTGTTATATGATTTAAGATTTTTTCTGAAATTATGTTAATGAAGTCAATATCTTTATTGTTAACACTTTGCTCTGCGCATGCAGAAAATTAATTTTTTTTCGAAACTGTTTCGCTTTTTTTACATAAAAAGTCATTTGTTTTTTTTTTTCAACATTTGTTAAAAGTGAAATTTCACGATTACACTCGATATCTGTTTTTTAAATTTCAAAATTATCGTGTAACATTTTTAAGGCCTGTGAAAATTTATTAAAATTTATATCAACCACAAACTATTTAACCTAAAAAAGGTTGTCCTCTCTCTCTCTCTCTCTCTCTCTCTCTTTTTTAAATTTAACTTAACGCTCCTTAATTTTTTTTCTGCGACAAAACAAATCTTTTACATTCGTGACTAGTCTCCTGAAGTGTAAAATACAAATATCCCGTTTGTTTAGAATTTTTATTTTTTTTTTTTTTTAAAAAAATTTTATAACATTTGACGGTTTAGAGTTTCTCGATTTTTGATTTGATTTATCTTGATATTTCAAGAACGTTTCTCCCCGTTGGAGATAATTGCTCGGGATAGCCCTTAACAGGAAAATGTCACCGCTTCCGCAAATAATTATTAACTGTATTTCATGCAATGACTAAATATATTTTATGTGATTCTAATAGTGACGTGTAAAATATTTATTTGTAATGAAAAATTTTCTTGAAGGTATCGATCGATCAAGGGGAGTTTGGTCGCCTAAACACGACACTTTCAAGTTTTTACTTTTTTTTAATTTCTAGAGCTTTTTTTTTTTCTTTTACACAAATTCTTGTTATACCAAATGAAGCAGCATTTTGTTAAGGCTTCTTTACTAAGTTATATGAAAAATAATTCAATTTCCGACTTTTCATCAGTGTGTGTGTGTGTGTGTGTGTGTGTGTGTGTGTGTGTGTGTGTGTGTGCGCGTGTGCGTGCGTGTGCGTATGTGTATTTGTGCATTTGCTTGTGTGTGTGTGTGTGTGTGTGTGTGCATGGGTGAGTGCATTCTCTTTAAAGTAATGTATTCATGTCTTCTGTTAATAAATTACTTTTCTTGAGTAAGGTTGCAAATGCAGTCCAGTGAGGTTAACAGTGAAATTTAGCGGTTGTAATTAGTTTTTCGATTATTTACAGAAATATATTTAACAGATAGAGAGAATGGTTAATTAAGTCAGGGGTTGCTAAAGCAATCTTGTAATATTGTAAAGGGAACAGTGAAAAAAAGAAAACGAATTATAGATAAAATTATTTTTACTTTACTTTAAAAAACAGAAAAGAGGAAAAAAATAAATTAGAATTTTGTTCTTCCTTTATGTCTTAAATTAAAGTTAATGAATTTGAAAAATGAATGTCATTAATTGTACATTTAATTTAATATCCTCAATTTTAAATGTATGAATTTTTTTTTTTTTTTAAATTATAAATAATTTTTCCCGTTTTATTCGATTTTGATTTATTTAAGGTATTTTGACTTTAGTTGTTTCTGTAGACATCGGATATTCTCTGAAACGGATGCCTCAGCCTAAAGACGTTCACTTTACTATCCATATTACATTTTTCACAACTTCCTGTAATAAATGCTTGCACCGTGCTTTGGGAGTTAGCTCATAAATTTTTAACTTCAGAAACTTTTGCAGGACAATGTTTCAAAACGTTAAAGCTCTTTTCAAGTTTAAAAAGATATATTTGTACAGGTCTTTTTTTTTTTTTTCTGCGATAGAAAAGCGCCAACGAATTGAAGCGTTTAAATGCGTTCCATAGAGCAAACCTTGCCGGGAAATAATTCTGAGATTCCGGCGAGGTGTGAGATTCAGAGGAAGACGGGAGGAAAGTTTTCCGGGCGCATTCAGTAACAAAAGCGCCGGACGTCTCGACCGAAGCAGAGCACCTAGCGCTTAATCGCGGCTCTAATTGGTGACATCATTTCCTTCGAATTTTGTCGTGCCCCAACGATAAGGCGAGAAATATGTCCGAACGCATCGGGCGTCACGCTATGAAGTTAAAAGCCTGAGAAAACTAATTTAACATCGTTTCGCAACGTGCCCAATGAAATTGCAAAGTGTGCGTGCGCGTGTATATACATATATGTGCACGAAGTAAAACCACGGTAAGTAAATCCTACGTTTACAAAAATCAATCATCTTTCCGAGTACAGCGGGTAAAATTTCCGCGAGATGATAAAAATCGCAGAGTGCTCCTTACCGGATAACTGAGTTCGCGTGAAACGCTCAAGTTTGCTCCTTCGGCCTTTTTTTTCTTTTTCTTTTTTCTTTGATCGGAAGCGTCGAAGCCTGTAACGTTCGTTTCCAGAACCGCCAACATCGGAGGCAGAAAAATATTTGGAAAGAGGGGGTCGGCATCGCGATCAATTTTGCGGAGGTAAATGCTCCTTCGACTGCTTCTCGTTTCCCTTCGCAGGAAGTCGTTACTGTGGGAAAAAATTGTCCCGGTCCCTCGAATTTCGGTTCAAAAAAAAAATAAAAAATGAAAACGCCCAGGCGAAGACAACGCGTCTAAAAACGAGCAACTTTTTTCTGTTCTCCTTCGTTTTTTCAGGTCGTTTTGTGGCCCTCGTCCTGGTATCGTTGGCTTTTTGGCTCCAATTTGTGTTCCGCCGTTCGAGCAGTTTGAAAAACCGTCGGCGGAGGTTCAGGACGCGCTCCGGAAAAAAAAAAAAGGAAAATTTCAAACTGACCTTTTTCTACGGGGGGGTGGGGAAGGCGGGGGCTCAGGGGGAGAGCGAATCTGAAAATTATGGAACGCGGAGTTTCCCCCGTGGAAGTCTCTCTCAAAAAAAAAAAAAAAACGAAGCAACGAAGCCGCTTTCGAGGCATCGAACCTCGGTGATCGAAATGCGCTCGCCCGCGCCGGGCAACCGATCGATGTCGCAAACTGCATTTTTTAAACGACCGGAAGACAAAAAAATTCCGCGGGGAGGAAATGCGATGCGGATCGATCGATCGGCCCGGAGCGCCGAGGCGGATCGATGAACTCAAAAGAGGAGCCGGAAAATTCCGTTTCCCCCAGGGCAAAGGCTTCGTGGAAGGAAAAAGGTTCCATGCGTCGCCCCGCGTCCGTCGAAACGTGACGGAGACCTTTGAAAGCGAAAATGACCCCGCGTCGTCGGCTCCGTTTCCGCCGCGGCAGCGCGCTTTCGGGGTCCGCACGCTGGGCTGCGCATTTTTTTCCAATCTTCAAATTCAAAACAATCAGCTCGAGGCTTGGAACGCGCGATTCTTTCGCTTTTTCACTTTCCCGCAGCGCTTTTTGCGACAGTCGCCCGCCCGGGAAATTTCCGTAACGGAGTCTGAAAATTTTCCGGTGCGAAAATTATCGAATTGACCTTTGTTACGGTTCTGCGATGCAGGTTTCGACCGAGACGGGATGAAAAGAAAAATAAGGGAAACGGGGTCGCGCCCAGGGGGGAAAATAAAAAGTAAAAAGGAGAAGAAAACCTGCGCAATTCTTTTTTAAAAAAAACTAGCAGAATTATATTTAATGAGTTTTTTAAAATTATTATTATTATTTTTTCTTTTTCTCACTAATTCGAATGTGAAGGGAATGAAAATACATTTCATATTTCGCACTGCTGACAATATAAGTGGTATAAACATTCAAAGAAATACGTCAAAACGATATTTAGTCGCTTCGGAATAAGAACATTCAAACGAAACTACTGCTTCATGTCTTTTGATTCTCGTTTCATGTGTTTGTTTTTTTTTTTGCGTTTTTTTTCTTTTTCGTTTTCATTACAATGCTTTCTGCCGGTAAAATTGAAAGGAAAAATTAAAAAAAGAAAAATCAATTCATTATCGATACGGCTGTTCGGTATTAATCTCTGTTTTTTTTTTTTTTTTTTTTTATTCCGCCCTCGTGGATTTTCCCAACCTAGTAAAGGTTCTGCGCGTTCTCCGAGCGGGGCTTTTTGATTTTTTCGAGGTTTTTAATGACCAGATCGTGCAGCGTGCAGTAGCGGTTCCTTATTTCGCACATGACGAGCCACAGACTAAGGTATTGTTTTTCATCCAGTTCGGAAACGGATCGTCGGTAATCCTCAATATGCGGGTATTTGGCTACCTTGGACACGACCTTGCCCCTGTAAAATTCGAAAAGGAAATCAAATAATTACATCCGAGCCAAAAACAATTTCTTTCACACACAAAAAAAAAAAAAAAAAAAAAAAAAAATAAAACATGATAATATGTGTAAACAGCCGATTTTCCGTACGCGTGCCCGTAATATCGGCGAAAGCGTGTTGCGAACACCGAAAATCGAAATAATCTGCCGTTAAATTTGACGAACAAAATCGCATTTGACGAACCCCCCCATTAAACCCCGATTTAACGTAATAAAGCTCCATCGAGCACTCCAAAGCATCCCCAAATCTTTGCCATTTACGTCGGTTTGAGACAACTTCACATATATATATATCACATTATATTTTTGTAAACGCAGAAAAAGCCTCAAATGAACTTTTACAATTTTACTTGACAATAATAAATCCCCCCGCCCTTCCTTTAAAAAAAAAAAAAAATATCATACAGAAAATGGAAAATAATTTTCACAATTCAAAATGAACAGCCGTTGAATTATGCCTTGTAAATTCAAGACAAAATTTGTGAAAATTACACATATAATTAAAGTTTATAATCAGTAAAAAAAAAAAAAAAAAGGCGCAAATTTTCTTTTTACCTTGAAATAAAATATCTAGATATTTGGTCGAAAAACACAGCACCCTCACTTTCAACAGAAGTGACCTCTGCCAGAGTCTCCTCTTGTATGGACACGCCAAAATTATTACCATCTTCAATTTTTGGAATCATGTATGATATCCACATTTTGACCGTGTTGGCATCCTCAACAAGCTGACGTATGTGCGGTTTGACAATGCTGATGAGCTCGCATAATGTCTTATTGCATGGAACTATACCTGAATACGAACTGTATTACTATATGGATTATATAATCAAACGATATACTGTTATGAATAAACGGATATAACAAAGTGAATGCCGCATTACTGCACCGAGGTAACATTCCTTGGACGCAACGTGCACACTCCAAAACGAACGCGTTTTAAAAAGCTGGAAAGGCTCGCTTTAGCTATCATTTCGGTTTCCCCCAGACGAACATCCTTCTTGGTGCACATTTTTGACATTTTTTTTTTTCTAAATCAGTAATATGAAATGTTACCCTCTCGCACAGCAATATGGAGGAGATGAAGGGAGAGAACCCGGAACGTGTGAGTTGCAAGATGTATGCAAGCAAAGCTTTTTAACAATCCCAGCAACTCCTTAACCTTATATTTGATGGTTTTTAGAAGTGAACAATAAATTTAACTGGCAACGTACAGTTAATAGTTTTGCTATTTGCATAAATTTACATGAAAATATAACTTAAGTCACAACTTGCGGACTGCATTTAAGGAAATTTTTCAAATAATTTTAATGGATTGTGACCTGAAAAAAAACTGCATAGCTTTCACTAACCAGTGGGTAACAATAGTACTCTTGTGCCACCAATTCCCTCACAACCACATTTCGGAACACCATCTTCTAGTTTGGATTTTTTTGCAGATGGTGCGTCGAGGCTATTGTCTAGTTTGTTGTTGAAAATTATTGGATCAGGGATAGGAACATTTAACTCTTGATGTATTTCACTGAAGTTCCTGTTGCAAAATGCTGGTGTCTCTAAGAGATCATTTAATTTCATAATTTTTTCAGGAAATCCATTTAGTACCAAGTCTTCTGCCTGAAAGGAATTTTGAAAGAAAAATTAGGCAAACATTTCATACTTAAAGGTGACAAAGAATGCAAAAGTTCTTATATTTAATCAAAAGTATTCAAACTGATGTAAATTTGTTATTTATACAGTTATGTTTACATATTATAAATTCAACCCTTCACAACTATTCAAGGTGGTCAAATTTATTTTTATCTTATAATTGTATTTTTTCATAGCAGCACATTGATTTTCTGTCGGTTGCTTCTACGTACAGATTTTTATTCTAATTTTCTCATTAGCAATCAATTACAAAAATGAGGCTGAGACAATTGAAATCTTTACCTTTTTTTTCAGTGAGTCTTTATATTCTTGAACCTGGAATTAAATAAAAATTTTTGGCCATTAAACATAAAATTCAAAATTTAAATTTTTAAAATGATAAATTAAAAATGCAAATCGGGAATTTTTATTGTAATTACTGTCTTAAATAGTTAAAACAACATAAATGGAGCATGATTAAAGGACCTGAAAAGTGTCACATCCATGCCGAACTTTACCTTTTAAATTAAAACAGAATCATAAAGTCATGATCAAAAGATGCAATTTCTAATTTTATCTTTTCACTTGCAAATTTCATTATCGAAATTTTGAATGAGGGAAACAGCATGCGAACATACTGGAAATATCTCTAAAAGTCAAGGCTAAAGCCTAACGAATACAGCAAACGTCGCTATTGTATAAATAAGCTAAACATGACTGGTTAAAATTCTTAATTGAGGAGATGCACCGCACTTAAATTCGACCATAAATACAAAAATACATGTGGAAATTCATCAGGTACACTTATTTCAACCAAACTAAATCCGAAATTTGAGCTGAGCGAATAATTTCTAATGACCATAAAGCAAGTTCATTAGCCTCTTGCAACATGAACAAAGAACCTAACCAAACTTTGACGAAATAAGAAGCTCATACAACGAGAACCGAGGGTAAAATCTACGTTGCAAATTGGAATGCAAATTTTTTCAAATTGGGAATTTCATGCTGCGAATTTTGCGTCCGCAACAGCCGTTTTCCCGGTATCGCGAACCACGGTCAGAAACTGAAAATAATTGAAAAAAAAAAAACGAGGTTCACAAGTCCATTGCCAGAGAAATAAACATAATGTGGAGTAAAATGGGTGAAATACTTGCCTTTTTCGCCGAGTTTTCTGTCATTTTTATTAAGATAAGAGTTAGGATGTGTTATATTAAAACTGGAATTACAGAAATATTTCTAAAACTGCAAGTAAATTGACACTGAATCACACTTGCTCACAACGGAAAAGACGCCATTTTAAAAGTTGTTCGACGTCATATTCTGTTGTGGATCTCGATTCTCAAACGTTGCAGTTCCTCCAAATGGTTTTGCGTTAAACTCCTCGTTTTGCTGCAAATCACCGCACTTTACCCTTCTTAATTCGCAATTTTCCCCCGTCGATTTCGCCTCCCTTTGGCTGCACAAAATAATCGCAAATCCCTCGCGTAAATCGCCGGGTAAAGCCTGCGAAGCAAATTTTCTCCTCGGCTTCGGTGATTTGAATTTGCCGCGAAAAAAACGCGGCTTGTCACCCTTGAATAACTGAAGCGGGGATTTGTCACGTTTCCAGCTAAGATTAAATTGTGTCGTTCGTCTGCATCAAAGCTAAAACCGCCGCAAGCAAATTAACATCTTCTTTTACTGAACGCGCGATCCGATTCCTCTTTTTTGCAAGCAGCGCGTCTCGTTTGCGCAGCTTTTTTATTGTGTGTACATCATCTGACTCTCCATAATTATCTTCCATCGTCCAATTCGGGCTCTGAATGCTTTGGCAGATGCTTTTTAACTTGTTCTGTTGCAGCATTTTCACCGAAAGTTTTCTTGAAGCAAATTGCAATAATGGGAAATCTTTATGATGCAATGTTGCTGACAGTGAACGGCCACGTAAAATATAAAATTTTATACCGCAATTTGCTTTTTTTTTGGTTGTTTCGTCTTGCACGTGTCTGCCGTCCGCGTAAACGTCGGTTTGACTTCAGATCAAACGTACAAATCAACTTCTGGGATCGACCCAATAACAGCTTTCTTTTTCTGTAATTTTCCCGCACAGCAAAGAAAGGGGAAATTTTGATTTTTTTCGCTTATGCCGTTTGACAACGACGGATTTTTCGAATCGTTCAGGAGCAATTTCGTCGCATTTCGATGGTCGTTTTAATAATTTCACTTTCATAATACGATTTTTTTGAATAAAATTTATTTTGTTTTTAAGACGATCCTCTTCTACGTTCGGATCCGGCCCCTCCGTTTCCGTCGCGGGGCTGCGAAAAGGCACGTTTGGGGATTAAGGAAGCCACCCGTCCCGCATGCATTCGGGCAGGTCCAATCAATTCACCACCTCTCCAGCTGTCTCGGATCTTCCGGTTCGCAGTTAAAATGCCGTCCAGGTGTTCTCCTGCCACGTGTTTTATTTATGCGATTTTTCCCCCAAACAAATATTCTTCCCTCCCGGCAACCCTCGGCACGTTCGACACCCACATGCCCCGGTTCGAGAAAAAAGAAAACAAAAAACTGTGTTTTCGCAGGTAATTCGACGGCCGCTTAACAATGCGTTCGCCATTTCAAATCCATGCACAATTACAGAGGGCAAACCGAGATTTTTCTCAAGGTTTTTCAAATGGCGATCCGCTAAACGTGGAAATCGTTTTAGCATCGCATGCGTCCTCATCTCGTCCGTTCCTCGCGCGGTCTATTTTCGCGGTGCGATTTCGAATGCAACTTTCCCTTCGTTCTCGTGTCCGAACGAAGGGGAAAAAAAAAAAAATTCGCCCGGTTTGCCAGCGTTCGGGGATATTTTTTCGCGTCTCGCATGTTGCCGCGTGCCCCGTTCCGCGGGCGCGTTCGTTCGAGCTGCCTCGCGGCGATCGAGGCTCGCCCGGGTCTTTTTCCCCGAAGTAAGAACGCGCCTCCGCTTTTGCCCCCTCGCGTGAAAACGGACTCGATCGCGTAAATATTTACAATAAAGCGAACGGAAGCAAAGCGTCCTCCGCGGAACCGGGTAAAAATCGATCGTCGCGATTTTTAATGTATTTCGCATCCGAGCTTTGGGCAAAATGCCGCTGCATTTTATTTATCTGACGAAAATCAGGGGGACGCTCTCATTTGCGCGCCACCTCCATGTTCCAGAGTTTTCCTCTCCCAACGGTTGAATGCCGTCGCTTGACTCGCTTTCGAGCCTCGTGCAGAAGGTTCGCTTCCCTAGGTCGGTCCGAAAGCTTGGGAAAGCGCCTCGTGCTGAGGCAACGCGGTCCACTAATTGATTTTTTTCTCCCAACAATCCGATATTATAATGAGCGAGCTTTGTGAAACCGACAATTTTAAGTAAGTTTTCGCAACTTAATTTAACTTTTTTGCTTTATTTTTTCGAACCCAGTTCCAACTGCACACTCTAATGACACGCCATCTGTTACGTGACGTAACAGTTATCGATGTAATTTATCTTGTCGACGAAACGGCGGGAGAATAAATCGTCGCTCGTGGAGAGCTCCGCGGTGCAGCGGCTTCTTTCCCACCGGAAAATGAAGGGAAAAAACGGGATGCGGACGAAGGGCGGACAACGGAGTTGCCTTCGACAGCGGCAAAAGAAATTTAAGTACACGTTGCGCGTCTCCGGCGAAGAACCGCGTGAAAGTACCTGAAAAACCGCCCCCGACGCGACAGAAAAAAGAAAATTTTTTTTTCCATTTTCGCGAAATAAAAAGAAAGAGATGTGGTGTCAATTGGGAGAGTTATTAACGGCCGCAAATTTGAAATTCTTCGAGGGTCGCTCGTAATTCACCTACGGGCTCTCGCCGGAGTGAAAGGGATCTCGTTGCGGGCGATTTGGTATTGAGCGGTGAAGGGCAGGAGAGCGTTGCTTCGTCGGGGCCCTTTGGCTCGGCGATCTCCCGACCGGAGAAGTTTGGAAAAATCCCGGAGGGGCCTTTCGGTCCGGCGGCGCGCGAGGCTTCCCCGACGCGGGCGTCGCCCCGCTCGGAGCTCGATGGGGTGCGTCCGGGCTGATTTTCGGAAAATCCCCGAAACGAAAACATTTGCACGTGCACAAAACTGATGCAACAGCACGCGGCAGGCTGCCGCGCTGAGTTATAAATATTCCCTGTTGCGTTGACTAATTATATTGTCCAATATCAAAGACGTCGTTATGTTACCGATGAAGGAGGACGTCAAAATTTTTATGTAACTCCCAACTTGTCGTACGTAACGAGCCCGAAACGCTGCCACCGAAGGTGACTATTCATTGAAAGTTAAAAAAGTTCGTACAAAATAATTAGACGGATCTTTCACATAAGTTTTTTCGAATCCTTTACCATCGCGCAGCTATTATAATTATAGATCTAAATCGTCGATTCAGATGTAACTGTACAATTAACAGGAATTAACGAAGAATTTTGTGTGTATCAACGAATCTTGCTGCCCTTATGCACGAGCGTCGCATTTTTCTAATATGTACACGATTGACTTTACATCGATCTGATTTATTGCTTTCGAACGCGGGAAAATGCCTTGCACGTTTACCCTTTAGCTTTACGGTTAACCTGAGGTGCTGCTGCTCCGACGCCGACAGGATTGCTTGGGTCGATCTCGTTGAGAAACCGAAGCCCCTTCGCCTCGAATCCGGGCGATCGTCAAAACTACTTTAAAACTGTTTCGACAACGCGCTTCTTCTCTTGAAAAAAACAATCGCCGGAGTTTCCACCATTTCATATTTGTTTTCAATTCAGAGATGCCGACGAAAAACGAAAATCGAGCCGGTTTCGCGAAATTTCCATCGTCCGTCAGTGCGCATACAGAGAGGCATGTTGGGGAATTCGGCGAGATTCGGAATTTGTAGAAATCGCGGCCTGTTGCAAAAATCGCGCAAACTTCAGGTCAAAAGCGTTCGGTTCCTCAGAAAGGACGAGCCGAGGTGTCCGCAGATGAAAATCACAGTTTGCGGCGCCTCCGGACAAATCGGACAGCCCCTCTCTCTCATGCTGAAACAGTGCCCCTACATAGACGAACTCGCGCTGTACGATCTGATCGGCGCCTGCGGCGTCGGTCTCGAGCTGTCGCACGTGGACACGAAATGCAAGGTCCGAGCGTATACGGGAAAGGAGCAGTTGAAAGAATCGCTGAAGGTCTGTTGAAGAGACGATCCGGAGGCCGGTCCCCGTCAACCTTTTTTTAACCTTTCCTCTCGGGGGACGAGCTAACGGCCGTAAATTTTAGCGGCCGTTGCCCCGGCCGACCGCGTGATAATGCATAATTGTATTCCTTCATCCGCAGAACGCCAGAATAGTAGTGTTCGCCGCAGGAATGCCAAGGAAACCAAATATGACGAGGGATGATTTATTCGTTAAAAACGCAAACATTGTACGGGAATTGGCCGCCGCTTGCGGTGAAGTGTGTCCGGAGGTGAGTTTGCGCCCCGTCCCGCTCCCGAACGCCCAACTCGAAAAACTGATCTTGCGCCCCGTCCCGAAGCAGGTACCTGCTCGACCGGCGATTTTTCCTCCTCCTTTTTTCGATCTCGCGAACCCGTTTCCTCTTGTGCGGTTAGCAGTCCCCCGACGAAGTAAGATGCTCATTTAATTTTGCCCCGAATGAGGGAAATCGCGATGCAGCCAGCCATTCCTTCTGCGAGCGACGTCCGTCGATCTCGCCATCGGTCGAACGGGAATCCGTGCGGGGAGGAGGAAAACCCCCGCTTTCTCAGGATTAAGGACGCGGCCCGTGCGAAGGCAGGTACAATTTGCGTTCGACGTCAGCGCAAACCGAACGCGGGCCACTTCGGTCAGAACCGATGCCAGAATTACGTGCGAATGGACAGGCGGAAATAATATTTTGAGAAAAAAGAAAAAAAAAATAAAAGCATGAAAAATAATGCAATTAGCATATCATAATAACCACACCCTGTACGTATTTCTTTTTTCTGATCACGATTTTTGCATGTTCGCCAATCGCGATGCGATGTCACGAAGAATCGCGTTCCGTGCTTCTGTCCCGGTCGGATACCTTGTACGAGAATTCCGTTCAAGTGAATTTTCGAAAACGTTCTGCGGGACGAGGCACAAATTTTGCGCCTGGCGGAAGCTCCGCAGAGAGTTGAGAAACACGGAAAATTCCCGTAATACCGCGTTGCCTCATATTGGTATACAACATTTGCGCCTAGCGCTGCACAACAATTGCTTCTCGCCGGTTGCAAAATTTTAGTAGCTTGATTTATGTGTGTCCCGTCCCAGATCAGGTATTTTTAAAATATTTCCCTTCTAGTTCGCGTTGTGCTTTGTCTTCGGTTCTGGTTTCCCTCGCTCAAAGGTGAGCAATCCAGTTGCAGCGTTGGCGGAAGCCCCGTGTTCGGTTTCCGTTTCCAGCAGCTCTCAACTCGGTGCGGTCTCGTGGAGCGTTCGCCCGGCAACGGGTTTCTCGTCCTCGGGCCCGGACAAGGCGGCTCTGGAAGCTTGGACGCTCCGCGTCCTTTTGCCTTCGCGCGCCCGGCGCAGCGTCCCGCCCAAATCCCGAATGTGAACAGCCTCTCGAACAGGGGATTGCTACTTCCAGTCGTTCAGTTTCCGTTCAACTGCTCCTTCGCTTTTTTTTCCCTTCCCTTCGCAATTATTTGACAATTTCGCAGCGCAAGGTTTCTCTCCTCTTTTGCTCCCCCGGCATCCTCCGTGATTAAATGTGTATTAAGAAGTTAAATATATCCGTTAATGAACTCCGCGACCTCCGCTAATAAAACGGTCTTTTACTGAAATTGTGACCGACATCAAAGAGAAAAAAAGTTATTTTTTTATATGGCCAAGAGACCGTGACACGATTCGCCCGGGGGGGGGGGGGGAGAGACTCAAGGCACGGTTTTTGGAAACCCCGCGGAAAGTCGCCGATTTGAGATTTTTCAAAAAATCGCAGTGGGTTTTGGGGGATGCTGACGCAACAGACTGAGGACTGGTCGAGAAGGCTGCGCCGTGCACCTATGGGGTCCGGTGCGTGACGAGGATAGCAATTCCAGTCATCGTCGAGCGCAGTAACCTCAGCATAATATTTGCAGTTCATCGGAAAGGTTATGCGAATGTGAAATCACGCAGTAATATACATAAATTTATTCAGAAAGCAAGCCGGGCACATTATATGGGATCGAGCACGTTAAGGAAGTAAACTTGCGAAAATGTTTTTCCTGCCAAATGGTGCCGTGCGCGATGTGCGCGATGTGTGTGTGTGTGTGTGTGTGTGTGCGCATTTCAAGAAACCCACCGTAACATCAGGGCATTGTCCACGAAGATCGTAAATTATTTACATCGGGAGGCAGATGGTACATTTAAAAAAAAAAAAAAAATCAGGTTTCTGGTCTCGCAAATACCAAATGAACAGAGACGTACCTTTATTTTAGGCCCTGATTGGCGTCATAACCAACCCCGTGAATTCGACGGTGCCAGTTGTTTGTGAAGTAATGAAAAGATGGTCGAGGTACGACCCTAATAGGATATTTGGTGTCACGACGCTGGGTAAATAACTGCATGTAGACAAAGATATATGTGTAACACCTTTTCGAACGCGATTCACGGACTCGATATTTAATTCCATTAGATTGCGTTAGGGCGAATATGTTCGTCGCAGAAGTTTTGGGTTTGGAACCCGAGTGCGTCGTGGTTCCCGTGATAGGGGGCCACTCCGACACCACCATAGTCCCGGTGCTGTCTCAAGCGAAACCCTCCAACGACTTTAAACCGGTAAGCAAATGACATTCGCTCACCCTGCAGTCACCGTAACGTACGTCACCGCGTATCAACCGTAAAATAGGTTTCCGCCGTTTGCGATTTGTAAGAATATGAATATGATCCCTGCATCGTGCAGTGGGAATGCTGCCGATGCATGTAGTTAACGTGCGATCGAAAACTGCATTGTAATCGAAGTCGATAACGAAAGGAGGCCGGATCCAAGGCTTGTTTTTCAAGCGACGTCTTATATATTAATGTACGTTTGTTTCCCGGCTCTTTTTTCGAGTTTTGTATCGGAAGCACATTCTGTTTGACGTTCGGCATTAGGAGTGCTCGGAGGTCGAACCTTATCTCGCTGTCGGTGAGGGACGGAAGGAAAAATTCAATCGGTTTTTTGCCATTTAGCCGGCAGAAACGTTTTTCTTTCGACCGACTTTGGGATTTTTCGCGATTATAATGCAGAGGACTTTGACCACCGATCTCGACGCTGTCTGCGGGATGCGGTGGCCCCTTTGCCGCTCCCGGGGATGCGTGGACTGCAATATTTCATCGAGATCCCCGATCGTTTAGGAAGAAATATCCCAGTTAACTCAGGCCATTCAGCAAGCGGGCACGGAGATCGTGAAAGCCAAAGATGGCGGTGGGTCCGCCACCTTGTCCATGGCGTTCGCTGCCGCAAGATTCACCATTTCCCTGATCAAAGGCATTTTGGGTGAGTTTGCGCGAATTCTAATTCACTAAGGCAATAAGTTGCACTCCGCGGGTTGTCCCAAACCGTTGATTTGCAGGTCACAGGGGCGTCGTGGAATGCACCTACGTTCCTTCGGAGTGCATGGAAGGAGTCGGTTACTTTGCATCCCCCATCGAGTTGGGACCGAACGGAGTGATGAGGAACTTGGGGGTGCCGAACCTGTCGGAGTACGAGTGTTGCCTCCTGCAGCAGGCGATTCCTCAACTGCAAAAGGACATCAAGAAAGGAGAAGAATTTGTCAGATCGCAAACGAGCAACGAAATGTTGGTTAACTGCTAGTGAAAATTTGATCTGTGATTTACGTTTTGTTGTTGGCTCGGCATTGACATTAAGCATTTCGATACGTCCGTATACGACGATTGATTTATTTCCCCCCGTTCGAGGACGAATCCATCGAAGATGGCTCGCCGAACCACGTTTTCGGCTTCGTGCGGAGCCCCGCGAAAATCACGGGAACCGTTTTGGAAATCGCGAACTTGCTGACGGCGTCAATGCAAATGGGAATCTCGTTCATTCGACGCCTGCAGCGGGTTGCGGGCCGACGCACTTCTCCGGAGCACCCCGGTCTTCCGGGTTTTCATTTCTTCTTTCGGTCACTCCCCCGACCGAAAAATCTTCCATTCAGTTTCGAGTCGAAAGTCAGTCGTGTCCCTTCACTCCCGAGACGTCAACAATTGCGGCCTTTAAGAGCGCATCCAAACCGTCCGGGAACAATGAAAGGTGCAACCGACGCATGCTTACACGTCAATGCGGCTTCTGCCAAGCTTTTCCACTTGTTTCCCCGGATAAACCGAGAATCATTTAACTTGTTTCAAAATAAACGGGCGCATTTCGGAACCGCCAAGTGACGTCACAGGAAAACGACACTTCTGATGCGATGCTAGAACGCGAACGTTAAATTCTTTTATCATCAATTGATGCATTAACCCATTAACGGAGCCGTACGAATTATTTTATGCGGAGACGAACAACGTCCCGACATTAATCTTCAAATCCCTTCACTGCGATTTCGCGGTCCTTTTCTCGAGCGAAAATCTTCTCCGAACCGTATTTGCGGCCCTCGGGTTTTCCACTTCGAGCCGGAACGACCGGGGAGTGGAAGCCGTGGCAGCAGCCTCCGACCGGCCGAAGCAAATCGAAACGGTCGAAAGTTCTCGAACGTTCGCCTCGCAAAGAGAGTCCGAAGAACTCGCAAGGAAACGTGTGAGAGAGAGAGAGAAGAGCCGCCGGATCGAGGAGAAAAAAGATTGCACACCGCGTTGCAATACAATGAACTTTCAAGGATGGAGGAATCTTCCTCGGTGGATGTTCAGTAAAGCGTCGCGCTATTTCGTTGGGAGCCCTTCCGTGCCGCTGACTTTTCGAGGTCGTCGAACGACATTGTCCTTGGTAATCAACACTTCTTTCTTCGTACTTTTTGTTTCCTTCCCGAACTCCGAACGAAGCCGACTCTTCTTTCTCTTTTCAGGAGCGACGAAATTTCGGGGCCGAACGCGACCGGATGGCGACGCGTCCTTCGCCTCCGACGAAAGACAGGATTTCCCTCTGCCGTCTCCGCGCTGCATCGCTCGCGTCATCGGGCGATCCCGCTCCGGTTCCCCGGGCAAGACGCGAAGCTGCCCGGACGTAATTTTCGAAAATTTCCCCGGGGCGATCCTGCCGGTGATCGATGTCAGTTTCCTCTTCGGGAGCCGTTTTCGTCGGCGGCTTTTCCGTCAAACGCAAGCGAATTCGGATCGGATGGTTTAATCTCTGGAAGTGCTGTCGAGCGAAGCCCCCGCAGCTCCCGCACGCCGCCGGATCCTTTTCCCGTTCTCCTTGCGGAGGCTCCCCGGCACGCGCACGCGAACCGAATCGCAAAATATTGCACCCGGTTTTACCGGAAGCGATGGATGGACGAGGTTCACCGGGGCGAAATTTCGGATTTTCCACGTCGCAGAACTGCCTTTCCGCGCGGGGCGGCTGCGTCAGGGCTTCCGGAACCGCGACGCGAAGCGACGTCGTTTTGGGGTAAAAAATGTCGTAATTACGGTGTGTCCGCGAAGACGGGAAAATTCGATTTGTCACGCGGGTATTCACGATGAGTTACACTTACGCTCCCTCGTCCGAAGATTCTGCCGACCGTGCGCGAGATGCTTCCCCTTGTGACACGACAAATGCATGACCGTGCGTGGAAAGAGTAGGATCAAGAGTGCCGGCGGAAGGCTCCGAGTTTCGCGCCGCAAATCGGAAATCCGGTCCCTCCCTCGGTGTGTGCGCCTTTGCCGGCGTCTTTCCCACTCGGGGCAGGTTCTCACTTTGCTGAAAGCGATGCGGCGCACGCAGGAAGGGAGGAAATTTCGTTTTTTTCTTTTTGCATGCGGGACTGGTTTCCTTTCAAGTTCGGGCGCGTGGCGCGTTCCCCCAATTTCGACCCGGAAGGGGATGAAATTAAATCTTTCGACAGCGGGAGTGTGCTTCGCGCTGTTTACTTTCGTCTTCCTCTCGGCCGACTAAAACGTGCGCGAGTTGCATTCTCGCTTTCTTCCGTCGGGGCAGAAGACGGTCGCCGCGCCGCAAGTCACACTCCCTCGGGGAGAATGACGGGAGACGGGCACCGGATAATTGTTCGTGACTTTCTCCATCGCACAGGACTCGGATTAACGCATGACTCTCGAATTATTTTCTCAATTTTTTCTTTTCTTATTTTTTTTTTTTCTTCGCAGTTGCGTCATTTCTCGAAGTAAATTCAATTTATTTATTGTTTGAAAACATTCTTCAAATCTCAACGTTTTCAATGGAAATTGTCGGCGGGTTGCGTCAGCTTCGATCCTCGTCTCCTGCGCCCGTCGCTGCATGCTCTTCCGCAAGTCGCAGCTTCATTCTCCCCCGCGAGGCGAGATGCGCCGGCCCGATCTCCGCGAAGATGCCGAACTTCTCCGGATTCAGCAGGCGACTGCCCCTTTTTCCAGTGTTAGGAATCCTCTGCCTTCCACGTGGCGAAATTTCGAGATTTTTCGCCCTCCTGCCTGCCACCCTCTTCGCCCTCCTCCCTGCCACCCTCTTCGCCCTCCTCCCTGCCACCCTCTTCGCCCTCGGCGCCGTTCCGTCCGCGATGAATGGCGAACGATGATTCTTCCGTGCGCAAGTCGCGATGCTCACGTGTCACGCGTAATATATACTTTTAACGTCTTCTCATCCTTTTTAGGTTTCGACCTATTTCAGTTTCGATGCTCCCTCTCGCCCGTAACGAAAATTAAATTATTGCTCTCCCATTATTTAAGTCTCCGAAATTAACCAACGCGATAATGCCGATTCCGTTTTGTAATTTACTCTCGAATATCCTTCTGCATTCGTTGCCGGTCTTCAAGTCGTAACTTTCGGCGTTTGCTTCGGAAAATGTTGATAATTTACACGATCTTTTCAGTTGCAATTTTCGTGTTCTGCTCCGGGTTACGGCTTCGACACGTTATCTTTGATTTTACATCATTTTACAAGTTTTCACAAAGTCGTCGTCGTCGTCGTCGTCCTCCTTTTCGCGTTTTTAGAACGAGAAAGAAAAAGAAGCCAAAGTGAATGAATTTTTCGGCTTGGAGAAGCAATCGAGCAACAATCCGATCCGAAGAAAGAAACTTTGCCTTTATTTTCTCCTTTTTCCTCCCATTTCGTTAATTCGAAAACCGGAGAAATTGCCTCGATTGAAGATCACGCTTAAGGCGCGACAATTTTTAAATGAAAATCGGATGAGAACTGACAGTTCCCGCCGTTTAATTTCAACGCTGGGCCCTCTTTGATCGGCCGCGAAAATGGCGGAAAAACGGAGTCGCCCCATTTTCCCGGTGGCTTTTCCCACTTAGATCGGCCGACGAGCCTGTTACAACCGAATTTCGGAAAGCAACTCGATCGCCATCCGGATTTGGGGCCCCGACCGCCCAGTTTTTCGGACTGGGAAAAATCAGGTTTCGCAAGCGCACGTAAAACGTCTTAAACGTTATTCATATTGAATATGCGCGACAACAATGCAAAACCCACGGTTTCGTTCAAAATTCGTTTTGCGCAAAATTTTCATCAGGCGTAAACTCAAAGTTGGAAATTTAACAGACGATTGGTCGCGTGCATTTTCTTCTCCTCGCATTCCGCTCCGACGTTCCGCGCCGAAACGAACGCGCCGGAAGACGAACTTCAACTTGAGACGAATCGAGGCTTGGGTTAGGCGGGCGAACAACCCGCAACCGCCTTCTTCCCGTCGGGATCGGCGAAAGGTTCCCCGGGGAAATCGAACCTGTTTTTCCTCTCGGCAGCCCGACGCGTCGGGAAGGAGGGCTCCCGGGGCGATTGCAGTGTCCACGCGTTGCGGGGACCAGACGTGGCGGACCGTCCTTCGTTTCAACTTTCGAAACTTTGCCTTTTCAAAATTACTTTTCACACGTAACGATTTGCCAATTTAACAATCTAAATTCTTCCAGTTTCGGTGCGTGCTCGGTACTCCGTCCGACTTCTTAAGTGGAACGCGCCGGCTCCAGCCGATTCGGTTGCTCGTTTCGCGTTCGGATTGGAAGACGAGGAGCAGTTTCTTTTCTGCCTGCTTCCCAAATCCGCCGGGGTCGAGTTGCCCGGGGACACAGTTTCAGCTTCGCCGAATGCTTGCAAAATGCCTCCGACAACTTTGCGCAATGCCGGTTCTCTTTCCCCCGGTCCCCGTTAAAAACGTGGCTTTTTGACGAAAACTCGTGACATTTTATTTATCATCCGTCACCCGTCGAGAGAGAAATGCGCAAAAAGCAAACGACAAATCATAAAGCCAAAAAAAAAAAAATTCCGCAGTTTATTCGAGCAATAAAAAAAAAAAAAACAACGACGCGATTCCTAATATTGCGAGGCTTTTCTCGGCATCGTGCGGCAATTAAGCAAGAACCAAAGTTCGGTATTTTTATTGCTCGTTCGTCGGACATTTTTTGACTCGATAAAAAAATTTAAGGATTAAAACAACGATCCGCGTGACTTACGCAACACTCGGGAAAGATACGGATCTCCTGCCGGGCGAAAACGAGTCCCCGGACGAAGGTTCGAACTGCGACGGCCTTTCCGTTCTCGAGATGGCGGACGAGAAAAGTCGGCGCCTTCTCGCGTCGGTTCGCCGGAGCGGAAGCAGCGCCAGCGCTCGCGGAGGCAGCGACCCGCCTCGATCCTCGGGTGCGAGCAACGTCGGCCCTACCCTTAATTATCTCCCGGGTCGAGAGGGCGCAGATCTCCGAGACTTTTATTTGTAGTCATGATTATTGTGTTTGTCCTTGTGGTATTTGGCTGTTGCATCACTTCGAGAGTGAGAAATCTAATTAAAGTCATCCCACTTTATAAAGATCTCGATTATGATTGCGTCACGACTCGTAAACGCATGAAATTCTCGAATCGCTTTACGGTTTCCCGCAGCGACGTCCCGGTGAGGGGCGAGGCGGCCGAGGGCCGGATCCCGAGACGCCGGGAAAAGGATTCCGAAAGTTCGCCCTCGCCTTTTCCCCTCGATCTTT